>OU343216.1:162286766-162345178 GCA_910596185.1 Chrysanthemum makinoi | reverse complement strand
CCTCCACGGTGTTACTAAACTAAATACTACTTAACATTAAATAACTACGACTACGAGCTTTCTAACGATTACATATACTTGAGGTGACCAACACTTTAACTACTGGATTTTCCAAATCCTAACACATTTCTATCCCTTTGCTTTACTTTATTTACTTGCTTTATCATTAGATCTATACTTTCTCTACATCCATAAGATCTCACATATTAACGAATCTAAAGTTTTTGAAACTAACTTTAAATCGGCAAAACTATTCAACCCCCCCATCTAGTTTTCCACAATTGGCATCAAGAGCTAAGTTTATAAAAGTTTTAAAGTAAACCGTATTTTAAAAACTTATCGATCACTATGGGTTCTGAAAATTACAAGGAAGGGCAATCTATGCAACGACCACCACTACTTGAAACTAATGGTTTTATATATTGGAAAAATAGATTCGAAACATATGTGAAGTCTAAAGATATTGATCTTTGGTACATTATTGTTGAAGGCGATTTTGAGGCTACCTCAAATGATGATAAAGGAAATTTAGTTAACATAACTCATGATAAACTAAATAATGAAATGAAGAAAAAGCTTTCTAAAATAGTGAAGCTAAAATGGTTTTGTATAATGCTTTACCCAAAAAAGGAATTCGAAAGAATTTCTATGCTTAAAACCTCTAAAGAAATTTGGAGTTCTTTAGTTGTAACTCATCAAGGTAATCAACAAGTTAAAAATAATAAAATTGATTTATTTGTTCAACAATATGAACAATTTTCAATATCGGATGAGGAAACTATAGATCATTTATTTGCTAATTTTAATACTATTATTACATCTTTACAAGCACTTGATGAATCTTTTTCTAGCCGTAACCATGTTAGGAGATATCTAAGGGCACTTCCATCTAAGTGGAGATCCAATGTGACGGCGATCGAAGAGTCAAAAGATTTGACAATCCTCACCCTTGATGAAATCATAGGCAACTTAAAAGTCTACGAGCTTGTCCTTGCTAAAGACTCCGAAGCCTCAAAGGTGAAAGAGAAACACAAATCTCTTGCCCTTAATGCCAAAAAGGCTTCAAGCGATGAAGAGAACTCCTCTTCGAATAGTGACGACGAGGAGTACGCTATGGCGGTAATGTAACACCCCCAAAATACCTCAGCGGAAGATTGTATCATTGGGGTGCTACTTCATAATACAAAGTACAAGTTATAGAAAACGACCTCTAAATGAGACGTTTTGAAAAGTTACCATTTGATTAATGAAATCAGAGTTACAAACAATGAGGTCCCAAAGTATAATATATAAATGTTTACAAAATGTTTCGAATGGTAAATGATAAGAGCATAAGTCTTCAAAATATGTCGTGCGACTCTATGCTTCAAACTCTATGTTAGGATTTGGAAATTCTATAGTGAAGTATCGGTCACCCCTAATGTAATCTAGCTTAAGTTAGCTCGTAGACATACTGTTTAGTATGGTATTATTAGTTAGTTATTAGCGTAGCTTAGTCTAGTGCATCACCGTGGAGGAAGGACGGGTCTTTACCCATTGTATGCCTGATCCACAGCCCGAAGGAGGGCGTGTCTCTTTGTATAAATATCCTTCTCCTCACAAGGGAGAGGGTTGGATGTTCATTTGGAATCTAACCTTCCATGAGTTTATCTTTCTAGAATATCCCACTTTCTCTCTCTAAACCATCTAAATTATACGCCTATTTGATCTTGTGGTTTAGTGTGTTTATGAAATCCAATATGTTACAAATGGTATCAAGAGCCATGGTTTGATCATCTCTCTTACATATTCTTGGATTTCTAGTGGTTTTAGGGGGTTTTTGAGTTTGACAAAGTTTAGTGGTTTTTGCATCATTTGGTTCATTTCTAGTGTTAAAGTTTGAATTTTGGGTGTACTTTTGTGGTTAGAATCATTGTATGTGCTTAGGTTTTGATTTGGTAAGCTTGAATCACTGTGGTTGAGCTTGTTTTGGATTGAAAAGTGTGTTTTTGAAGTTTTTCTTGGTAGCGACTTGGTTCTCGTAGTGAATTTCATCTTAGCGACTTGCTTCAGTAAAAAGTAGCGAGTTGTAGTGCTTTTGGTAGCGACTTGGTCCTAGCGACTTGTCTTTTGAGACAAGCCGAGAAACAATACACTTAGTGGATTCTCCACTACGGTAGCAAAGACTTGGTGAAGGTAGCGACTTGCATTCAATTTTGTTAGCAACTTGTACTTAAGTTTCTTAGCGACTTGGTGTTAGCGACTTGGACCTTAGCGAGTTGCTATTTAGCGACTTGAATTTTACGACTTAGCGTATTGGTGCTTAGCTTAATTTGCTTGCTGTCAAAATTCGTAGCGATTTGGAACTTAGCGACTTGTCTTCAAAATTCGTAGCGAATTGGAGTTATGGTTCTTGGCGAGTTGTTTTGTTAGCGACTTATCTATATAGCAATTTGGTAAATTGATGCAAGTTACTTATATCTAATATCCATTAACACAATGTCTTACATCACTGATCCTTTAATCTCCAAAGTGCTTGAACTTTATGATACCTCACAGAACAATGAAACAGGCTGCTATTCAGAATGTTCTACCTTGAATGATTCAGCAACTTATAATCAATACACTTTACAACCTGAGTCAAAATCTAAAGAGTCACACTTGGTATTGACAAATGATGCAAGGCAAATGGAATGCAACATTGAGCCCTTTCAACTACTTCATCAGCACCTCACACAACTGTTGTCCACCACTATGGCTCAAACATGCAGTGCTCTTTTTCGTCAAGACTTACCCACTTTGACAAAAACTGTGTTAAGTTTAACTTAGAAAACTAAAGCTTCAAATTTCTAGAAAGAAGGTACTAATTGATGATTCTAATGCTGCACTTCAAGTAATCTACAACCAATTTCAACCATTTATCAAGGGGGAATATTCCGCAGACTTTGATCAACACGTAACTGGAATTTCATTCTAGAAACATACTGGAATGGAAATTCATGAGTTCATCAACACATATATCCAACTCATGAATATTATGGAAGTGTACATTAAGACAGCTGCTCAAGGGACTGATAATCTGAATGAGTTGAATGGGTGTCATGATAAATTTAGGGAAAGTTGTGATATTTCGGGTAATGGACCAGTTGAAAGAACGGATGATGCTGACCCTGAATGCAGCATTTCAGATACAACACTGAATGATGTAACTGGCTCTACTGAACACAAAGGCTCAGAATCTGAAAAGCCTGAAAGTGCTTGCATGTCAGTGACTACTGTTGTGCATAAGGTGAACTCAGATGCCATACCAACAAATGAACATGTGTCATACACTAAGGTACCCTTGACTGATCTTATCTCTGAACATGATATTGATAAATATGTTTTGGTTGAGCCTGAATCTAAAACCTTTAAAACAAACGACATGGTTGAAAAAGAGGTTTATGATGAACTTTCAAACAAATACTCAATTCTTGAAAAGCTAAATACCGAGTTCTTTCACACCAAGGCGAACCACACCTAACACAACGTCGCCTACCCTTTATACGGTGCTAGGCTAACCACCGAGTTCTTTCACACCTTAGGAGAACTAATCCTATCACAACGTCGCCTACCCTTTATTAGGTACTAGGCTAAGCACCTAGTTCCATTACTATGGAGGAACTACTACCCTTCACGACACAACACCCATTATCAAGGAGATCTACTCCTTGTTACAACACCATCAAGGATATCACCATCCTTGTAAATAAACAAATACTTATATGTATAACGATGCACCTCATCGATTATATACCTATCTAAGCATTCTTCCCACATGCTACTTGATTTGATTCTTCGGCATCCTTCACTAATGCCTTTGACACAACGCTTGGCACCCTTCAATAATGCCTTCGTCTTGACACCTTTAGCATTCTTCACTAATGCTTTGACACGGATGATGAGCACCTTTCACTAATGCTTTCATCTTGACACTTTCGGCATTCTACACTAATGCCTTCAACCCAACATCTATGGAGAAAGATAGATCTATCAACAAGAGAACCTTCGTTGTCTTGATGATGACGAAGCATGACAACTCATGGACTTGAGCTTGCACGTCTTCAAGAAGTGGTGATCTTTTGTAACACCCCAACCCGACAAGGGTAAAGATATCACAATACGGTTTCATATCAGAACTTTAAATACTATACAATAGCGAAGGCCTTACAAAAATATTCAAAAAGAAAACATAAATAACTAAACTTCAAAATAAATCTAAGATCTCTAAAGGTCAAGTCTTGCTCTCAGCTCTAATCTCAACCCAGATCAGCTATCCCCTAAGCTTATCTTGAACGCTTAATACCTGCCGCAGGAAAAGAAAAGTGCGGCTGAGCTTACAAAGCCCAGTGAACGGATATAACGAAACAAAAGCTAAACAAAACAAATATACGAATAACGAAAATCAAAATAAAATAATGAGAGATCTTTAGGATTCTGCGGAAGCACAAAAATACAGAAATCCAAACAACCACATAACAGTTTAACATCACAGAGCACATCAATGACACAACCACGAACATATCAGAACAACCAAACACATTGCATACCAAAATAACAGATTACGTATAAGCCAAACAAAATGTCTAGAGACTAACTGAAAACACTTCTAAACAAATAAACATGGCATTCATACAAATCAATTAATCAACATTTAATACACTTAATGCAATATTGTAGCAGCGGAAATGGCAGACAAGTCATGGCAGACAATATAGCTAAACCAGATCTCATATCAAATCCTAACCTTAGCAGAGTTTTAACATGGCAGGTCACATATGCAGACAGATAATTAACCTTCAGAATACTCAATTATACACTAGCACATTAATCTCGCAGATCAATACATTCACGTAATGATAACAAATCATAATATCAGATATACGAATCATATTTTAACGTATTAATCCTGTCCTAGCATGGCAACTAATAATCACTTAAACAACTACGTCATAAGCACAATCTCTAACATATCATATCAGAATACATAATATAAACACTCGAAATACGAATCATACAAATACTTAACACAGAAGTAACAGATAAAGATTTAGTCAACTACCACGAGCCCAGAAACATATCAGATCATACATATCATAAGTAACCATTTTATTCGGAGGGGTGACCTCGGAATACCATATATAATATGAGGGGAGACCTCAAGTAACCAATGGAGTAGCTAGCTCCCAGAATTTGTGAAGACGCGTATTGCACACGACATCATTCACCAGACAAATCATAATATATCATAACAAACAAATCTAGGATGCATCCATATCACCCCACAGACAGATAAATTTACGGCCATATTTCATAATTCGAGCTCATAAACAGATAACAGAAAGGGACGGTGTGGAACATCACTCAACCACACTAAAGTCATATCAGAGGTGCATCACTGATACGGACATGGAACCCCCATGACTAGTTATTATTTGGCTCGGGTGTCAAACTAAACTTAGGTCAAACAGGTTGTCATAAATGACACAGATCATAATTCATCATAAAGGTCACAAATAACTTATCAGATAGTTCATATCATAAGGTTCATATTCAGATAGTCAGAAGTCAGAGGTTCATATCATAATGGCATATCATACATTCATAAGCAGAATTTCATAATCAGAGGTTCATAATCAACCATAGCAAAGTTCAACAAATGTATATATCAGAGTCTTCCTAACATAAGTTCACATCAGATATTGCATAGTTCACTAGAACATAGTTCAGATAAGTAACAAATCAAACATTCAAAAAAGGGTTCATAGCAATGGTATTGGGAATCCTAATAAACATAAGAGAATGACAAAGAAGGGAAACATGAGGGACCTTTACTGAAAAGGTCAGAATATCCGTACCTTAAAGAAATTGAGAGAAAAGTAAAGAATGAACGAATACGAAGATGTAACGTCGCGTCTCTTCCAACGAATCTACACGGATTATGATTTATTTAATACTTTAGCATCATTAATATTATAACGGATTTATCGCATTAATACTTTTAGAGTTGTCAGAATATTATCATTTTAGTGACAAACGAAATTACAACATTTTAAAGTATAAATCATTTATTAGTCAACTCCCTATTTAGGTTCTAGGGTTTCCATACTTTTAACATCATTTATTACGCATTCAATTAACATGTTACTTCCTTTAATGATTTCCACTTTGACCTAGAACGTACGAAAACTCAAACGGAAATTAACTCTAACTCACGCATGTCCTTACGTCATTTATTTACACTTGTTGAACCCATAATTACTCAGAATTACATGTTGCACCTTTAACATCTTTAATTATACGATCTAACCTTCTATTATCAGATTTTACACTTTTAGTCCAAAGGTTTTAGAATTTACAAAACATACCCTTTTAAGTTAAATACCATTCAAATGACCCTCTAAATATCCAAAATTACACGTTTAACCCCCACACTTATTTTATACGTTTAGTACAAGTATTTTACTGTTTACAAAAATAACCTTTAAGTTTCAATATTTACAAAACCAACCCAAACCTTTTAATTAAAAACCGAATAATGTAAAATTTAAGTACAAGCCCTAAACCTAGGTTACTCCAATCATTAGCTTATCATTACTACTTCATTAATTGCCTTCCATGATTATAAGGAAACCCTACTTTATACAAAACCCTAATCGCCCCTTTTTTAAAACCTTTCCTTTTTATGCTTTTCGAATCAAGAAAAACCCAAGACAATTCACACAAGCTTCAAATTCATAAACATGTATTTTACTCAGGTCTTATAACATGTATCAACTTCTGGAAAAATAGATTCATGATCTCTAAAAATATTATAAGCTCACTCGTTATTAATATACGATTTTAGGGTTTTAGGTTTCAAATAATTTCATACGACATATAAATCATGCATGGCTAATTTTTATGTGTTATATACGACTTGTAGGACTGAATTCAACATTAGGAACATACCCTTGATGAGCTTGAATCATTAGAACAAAGGAAGCACAAAAACCCTTATCGCCGAAACCCTAATTCACCTGGGAAAAACTCTCCACACCAAAACAGCAGCTATGGAACTCAAACACTATTTTTCCCACCTTCTATACCTTGAATCTCGTCCAAGAAAAATGGTCTCAAGCTCTGGAAACTAGAAGTCGAATTGTTGAGGGTTTTGGAGTCGGTTTGGTGATAATCGGTTATTAGGGATTATAGGAACCGAATATTTATATATATACTTGAGCTATTATTTTTCTTGTGGGCTTTATAATGCATTGGACTTAAATTAAATGGTCTTTTAATAATATAAATTATATTGGGCTTTTATTTAGTTTTATTTCTTTTATTAAAACTATTAAATATTTTCGGCTAATATGTAAAATACAAAACTAATTTTTATAAAATCATAAACTATAAAAATTACCTTTACAAAGTGTTTAATATTTATTTAGGTCATGTGGGATATTTCTTAAAATTCTCTGAATTTACATAGCTTACTTGGTATTCTTTTGAATAAATTTTTCATACTTTTAATTGTAGGGTTATTTTGGTCTTTTTGTGAATTTTAGAAATTCAGGTATTACAATTCTTCCCCTCTAAAAGAAAATTTCGTCCTCGAAATTGGACAAGACGGAACAGAGCAGAAAACAAATTGGATTTCAGAATTTCTAGGAATATAATGAATGTAAATCTTATCTTGGAATAAATGGGTTTCTTATCAGAATATTCAATCTCATACCTACTCAGAAATCAAATAACTAGTCAAATACTTATAATAGATAATTATATACTCATTAGAATAATGGCGGAGAACAGATGAGACGCAGAAAATCAAACGACAAATTCTGACTTATTCAGATATCTAATGATGAGGACATCATATGCATAGACGAAATAAATCCTATCGGCTTCAATAGTCGCAGAAATATGGGAAGACATATAAGCTTAAGGTGGTCATAGCAATCTAGAGGTTCGTACGGATCATAACAACTTCGGATTCCAAACGTACATAACTTATACGAAACAGATACCGACGAAAATCTCACAAATAGGTACCTAATTCAAACGATCATGAGAAACACCAAATAACAGATACCAATCAAAGTCTCTACACACATCAATCACAGGCATTTCCCAGACGTCGTATACCTTCAATAAGTTCAGATTATGTGATCTCAGTATTATTACGTTGATCAGGCGTCATAATACTTGCATCACATAACAAGTTCTTATTGTCACTATATTTGGTCTCGGGTCATGACAGAAACACATAACTAATATCAGAACAAAACATATCATATACAGATATATACGATAACAAATACCCTACTACCACAGACCAAAACCACATGAGTATACCATCATAATGGTCCTACCTAATCAAGCGATAATAAAACAACATCATATAGAAAATAAATAGCGTGCTTAAACTTATGAGGACTAACGAAAACTCAACGAATCTATCAGAAAGAGAACAACGAACAGGAATTATACTATCAAATTTGGTTTATTCCATTAATCAAACAAAATTTTCAAAATCGTCAAAAGATGAACTCCCAAAATAAAACTCAATAATCTAAGATTCAATCGTCGAATGAAACAAAAGGGACCTAACCCAAAATCAATGTCAAAGCTTCTCATAACGAAGGCAACTAATCAGGAGAGAAATTCCTATTCTTGTGTCGGATTAAACCTACTAGTAGCCGTAGACTCCAAATCCGAATCCACCTCGTATTCTTCCTCATGACTTATTACTAACGATCCAGAAAGAAAAGCTGGGATATACCAGAATGCTAAACGATAAACTTCACGATTCACACCGAGTTCCGAACAAATCAGAGAAAAGCAATACAGATCAGAATCACTTATCAGAATATCAAATCGTCTTGAAACGCATGACAAACGAATCAGAGTAACACACGTCGCGCCCAAATCATATGAAGTAGATGAATCTTCTCAGCCACCGGTTGAATCTTGTCTCCGTCTCTTGCGCCTTTGGTTGGTCCGTCCAACTTCCTCCAGCAGCATCCTGATGTCTCCAACAGCACGGCAGTCGAGTGTGGCTTCTGCTTCACGAACCTCTCCAGCACAAGAACCGTCGCAGCAACGCAGGGTCGGCACCATCTTCTTCGGCTCCACGGTAGTCTCCATCTAACGATCAACAAACGGACGAGCGAAATTTAAAACAAAATAACAAAAGTCGATGCGAACAAAGGAGGGCCAATTCAGTGAAGGCAAAAGGATATCGAAGTCAAATCTGAACGACTATCAAAAGGAACCAAAAATACTGAACAGACGGAAACCTAATGTCTACCCACTTCTCACAGGTCATAGCCTAAACTCTAAGGGTCCTAAAACCTAGAGCTCTGATACCATAAATTGTAACACCCCAACCCGACAAGGGTAAAAATATCACAATACGGTTTCATATCAGAACTTTAAATACTATACAATAGCGAAGGCCTTACAAAATATTCAAAAAGAAAACATAAATAACTAAACTTCAAAATAAATCTAAGATCTCTAAAGGTCAAGTCTTGCTCTCAGCTCTAATCTCAACCCAGATCAGCTATCCCCTAAGCTTATCTTGAACGCTTAATACCTGCCGCAGGAAAAGAAAAGTGCGGCTGAGCTTACAAAGCCCAGTGAACGGATATAACGAAACAAAAGCTAAACAAAACAAATATACGAATAACGAAAATCAAAATAAAATAATGAGAGATCTTTAGGATTCTGCGGAAGCACAAATATACAGAAATCCAAACAACCACATAACAGTTTAACATCACAGAGCACATCAATGACACAACCACGAACATATCAGAACAACCAAACACATTGCATACCAAAATAACAGATTACGTATAAGCCAAACGAAATGTCTAGAGACTAACTGAAAACACTTCTAAACAAATAAACATGGCATTCATACAAATCAATTAATCAACATTTAATACACTTAATGCAATATTGTAGCAGCGGAAATGGCAGACAAGTCATGGCAGACAATACAGCTAAACCAGTTCTCATATCAAATCCTAACCTTAACAGAGTTTTAACATGGCAGGTCACATATGCAGACAGATAATTAACCTTCAGAATACTCAATTATACACTAGCACATTAATCTCGCAGATCAATACATTCACGTAATGATAACAAATCATAATATCAGATATACGAATCATATTTTAACGTATTAATCCTGTCCTAGCATGGCAACTAATAATCACTTAAACAACTACGTCATAAGCACGTTCACTAACATATCATATCAGAATACATAATATAAACACTCGAAATACCGAATCATACAGAATACTTAACACAGAAGTAACAGATAAAGATTTAGTCAACTACCACGAGCCCAGAAACATATCAGATCATACATATCATAAGTAACCATTTTATTCGGAGGGGTGACCTCGGAATACCATATATAATATGAGGGGAGACCTCAAGTAACCAATGGAGTAGCTAGCTCCCAGAATTTGTGAAGACGCGTATTGCACACGACATCATTCACCAGACAAATCATAATATATCAGATAACAGAACAAATCTAGGATGCATCCATACGCCCCACAGACAGATAGCGGCCATATTTCATAATTCGAGCTCATAAACAGATAACAGAAAGGGACGGTGTGGAACATCACTCAACCACACTAAAGTCATATCAGAGGTGCATCACTGATACGGACATGGAACCCCCATGACTAGTTATTATTTGGCTCGGGTGTCAAACTAAACTTAGGTCAAACAGGTTGTCATAAATGACACAGATCATAATTCATCATAAAGGTCACAAATAACTTATCAGATAGTTCATATCATAAGGTTCATATTCAGATAGTCAGAAGTCAGAGGTTCATATCATAATGGCATATCATACATTCATAAGCAGAATTTCATAATCAGAGGTTCATAATCAACCATAGCAAAGTTCAACAAATGTATATATCAGAGTCTTCCTAACATAAGTTCACATCAGATATTGCATAGTTCACTAGAACATAGTTCAGATAAGTAACAAATCAAACATTCAAAAAAGGGTTCATAGCAATGGTATTGGGAATCCTAATAAACATAAGAGAATGACAAAGAAGGGAAACATGAGGGACCTTTACTGAAAAGGTCAGAATATCCGTACCTTAAAGAAATTGAGAGAAAAGTAAAGAATGAACGAATACGAAGATGTAACGTCGCGTCTCTTCCAACGAATCTACACGGATTATGATTTATTTAATACTTTAGCATCATTAATATTATAACGGATTTATCGCATTAATACTTTTAGAGTTGTCAGAATATTATCATTTTAGTGACAAACGAAATTACAACATTTTAAAGTATAAATCATTTATTAGTCAACTCCCTATTTAGGTTCTAGGGTTTCCATACTTTTAACATCATTTATTACGCATTCAATTAACATGTTACTTCCTTTAATGATTTCCACTTTGACCTAGAACGTACGAAAACTCAAACGGAAATTAACTCTAACTCACGCATGTCCTTACGTCATTTATTTACACATGTTGACCCAGAATTACCCAAAATTACATGTTGCACCTTTAACATCTTTAATTATACGATCTAACCTTCTATTATCAGATTTTACACTTTTAGTCCAAAGGTTTTAGAATTTACAAACCATACCCTTTTAAGTTAAATACCATTCAAATGACCCTCTAAATATCCAAAATTACACGTTTAACCCCCACACTTATTTTATACGTTTAGTACAAGTATTTTACTGTTTACAAAAATAACCTTTAAGTTTCAATATTTACAAAACCAACCCAAACCTTTTAATTAAAAACCGAATAATGTAAAATTTAAGTACAAGCCCTAAACCTAGGTTACTCCAATCATTAGCTTATCATTACTACTTCATTAATTGCCTTCCATGATTATAAGGAAACCCTACTTTATACAAAACCCTAATCGCCCCTTTTTTAAAACCTTTCCTTTTTATGCTTTTCGAATCAAGAAAAACCCAAGACAATTCACACAAGCTTCAAATTCATAAACATGTATTTTACTCAGGTCTTATAACATGTATCAACTTCTGGAAAAATAGATTCATGATCTCTAAAAATATTATAAAGCTCACTTTCGTTATTAATATACGATTTTAGGGTTTTAGGTTTCAAATAATTTCATACGACATATAAATCATGCATGGCTAATTTTTATGTGTTATATACGACTTGTAGGACTGAATTCAACATTAGGAACATACCCTTGATGAGCTTGAATCATTAGAACAAAGGAAGCACAAAAACCCTTATCGCCGAAACCCTAATTCACCCAAAAACTCTCCACGACCAAAACAGCAGCTATGGAACTCAAACACTATTTTTCCCACCTTCTATACCTTGAATCTCGTCCAAGAAAAATGGTCTCAAGCTCTGGAAACTAGAAGTCGAATTGTTGAGGGTTTTGGAGTCGGTTTGGTGATAATCGGTTATTAGGGATTATAGGAACCGAATATTTATATATATACTTGAGCTATTATTTTTCTTGTGGGCTTTATAATGCATTGGACTTAAATTAAATGGTCTTTTAATAATATAAATTATATTGGGCTTTTATTTAGTTTTATTTCTTTTATTAAAACTATTAAATATTTTCGGCTAATATGTAAAATACAAAACTAATTTTTATAAAATCATAAACTATAAAAATTACCTTTACAAAGTGTTTAATATTTATTTAGGTCATGTGGGATATTTCTTAAAATTCTCTGAATTTACATAGCTTACTTGGTATTCTTTTGAATAAATTTTTCATACTTTTAATTGTAGGGTTATTTTGGTCTTTTTGTGAATTTTAGAAATTCAGGTATTACAATTCTTCCCCTCTAAAAGAAAATTTCGTCCTCGAAATTGGACAAGACGGAACAGAGCAGAAAACAAATTGGATTTCAGAATTTCTAGGAATATAATGAATGTAAATCTTATCTTGGAATAAATGGGTTTCTTATCAGAATATTCAATCTCATACCTACTCAGAAATCAAATAACTAGTCAAATACTTATAATAGATAATTATATACTCATTAGAATAATGGCGGAGAACAGATGAGACGCAGAAAATCAAACGACAAATTCTGACTTATTCAGATATCTAATGATGAGGACATCATATGCATAGACGAAATAAATCCTATCGGCTTCAATAGTCGCAGAAATATGGGAAGACATATAAGCTTAAGGTGGTCATAGCAATCTAGAGGTTCGTACGGATCATAACAACTTCGGATTCCAAACGTACATAACTTATACGAAACAGATACCGACGAAAATCTCACAAATAGGTACGAATTCAACGAACATGAGAAACACCAAATAACAGATACCAATCAAAGTCTCTACACACATCAATCACAGGCATTTCCCAGACGTCGTATACCTTCAATAAGTTCAGATTATGTGATCTCAGTATTATTACGTTGATCAGGCGTCATAATACTTGCATCACATAACAAGTTCTTATTGTCACTATATTTGGTCTCGGGTCATGACAGAAACACATAACTAATATCAGAACAAAACATATCATATACAGATAATATACAGATAACAAATACCCTACTACCACAGACCAAAACCACATGAGTATACCATCATAATGGTCCTACCTAATCAAGCGATAATAAAACAACATCATATAGAAAATAAATAGCAGGCGAAACTTATGAGGACTAACGGAAAACTCAACGAATCTATCAGAAAGAAAACAACGAACAGGAATCATACTATCAAATTTTGTTTATTCCATTAATCAAACAAAATTTTCAAAATCGTCAAAAGATGAACTCCCAAAATAAAACTCAATAATCTAAGATTCAATCGTCGAATGAAACAAAAGGGACCTAACCCAAAATCAATGTCAAAGCTTCTCATAACGAAGGCAACTAATCAGGAGAGAAATTCCTATTCTTGTGTCGGATTAAACCTACTAGTAGCCGTAGACTCCAAATCCGAATCCACCTCGTATTCTTCCTCATGACTTATTACTAACGATCCAGAAAGAAAAGCTGGGATATACCAGAATGCTAAACGATAAACTTCACGATTCACACCGAGTTCCGAACAAATCAGAGAAAAGCAATACAGATCAGAATCACTTATCAGAATATCAAATCGTCTTGAAACGCATGACAAACGAATCAGAGTAACACACGTCGCGCCCAAATCATATGAAGTAGATGAATCTTCTCAGCCACCGGTTGAATCTTGTCTCCGTCTCTTGCGCCTTTGGTTGGTCCATCCAACTTCCTCCAACAGCATCCTGATGTCTCCAACAGCACGGCAGTCGAGTGTGGCTTCTGCTTCACGAACCTCTCCAGCACAAGAACCGTCGCAGCAACGCAGGGTCGGCACCATCTTCTTCGGCTCCACGGTAGTCTCCATCTAACGATCAACAAACGGACGAGCGAAAACAAAATAACAAAATTCGATGCGAACAAAGGAGGGCCAATTCAGTGAAGGCAAAAGGATATCGAAGTCAAATCTGAACGACTATCAAAAGGAACCGAAAAATATCTGAACAGACGGAAACCTAATGTCTACCCACTTCTCACAGGTCATAGCCTAAACTCTAAGGGTCCTAAAACCTAGAGCTCTGATACCATAAATTGTAACACCCCAACCCGACAAGGGTAAAGATATCACAATACGGTTTCATATCAGAACTTTAAATACTATACAATAGCGAAGGCCTTACAAAAATATTCAAAAAGAAAACATAAATAACTAAACTTCAAAATAAATCTAAGATCTCTAAAGGTCAAGTCTTGCTCTCAGCTCTAATCTCAACCCAGATCAGCTATCCCCTAAGCTTATCTTGAACGCTTAATACCTGCCGCAGGAAAAGAAAAGTGCGGCTGAGCTTACAAAGCCCAGTGAACGGATATAACGAAACAAAAGCTAAACAAAACAAATATACGAATAACGAAAATCAAAATAAAATAATGAGAGATCTTTAGGATTCTGCGGAAGCACAAATATACAGAAATCCAAACAACCACATAACAGTTTAACATCACAGAGCACATCAATGACACAACCACGAACATATCAGAACAACCAAACACATTGCATACCAAAATAACAGATTACGTATAAGCCAAACGAAATGTCTAGAGACTAACTGAAAACACTTCTAAACAAATAAACATGGCATTCATACAAATCAATTAATCAACATTTAATACACTTAATGCAATATTGTAGCAGCGGAAATGGCAGACAAGTCATGGCAGACAATACAGCTAAACCAGTTCTCATATCAAATCCTAACCTTAACAGAGTTTTAACATGGCAGGTCACATATGCAGACAGATAATTAACCTTCAGAATACTCAATTATACACTAGCACATTAATCTCGCAGATCAATACATTCACGTAATGATAACAAATCATAATATCAGATATACGAATCATATTTTAACGTATTAATCCTGTCCTAGCATGGCAACTAATAATCACTTAAACAAATACGTCATAAGCACATTAACTAACATATCATATCAGAATACATAATATAAACACTCGAAATACCGAATCATACAGAATACTTAACACAGAAGTAACAGATAAAGATTTAGTCAACTACCACGAGCCCAGAAACATATCAGATCATACATATCATAAGTAACCATTTTATTCGGAGGGGTGACCTCGGAATACCATATATAATATGAGGGGAGACCTCAAGTAACCAATGGAGTAGCTAGCTCCCAGAATTTGTGAAGACGCGTATTGCACACGACATCATTCACCAGACAAATCATAATATATCAGATAGCAGAACAAATCTAGGATGCATCCATACGCCCCACAGACAGATAGCGGCCATATTTCATAATTCGAGCTCATAAACAGATAACAGAAAGGGACGGTGTGGAACATCACTCAACCACACTAAAGTCATATCAGAGGTGCATCACTGATACGGACATGGAACCCCCATGACTAGTTATTATTTGGCTCGGGTGTCAAACTAAACTTAGGTCAAACAGGTTGTCATAAATGACACAGATCATAATTCATCATAAAGGTCACAAATAACTTATCAGATAGTTCATATCATAAGGTACATATTCAGATATTCAGAAGTCAGAAGTTCATATCATAGTGGCATATCATATATTCATAAACAGACGTTCATAACCAGAGGTTCATAATTCAACCATAGCAAAGTTCAACAAATGTATATATCAGAGTCTTCCTAACATAAGTTCACATCAGATATTGCATAGTTCACTAGAACATAGTTCAGATAAGTAACAAATCAAACATTCAAAAAAGGGTTCATAGCAATGGTATTGGGAATCCTAATAAACATAAGAGAATGACAAAGAAGGGAAACATGAGGGACCTTTACTGAAAAGGTCAGAATATCCGTACCTTAAAGAAATTGAGAGAAAAGTAAAGAATGAACGAATACGAAGATGTAACGTCGCGTCTCTTCCAACGAATCTACACGGATTATGATTTATTTAATACTTTAGCATCATTAATATTATAACGGATTTATCGCATTAATACTTTTAGAGTTGTCAGAATATTATCATTTTAGTGACAAACGAAATTACAACATTTTAAAGTATAAATCATTTATTAGTCAACTCCCTATTTAGGTTCTAGGGTTTCCATACTTTTAACATCATTTATTACGCATTCAATTAACATGTTACTTCCTTTAATGATTTCCACTTTGACCTAGAACGTACGAAAACTCAAACGGAAATTAACTCTAACTCACGCATGTCCTTACGTCATTTATTTACACATGTTGACCCAGAATTACCCAAAATTACATGTTGCACCTTTAACATCTTTAATTATACGATCTAACCTTCTATTATCAGATTTTACACTTTTAGTCCAAAGGTTTTAGAATTTACAAAACATACCCTTTTAAGTTAAATACCATTCAAATGACCCTCTAAATATCCAAAATTACACGTTTAACCCCCACACTTATTTTATACGTTTAGTACAAGTATTTTACTGTTTACAAAAATAACCTTTAAGTTTCAATATTTACAAAACCAACCCAAACCTTTTAATTAAAAACCGAATAATGTAAAATTTAAGTACAAGCCCTAAACCTAGGTTACTCCAATCATTAGCTTATCATTACTACTTCATTAATTGCCTTCCATGATTATAAGGAAACCCTACTTTATACAAAACCCTAATCGCCCCTTTTTTAAAACCTTTCCTTTTTATGCTTTTCGAATCAAGAAAAACCCAAGACAATTCACACAAGCTTCAAATTCATAAACATGTATTTTACTCAGGTCTTATAACATGTATCAACTTCTGGAAAAATAGATTCATGATCTCTAAAAATATTATAAGCTCACTCGTTATTAATATACGATTTTAGGGTTTTAGGTTTCAAATAATTTCATACGACATATAAATCATGCATGGCTAATTTTTATGTGTTATATACGACTTGTAGGACTGAATTCAACATTAGGAACATACCCTTGATGAGCTTGAATCATTAGAACAAAGGAAGCACAAAAACCCTTATCGCCGAAACCCTAATTCACCCAAAAACTCTCCACGACCAAAACAGCAGCTATGGAACTCAAACACTATTTTTCCCACCTTCTATACCTTGAATCTCGTCCAAGAAAAATGGTCTCAAGCTCTGGAAACTAGAAGTCGAATTGTTGAGGGTTTTGGAGTCGGTTTGGTGATAATCGGTTATTAGGGATTATAGGAACCGAATATTTATATATATACTTGAGCTATTATTTTTCTTGTGGGCTTTATAATGCATTGGACTTAAATTAAATGGTCTTTTAATAATATAAATTATATTGGGCTTTTATTTAGTTTTATTTCTTTTATTAAAACTATTAAATATTTTCGGCTAATATGTAAAATACAAAACTAATTTTTATAAAATCATAAACTATAAAAATTACCTTTACAAAGTGTTTAATATTTATTTAGGTCATGTGGGATATTTCTTAAAATTCTCTGAATTTACATAGCTTACTTGGTATTCTTTTGAATAAATTTTTCATACTTTTAATTGTAGGGTTATTTTGGTCTTTTTGTGAATTTTAGAAATTCAGGTATTACATCTTTCCTTTAAGAGGAACCTAGAAGATCACACAAAAACAAAAGACAAATACTACATAGATCTCTTGGATCTGAGGTTAGAGGGTTAGTATACTTGGGGGAAGTATGTGTGTAAAGGGATAAGTAGAAAGGAAGAAATGGCTCTCTATTTATAGAGAAAATTCTCTATCTTAAAGTTCCCCGATCCCACGGATCCCTTCCAGTTGGGATCAGGCTAGCACAAAGCTAGGGATCCGTGGAACGCTCCTCTTTGCCCATGGGTTTTTTGGTTATGGGTCATGGGTTATGGGTTGGTCCATGGTTTTCTTTCTAGATACAATGTATCTTAAGGATACAATGAACTTGGTCAAGTGGTATATATAAAACCATGGGTTATGGGTCAATACCATTTGCTAGTATACAATGAACTTGGTCAAGTGGTATATATAAAACCATGGGTTATGGGTCAATACCATTTGCTAGTTTTTACCCATGTTTTTACCCAACTACATTCAATGTATTTGGTCAATGGGTCAAATACTTAAGTTTCTACCCATTTATATTACCCAATATACTACATACTAGTTATGTGTATATTTACCCAAATATGTAAACACTAGTTGTTGTACATATGTAATACTAAATCATAAAATCACTTATACTTGTTTTAGTGTTTTATGTGAAAATGTGAATATGTTAGAAACTATTAGTTCAAACCATTTACGTATTTTATTTGTTCCGTTAATATGATTTTACGTTTGTTATTGACAAAACATTAGAAGATCGTAAAATATAAATAAACGTTTTTACGGCTTATTTGTATTAACAATCTCCCCCTTTTTGTTGATGACAAAACATAAAATTATTTTAAGGAAAGCTAAAATTCGTAAAAGTTTGAATTTGTAGTTTTAGTTTCTTCTCCCCTTTTGTCGAAAACAAAAAGAGCTTCGAAGGAAACCAACACATTGTTTTTAAAAAACATGTGAAAGAAAAAAAATAGAGAGCAAGTAACGGGAACGGATCTCGTCTTTACTCCCCCTTGACGAGTCCATCCTATGTAAGGGCGTCAAGAAAGTAATACTAAGCTAGTTTGTTTGCAACTAAGTTTGCAAAAGATTTCGCCTAAGTGTCGAAAGTGTGCTCCCCTTGATGATTGCAATTTTGCAAAAGGATGTCGAGAAATGTAATCCTAATATTGCAAGTAATTTGCAATGTATTGTTTTGACACAAAGCTTCCCCTAGCTTTAGGGTGTCAGAGGCTTCAAGTGTAGATTGAATAACTACAAAACAAAGGTTAGAAAACAAGTATAATGCACAATTTCCCTGCATATGTGATCTAAGTTAGTAGAAAAATAGTTTTCTGTCTCACGGATCCCACGGTTCCCTCCTAGTAGGGATCCGTCTAGGCAATTTTGAGGGATCCGTATAGTTGATAATTAAATTCAGCAATGGTGATGTAACAAGTAATGTTAACATCAAAATGAGATATGTATTCAACCAACAAACATATACTCAATGCAATATGGCAAGTAAACTATCATCCAATAAAATATAAGAGATGATCAACAAATCTCTAAAAACTAAGAGAATGATTTAGCCATATTCTACTAATACTAATAAGTGACCAAAGCTTAAGAAGCAACAATGTGCTTGAGTCTAGGGATGAGTAGACTTGTTGATTTGGTCCAATCTTTTAAGAAGATGATTAAACATGAAATGCAACTCATTTCGTACTTCTTGAACAAGTCCTTGGGTGATTAGACAATTAGAGCAATTATTGTCTTGATTAGGAACATGATGTTTTGAGGAGGTTCTACAAATGATGGTGGAGGTACATTGAGTAATTTAGGATGAGGTTCTACTAGGAATGAGAGTGGTGGTAATGGAAATTTCTCCATATGATCAAGTCCTTGGTGGTTCCTTGTTTCCAACGATGGACTAGTTGGTGATGTAAGTAGTTCCTATTTTAACGAGAAGGTGGGTGAATGGGAAGTTCTCGGTGGTGAATGTTCTAATGAATAGAGAAAGGCTCGGTAAAGGAGTGTAGTCCATTCTCTAGGAATGAAGGTTTAGACGTTTTGCTAGAACTAGGTACGTTTGGTTTAGAGCTCGATGATCACTTTTCTAACCTAAGAGGTTTAATGCTAATTATTGCGGTTCTCTTGGCAATTGTTGATTGGGTTTGTTGAGGTGAGATTCTAGCACTATTATCTCTTACGGAGGATGATTCGGTGGATGGGAAGTCCTACCATTTGTGGGTTTAACCGGAGATGATTCGGTTGAGGAAATTTCGTGTACAACACGAGCAAGTTTCTTGGGTGGTTCTTGGTTGGATGAGTTACCACTAGGAGCTTTCCTTATGATAAAATGACTAAGGAAAAGGTTTCTAAATGCTGAGAATTATGTTGTGTTTGATGACTAAGGGATTCTAGCAAGATGACTTATAAAGGGAAGGATTTGGCAAGTGCATTCAAGACTTAAGTCTCTAATATCCTTTGGAATGTGATGATTAGCATGCACAAGAGTCAACTTAAGAGTTTTACTGATCTAGGGATTTAATAAGGATGAGGTGGAGTGTTCAAGTTAGCAAGATGAGCTTGAAATGATTGTTCGAGCAAGAGTTGACATAAATCTGTCACCCGGATCCTACGGTTTCCATCAATGGGGGATCCGTCTAGGCTAATCCTAGGGATCCGGCTCTCAGAGCCGGAAAGGATAGAAGTGATGTTTGAAAGTTCTAAAGCCTATACCTTTTTGAGTGTTTCAGTTCTCCTAAGTGTCTTTAAATGGAAGGGTACTTAAATGTTCAAGGACAATGAGTGATGTAGCTAATGATTGCCTTATATGGAAGAGATTGGAGCTTTCATGAGTACCAATCAATGAACAAAGATGACACTAAAATCTTGAGAGTGTCAAATGGAGCTAAATGATCCTAGTGATCAGATAGTGACTTAGGATAATGTCTTGGAGAAGATCCTAAAGGTTTTAAGGTGGAAGAACTAGAATTTGATCCATTTCGACCAATTTTGAGGTAAGGGTGATTATGATCAATTTTGCCATAATCGAAAGATTTCTAAGTCTAGATGTGAGGGATCATGTGAGAAATAATGAGTGATCTAGAGAGCGAAGAGTAGTGAGTTTATGTGAAACGATAGATCGAAAAGCACTTTGAGTGTGATCCTTAATGAGCTATGAGTGAGTGTGAAGCTTACTAAGCTTGAGAAGGACTTAAGAGATCCTAAAGTATTGAGTTCAGCTAGTGTGAAGTAGTCTAGGAACATGGTTCGAGGTGTAAAGGATTAAAACTCCACTTCTATTTTCCCGATCCCACGGATCCTTTCACTTGAGGGATCCGCTAGTTACAAACTAGGATCCGGCATCTGGAGAGTTTTTACTTAGCAAAGGTGGCGCTTGTTCTAAGTATCAAGATTAGAAACTAATGATCTCTACAGTAAGCATACATGTATACAAGTAAAACATACTAAGTAGCATGTAGAAATAGCACATAAGCACTTAAATGAGATCTAGCTCACAAGTAACACAGAGGTATATCAAACTTAACAAACGCTATTCAGAAAGCTCAAAATAGATTTATGATCTAGATTAGTAAATCGTTTGTATTAACAATGGTGTGCAGAGTAGATGATGGTGTTCAAGACAATAGGGTTGTTTTGGCAAATGGAAGCAATGAACTATGTATAGTCATTACGGATGGTGATTAGCATATAATGAACTTCGTCCATGAAGTCATGTAGCTCTTCTCGATCAAAGCAAGATAATCGCTTGATGAGGTAAGTAGTTGTGATTAACTAAAAGAAAAATCAATTTTACAACTTGGTTGATTAGTAATCCTAAGACAACGCAAAGTATTTCCATTGTAAACTTACTTTAGGAAAACATGGGAGTATAAATTTCTCAAGTGAGAGAATGAATATGAGACTATTACTAGCGGTGATCAATTACGGCTAAACACGACCATTTTACGGCGATTCCACATACCCAACTTCTATCAAGGAAGCAATTCAACCGTTAGGTCAAATTGAGTTTCTAGTGCAATAAATTCTCCAAAGATTCATTCTCAAGTTAAGAAAATTTATATTCCTACAATGGCCTATCGAAGAGTAACAATGATGATACTTTGCTTCGTTTATATTAATATTATACTTGAAACAACTAAGGTGACGAAGGTGTCAAAAAAAATTAAGAGTTGTCCATATGGTGAACAAAAAAAAAATGGTTGAATGAGCTAGTTCAACATATGTTGTTGGAAAGCTCGAGTTTGGACTTTCGGATATAAACAATTATAATTGTGTTGCAAAATAATTTACTTGAGTATATCGGATGAAATAATCAAGTTTCAATCCTACTATGAAGCTTGGAGAGCGATCATGAAAGGAAAACGGGAGAGTACATCATCAACACAAGTGTAGGTTATGATCCGATGTACATTCTTGTTTTTTGAGAACGATACAAGAACAAAAGAAATCATATAAGCACATAAAACATTTATGTTGCACACATGACAAACTCAATCAAAAACCATTTAGTGTGTTATATTTTTTTAAACATTTTTCAACCTATATGACTTATCTAGGTATCTAAACTAACATTTTCGACACAACTAGATGTTATCCCAAACACTCCTTCAAATAGCACATTGATTAGTAGGATATTACTAAATCGACAAACAAGCACAAAAGCTATTTGAGATAAGCAAATAATCAAGTAGTGCAAAGAGGACAATTTATCATTTAACATAGCATACGAAAGTTCTTTTCATCGCTTTGTGTTAAATATAAACATGTAAACCAAGCTTGATTAGTTTCTTTTATATTTATAAATATGATCAAAACCTTAATTTCAACAGAGGACACATTGTTATTCAAAAGTGAAAACATCCATCTCCAATTAGATCAAAAGTTTGTGCAAAAGTTATGATCGAAAAATGACTTTCTATTATAAATCAATGATTCTGTAAATTATTGTTTTGAATAAGTTTATGAAATCATTTTTAAATTAAAGTAGACTCAAATACCTTTAAAACGATAGGTGGCACGACTTCTAACGACTTACGGTTAAAAAAGTTATGAATTTTGAAATTGAGACAAAAATCGTCTTCGTACATCGGATCCCACGGATCCCTTGCTTGAGGGATCCGTCCAAGTTGTAACTCGAGGATCCAAGGATCGACATTACGAATTACAAAAATGTACGTTTTGACCCGACGTAAAGGTTTAGTCTTTATAGACTTTTTAGTGAAGTTATATTACCCATTTTTACCTTTATTCAAGCTTGATTAACAAGATATCTAACAACAAAAACTTCAAAGAAAAAAAATCACTAAAACACTTTTCATATTATGCTTATTATAAGATAGAAGCATATATCACCATTTTGTCCACAAGCAATTTAGCACGTTTTTGACAAAAAATTGTAACTAAGAAAACATACCTTTGTTATATCCCCTTTTTATGGTTTTAGAAACCATAGACGTGAAATACTTCATGATCTTCTAAGATACTCCAATCCTTTGCTATATTCCCTTTTTTTTATGGTTTTAGAAACCATAGACGCGAAATACTTCATGATCTTCTAAGATACCCAAATCCTAGTATGAAGACTTCTCAAAGGAAAATGTTAGAATGATCTATCACTATCCAACATATGATGATTTCTAAAAACATGACCTTTTGTTTTAAGAAATTCCATTCTTTGTAGTTTTCAAACATACATGGATCGTATCAAGTTTTCAAAGTACAATATACTAAAAAAAACTTGGTAACGAAGCTCTGATACCAATTGTGGAAAACTAGAAGGGGGGTTGAATAGTTTTACCAATTTAAAACTTCCTTTTAAATATTTAGATCGACTTATGTCAATCTATTTGGTTGTTTATGTTGGACGTTGATAGATAGATATATAAACGTGTAATGAAAGATAAAGAGTAAGAAGCACATCACCACAACACAAGTATTTATAGTGGTTCGGCTACAAGGACACCTTCCTTGCCCTACTCCACTCCCCGAGTCACCTACTCGAGAGTTCGTAAGCACTACACCAATCTCCTTATGGCGGAGAAGCCTTCACAACGTCGCTTAACCTTTTTCCGGTACAAAGCTAAATACCGAGTTCTTTCACACCAAGGCGAACCACACCTAACACAACGTCGCCTACCCTTTATACGGTGCTAGGCTAACCACCGAGTTCTTTCACACCTTAGGTGAACTAATCCTATCACAACGTCGCCTACCCTTTATTAGGTACTAGGCTAAGCACCTAGTTCCATTACTATGGAGGAGCTACTACCCTTCACGACACAACACCCATTATCAAGGAGATCTACTCTTTATTACAACACCATCAAGGATATCACCATCCTTGTAAATAAACAAATACTTATATGTATAACGATGCACTCATCGATTATACGACCTAGGCATTCTTCCCAAATGCTACTTGATTTGATTCTTCGGCATCCTTCACTAATGCCTTTGACACAACGCTCGGCACCCTTCACTAATGCCTTCGTCTTGACACCTTTAGCATTCTTCACTAATGCTTTGACACGGATGATGAGCACCTTTCACTAATGCTTTCATCTTGACACTTTCGGCATTCTTCACTAATGCCTTCAACCCAACATCTATGGAGAAAGATAGATCTATCAACAAGAGAACCTTCGTTGTCTTGATGATGACGAAGCATGACTCATGGACTTGAGCTTGCACGTCTTCAAGAAGTGGTGATCTTTCCTTTAAGAGGAACCTAGAAGATCACACAAAAACAAAAGACAAAGACTACATAGATCTCTTGGATTTGAGGTTATAGGGTTAGTATACTTGGGGGAAGTATGTGTGTAAAGGGATAAGTAGAAAGGAAGAAATGGCTCTCTATTTATAGAGAAAATTCTCATCGTTCCTCGGATCCCACGGATCCTTCCACTGGGATCCGGCTAGCACAAAGCTAGGGATCCGTGGAACGCTCCTCTTTGCCCATGGGTTTTTGGTTATGGGTCATGGGTTATGGGTTGGTCCATGGTTTTCTTTCTAGATACAATGTATCTTAAGGATACAATGAACTTGGTCCAGTGGTATATATAAAACCATGGGTTATGGGTCAATACCATTTGCTAGTATACAATGAACTTGGTCAAGTGGTATATATAAAACCATGGG
Organism: Chrysanthemum makinoi; assembly: GCA_910596185.1. NCBI lineage: Eukaryota > Viridiplantae > Streptophyta > Magnoliopsida > Asterales > Asteraceae > Chrysanthemum > Chrysanthemum makinoi. The sequence continues at coordinate 162,319,903 of OU343216.1, read as the reverse complement.
TTATGGGTCAATACCATTTGCTAGTTTTTACCCATTTAGTATATACTTGGTTTTTCCCAACTACATTCAATGTATTTGGTCAATGGGTCAAATACTTAAGTTTCTACCCATTTATATTACCCAATATACTACATACTAGTTATGTGTATATTTACCCAAATATGTAAACACTAGTTGTTGTACATATGTAATACTAAATCATAAAATCACTTATACTTGTTTTAGTGTTTTATGTGAAAATATGAATATGTTAGAAACTATTAGTTCAAACCATTTACGTATTTTATTTGTTTCGTTAATATGATTTTACGTTTGTTATCGACAAAACATTAGAAGATCGTAAAATATAAATAAACGTTTTTACGGCTTATTTGTTTTAACACAACTAATTACAAAAGGACCAATATTCATAAGAGGGAAGTGCCTACATCCAAATCTACTAGCAGCTGTTTCAAATGGATTCCCACTGGCAGATTCTTTAAGTTTACAGGATCCAAACGGACTTACATACCTAGATCTTGCCTTAAGTGGATGCCCACAGGAAAACTCTTCAAGAATATTGAACCTAAAGGGATCTCTATTAATGACACGCCTAGATCAAACTGTGCAACATCCAATAGTGAGATTACTCATGTCACTAACTCATCTATTTGCACATCTGCATGCGCGCCTCTAGTGCAATGTGTTCTCGTCTTTTTCAGGTACAATGCTCAATTCAATCAGAACTTCATGACTTGGTTTCCATCGTAAATAAATATTGCTCACTCGAATTGTCGCTGCCGTAATTGATGTATCTCGTGCTTTGACTCCTATTCGACTTGAATCGGACTCGCTCTTATAAATCGTGTACAAATCACCTTTTAAAAAATTAAAAATGTTTTAAATCATTCTTTAATTCATAATTTAATTCGTTTACCTCAAACTGATAAAAGATATATCCCTTGTTATCGATAACATCTACGGTCCTAGAAATGTCATTCAATAATGACACGGGATCATAGATGAAGTTCGAACAAATGATATATTCTTGTTTTATAACAGGTGGGTTAAATTCAATCAATGCTCATTGGTGACATTGATTGAGGGGGAGAATTTTTCAAGTTATCTCGTTTATATCTGCACCAGTGTTGGTTATGTATTGTGCTCAGATGCATGTCTTTGTCTTGTCTTGCTTTCGTGGTGACCTATGTGTTGATTGCTTATTTGTTTCATGGTGTCCATTGTGTTAGCTTGCTTATCTTATTATGTGATCTTATTATGCTATCTGTGTTTGCAATCTGATAAGTTCATGCACTGAAAGTGTCTACAATACATAATATGATAAGATAGCGACTTGCTTTTGAAATAATAGATAGCAACTTACCTTTAACAAAGTTAGCAACTTGGCATGTTAAACTTGAGGTTAGCGACTTGCTATGTAAAGTCTTAGCGACTTGTTAATATACTTTGCTAGCGAGTTACTAAACATTCACAAAACTACAGGAAAGTGTCAACTTGGTATTCTTGTTTAAACCCTTCCCTATACCCTAGTGACTTACCGTTTACTCTTCATTATTTAAAAATAATCTAAAAGTTTTAGTGTGTTTTTCTTTTCTCTCGTAATCGAATCACGCTTAGCTTACTTGATTACGGGTACATGTTCTACCTATCCTTCGTCATTCATTCATATGATATACACGCAAGATCTAACTCGCTCCTTTCAACATGTGTGATTTTACTTGGGCTGTTTGATCTTCAAAATCTTATCCCATTCATTTAGGTTTGTTAAAGGATTCAATACAGAAACATATGTTCATGAATGAATGATTCTTGTGCAGTTTGGTTCACTTGGATTGTAGTTGTATATATTGTCATATATTGTATTGAGGGTTTATGAGTTTCTTTAATTTCGTTGTATGTGGGTTGCGTTGCTTGTGTTGTTGTGATTGTTTGATGTTATGTGTTGCATCTTAGTGAGATTGCAGGATTTAAATGCTTGCATTTGATAAATTATGTGTGGTGTTAGTCGTTAGTTTTGATACATTCTTGGTAGCGATTTAATTATGTTCATCGTAGCGAGTTGGAATGATTAATTTAAAATGTTCTTGATAGCGACTTACATGTGTTCTTCATAGCGAGTTGGTATGAGTGTTCTTGGTAGCGTCTTACCTCATTAATTCGTAGCGTCTTATCATTATCACTGTTGGTAGCGACTTGTATTTACAAGTTTGCAACTTAGTTAATCTTGTAGCGACTTGGTCTTATCATTTTTGATAGCGACTTATATTTACAAGATTAGCGACTTGCTGGCTTAATTTTCAAGTGGCGACTTGGTTTATTAAATTATTTTAAGGCGACTTGCTATTATAATTTCATGTTAGCGACTTGATTCAGGATTTCCTGTAGCGACTTGTATCGACAACATACTCTTAGCGACTTGCTATAACATTTTTTTTGGTTGAGCAATTTGTACTTGGTTTCTCTTGTAGCAGCTTGGTATCACAACTTGTTTCAAACAACCTGTTATAACATCTCCATAATAGTATCTTGTCTCATGATATTTCATATAACTATGCTTTTAAATAATTTAATTCAAAAACAACTTGTCTCTCGAAAACTGTGTCAAATGGAGCCGTTACCTTGAAAACTCTCTAATGCCACTCAATCTATTTCAATATGCTTTTGGGAACTCTATCTAAGTTTCTAAGTTATTGTGGTTATGTCATGAGGATCTATTCAATGTTGCTTAACTAACCATATCTAATCTCACATGCTCTCAATCATTGTTGTTGTATGTGTGTATCTTTAGATCTTCAATGGCAAACACAACCTCATCTGAGAACATTACATCTTCTGCTCCACCCTTCAGACAACGAAATCTTTCCTGAAGATCAATGGGTAGAGATTGGGAAAAGTAACTGTTATGTGGACATGCAAAAGTTGCAACAAAATCCAACCCTTAAAGTGTCTATTGATATCTTCAAAAACACAAATTTCTTCAGTGCCCTAACTAAGCAATGCACAATTCCCACCATTTACATACAACAATTTTGGAACACCATTGAATGGGACAAAATCACGACTCATTATACCTGCAAGCTGGATGATAAGGAATTTGTGATCAATTCGGACATTCTCAGCAAGGCCATTGGAATCACACCCTGTAACCCTTCCATACGATCTGAACCTCCACCTAGTGCGGAAGAGCTAATAGTTTTTCTGATTGGTTTGGGTTATCAAGTTGGAATATCCAGGGCTTCGACATCATCATGGACACATGTATCAACCAGAGAAATAAAAATTTCAACCTATGCTTATCGTGCAAAACATCGTGGTTTGATAAAGTAAGGATTCCCATCTTACAAATCCTATGGGGTATCGTCAATGGGGTGAATGTTAATGTATCTGAACGTATCTGAAGAATTCTCGAGTCAATGAACACATTTATCTCCTATAGAACAAACTTTCAGAATAAAGCTGTGGACGAAAGAAAGTAAACAAACTTGTGATTCCTAGCATCGATTCTCGGCTTGTCATCCAGACTTGCAATAGACTCATAACTTCAATCCTAGGAGTGAATCACCCTTCATAATGCCAAGGAAGAATTTGTTCAGGTAACCTTAAATATGTTGCTAAAGGTATGGATAAAGAGATCTTTGATTGCCAATTCCCCGATATTCTTCTCACTGCGATATATTAAGAAGACGGATCACTTCAAACTATACAAGAAAAGGGCTTCCAGATCCAGTGCTAATATTGATGTCTCTCCCACTCCACCACAACCCAAAACCGCTAAGTCTCAGATCCGACTCAAAAACGCCTCGCTCAAAGACTTCAAAGACCTCATATGCCGCCTTCCAAAAGGAGACGTGAAAGGTCACAACCTCCTGACACCACAACCCAGAAGCTGAAAAGAAAGAAGAAGGAAGTGGAAAAATAAACGTTGAGGAAATCAAGTTTCGAGGGGTAATTCGAGGTTGATTGATGAAGATGATGCCGCTCTGCGACAAGAAGGAATTCAACAAAGCCCGGAAAGCATGAACATGAGACCACCAATTGGAGGTGTCGTGTTAAGAGAACCTGAACCTGAGCCACGCCATACAACTCCAATCACACAAGACAAAGGGAAAGAGATTGTTGGTGTTGATGCCAAACAAGCCGCCACATGCTTCTGACAATCTCCTCTTCACCATCAAGAACTACCACTCAATTTGAACTGAAGAAAAGAAGTGTTGAATCATCTTCACCAAGAACAATACTGATTGGAAAAGGAGGTATCCGAGGCACAAGAAGAAACTCCTGCATCAAGTGATACTCAGCGATCAAAATGTTGATGTAGAAATACGAAAGACTCACAGAGAACGTTGAATCAAGATCGATGAGACCGGACATTTGGAAGAACCAAATCGTCTATTGATTCTCTATCCTCATTGAAGAATCTAGATAATGACTTATCTTTTGGTGATCAGTTCTCAAATGACAAACCCTTAGATAACGAGCCGTTTAAGAAAAATGATGAGAAAGAGGAAGCTAAGTCCATGTACAATGTTGCTATTCAAGAAGACACATCAACCATTCCTCTAATGTCAGCACCTATTCAAGCAACCGCACTTCCACCACCCAAACCCATTATTGATCCAATACAAGTTGTCATCCGGTGATATCGTCACTCCTCCTGCCTCGTCACCTCATGCTTCACCTCCTCCAGTCAAAACTACAGAGCAAGTGCTAGAAGAGGTTATGTCGCATATCGCAACTATTGAGAAGCATTTTCCTATCGCCGTCAATAATCTTGATAGTCGTGTCAAAAAGCTGGAGAATCTTAACCTCGATGATATTGTTACTAAGGCAATAGAAGCAAATATTAAAGATGCAGTTGATTGGGCAATGAAGGCTCCACTACTTCAGCGATTCAAAGACTTGCCAATCTCTGACATGAAATCACTCTCTCTAGAAAGAATGTATGAAGCAGAGAGCATCCGGACAATACACATAAGAAACTATATGAAGCACTTGAGGAATCGATGAGACTTGATAATTATCAGCCAGCTTGTAGAGGATGTAGAAAGAGAAGATAAGAAGAAAAGAAAGACTGCCTCGTGAAATCTAACTGATAAGTCCGAGGCCCCAAGCCACCACCACCTCCTTCACCTCCAACTAGAGGAGCTGGAACTTCGGGGTGGTGGATCTTCCGCACAAACACGACACCTTCACCACAACCACCGGCATCTCATCCAAAACCTTCCAATCAATCAAGTCCATCCGGAGATCAGGGAACTAAGAAGAAAATTACTGCTTGGACCACGGTCGATTCAAGGTTCACACCTACAGCCTCTGTATTCCGAAGATCAAGTGTTTCATGAAGAGTCGTATGTCATGGCAGAATCTGAATCTGATGACGATGATGCATCCACCAAGCATATCCCCAAGCCGTCTAAAGATGATTGGTTTGATACATACATGTCAGGTGAACGCTCTAACACATCTAGAGTTGCACCTTCAAAAGACACCATTCAAAGTTGCCTCACCAAAGAGAGACCTCATACTCCAGAACCTTCATGGTCTATTCCAGAGACTGACACAATAATCCCCGACAACAACAACTGGGCCTCAGCAATTTCTAATAACTATGAAATCCCAGATGAAGACTCTCTCCTTCATGTCATTGGAGATATGGGAAGCTTCATTAAGTGGTTTTGTGAATGTAAGGGAATCTCGTCCCATCACTCCAAAGGATCTTGAAGGACAAGCTCTTGAAATTGTCAAGGTTTTTCACTCAGATGCCAATCACCCAATATCGATGGAAGAATGCCACAAGATGCTATGTGATCAAGTCAGTGAGTTGATTAGTCATTTCAATGTGAACAAGCCCCTTCCTCTCGGTGAACCGACAGATGACCATTCAGTCTGAGTTCTTCTTCAACCGTGATTTGGACTATCTATGTGCTCGCTCTACTGAAAGAAGACCAAACTTTATCGATTTCGAAGATGAAAGCTAGGTACACCGATCGTGGTCTTGAAGATGGTTCCCTGATCAATTTTGAGCTGATAAAGAACAAAAGTATGACATTGCCGCTTCATATGGTATTTCTCATTGGTGGTACAAAAAGAAGAGATTCTACATTGAGAGACATGGAGTTGATAAAAGACGCAAAGCTGTTAGATCCAAGCTTCGCATTCTAAGTGTCATCAGCATAAAGATCTTCTCAATCTATAGCTATGATTACTTGAAGAAGATTGTTCTTCAAAGAGCAGATTCGAAAGAGCATGTTATTGAAGAGAACGACTTCAAACACTTGATGCCAAATGACTTTGAAGATCTCTACCTTATGAACCTACAAGGACACCTTAACCATCTTTCTGTTCATGAGAAAAAGGCTCTCTCGGCTGCAATCATCCTTTGTATCAGGGGCTTAGTTATTCGGAAAAGGGTTGAGGATTTTCAGCTAGGAATGGAAAGCTACCAGACTAGGGTCAACCTTACAAGGCCGCAATGGGATGCCTCAGGACATGAATTCCGTCACGAATATAGAGTTCTGGACACTCCTAGAGCCGTCCTCTTCACCGACAGATACGGGATACGCATGCTTGTAACATATTGGATTTCACATACACATCAAACCACAAACAAAGTAGGCGTACACAAGAGTTTTAGAGAGAGAAAGTTAGAGGTTTGGGAACTTTAGTGAGAGAAAGAAAAATCTTATTATGAGCTCCAACTCTCTAACTTAGGAGGTAGAGAGTATTTATAGTCTTACAATAAAACGCCACACAACGGGCTATGGATCAGGCATACAGTGGGTAAAGACCCGTCCGCCTCCACGGTGAAACTTAACTAACTACTACATGACATAAAATAACTACGACTACGAGCTTTCTAACGATTACATATACTTGAGGTGACCGACACTTTAATACCAGGATTTTCTAAATCCTAACAATCTCCCCCTAAGGGAGGTCACCTCAAATATATATATATTGAAATTACATTTAATACAAACCGATATTACATAAAAAATTGTTCTTGCATTCTTGATCATGTTCTTTGTTCTGTAGCTCATAGTCTTTGATTCTTCATTATTGCATGTTTGGATATTCGAAGTGGAGGTCTTTAACTCGATCCACGTGATAATGAAGTTATGAGCCAGCCTTTGAGATCATCACCCATATTAAATCTTGACTCTTCCTTTGTGGTGTTGGTATTATGTGATGTTGTGACATTTGGACCGACATGCTCACATTCGGATCATGATTTTTCTTCTCGAGTATCGGAAGCTTTCGTTGATTCATGATATTGACAGCAGCGTAGCAGAAGCATGGAGTGATAATATCAGAGTCATTGATGCACTAATCATGATTTCTTTGGAAATGAATGTGTTGTGTAAGCATGCGGCTATGGATTGACCGCTTCATTCGATCACAAACGCCGGGTGTACCGCATACAACAGTTAGCTATAAAATGCACGAAAGTGTCTTTGATCACTTTTGTTGAATTGAGGTACACGGCCCACGGTTCCCCGTTGATCAGTACAAGTACTGCCTGTGACCAGGTAATATTCCGAAGAATTTCCTTGATAGGGTTTCGCAGCTGCTCTAGCTGTTCTCAAACCGGAACGTCTCAAAGAAGACAACACGAAGTGAGTGAACCAGTGAATAGAGATTCACTGATTCATGAAAATAGATTTGAAAACCAATCGTGTATCGCTCAATAGAAATTGTTTTTGCAATACAACGAAGGTTTTAATGAAAATCAATTATCAATCATAAACACCTTTTATTTTGAAATATTCGTACACAGTCGATGTGCTAAGGAAAAGAGTTTTTGAGCAAACGAATTTTTCAAAGGTATCCGCCAATCCATAACCTCGCACCGTGATTGATTCAAAATATTGAATTGCCCCATCGTTTCGGTTCAGTTGTCACATGGTTGATCTATTGGATAGATCTCACATGCCACCCACCAGAGGCTTGTTTGATGTTGGCTCCAGAAGGCTTTCCATCTTCATTGTAAGTATGTTAGCATATCACTCAGATGTTCTGGCAATACCACAAGGATACTGCGTAGGACTCATAAGATATAATCTCTCTTTCCACATTGTGTGAAACAGAGAGTCTTCATTGAAAGTGTCCTAATGAGATTTATTGATGATCTCGTGGCTCTAGACTCAATTGTGCATATTTGGTTCCTATGCCGGAGACTAGGGAGAGGGTCTCCTTCTTCAATATCAACAATCTCTAAGAGAAAGTCGATAGATTATGTCGGTTCCCCGTGAGAATTAAACAAGCCCTTTTAAGAGGAACTTGAGTGGTTTGGAAAGTTGAAGTGCAGTGCGTCACTGGGTCCATGATGTCTTGTCTTCAATACCGATGTTACCATCAGTAGCATATGAATTGAACCCGGTTTCTGCCCTAAGGTTGAATAAATGGAGGGCTATTTCTTTTCACCCTTTTTCATATTCAATTCTTTTAATTCTTCAACCCTTTCAGTGCTTACCAAGACTTCATAACTAGAACCTTGTTGGGTTTATTCCAGTACTAGCTCAGTCTCAGTCCGCACTCTTCCCATATTCTCATTTTTCTCCTTTTATCATCATACCTAAGAACTCTACACTAACTAGTGGATTGTCCCTGGGTAGATCCCTCCGGTTCTGGCGGATCATGGGAACACATACTTAACCTTATCGTCCTTATATCACCATACATAATGTAAAGTTGGTCGGTCTTTTTTGGTATCGTTCATCTGCCATAGGAACCAATTGAAAACCATTTGAAAAATCAATCCAGATACTTATGATATATTATCAAAGCATTTTGTACCTGAATTGTTTTTGATATTTTTAGAACAAGAGCTCCCCCTCAACATGTGCATCAAGTGTATGAAATCGTTTTGCACACGGAGGCAAGAGAAAGAATTAACTTCTTTGATTACCATATTCTAAAAGATATCAACATCACTTCCCTGATCAAAACAAGTAGATAAAGCATATTAGGGAAGGATGAGGTTTTCATAAGCTTGCTCCCCCTCAATATATGCCTTGAGGTTTGAAAGAGTTTTGCACATACAAGAGGGAACCTGCACATTGATCACGTTTCAAATCTTTGTGGTTTAAAATAGATGCTCCCCCTCAACATGTGCATGGAAAATTTGAAATCGCTTTGTCACTTGGGAGGGGAGCATGTATATCCTTATAAAACCATTTATCAAATTATCAGTTTAAATTCAATTTAAATCACAAATTTTCCCCCGATCACAATTATCAAATCATTTGAGATTTGTGATCTCTTAGAGATTTAAATTGATTTTGAAAGCTTTTAAGGAGAATTGTGACTTGATTATGAAAACGCTTTTAACCGATAAGATCAATTTTGAGACTTTAGACACCAAAGATTAAACATGCTTGAATATCTTTTGAAAACATAGTAGTAACCAAGGTCGGGTACCATTGTTTGAAAAATACACTTTTGATTTTATTGAAAATCATTCTCCCTCAATCAATGACATAAGATGTTGATTGAGAGATAGATTATTTTTGACAACCTTTAGGTACAGATGATTTTCAAAAATAGAGTCCGAGTAATTTTTCAAAGCAGTTAGTTTTCATTAGACAGTAAGGATTAGTTTAAAGAATCAGAGCATGAGATTTTAAAAACAAGATAAAGCATGGCTCTGTTCTTTCTTTGAAAAGCGGGTTACTGCCTGAAATGACAATAAACCATTGTTTTTTTTTTTTTTTTAAGAACATTCGAACAACATCTAAAGTCCCATATCATTCTTTGAATGACAGCATTAAGACCGTAGATATTATCGAATCAAGAAAAGCATGACAAAATGACAATATTTTTGAGGATTTTTCGAATTTTTCACATTTTTATGGATTTTGAAAGTTTTATATTTTTCTATTTGATTTTTGAAGGTTTTGTAATTTTGTATTTTGCTTTTTGGATAAATATATACAAGGTATAGATGAAGGAAAGACATTTACCTCGCCTTCCTCCCCAAGACGCTTTGAGTGTTTCTGTTGAAGGCTTTTCAATCCAAGTCGTGGAAGAATAAACTCAAAACGTTCTCTTGGAAGAGCTGGTGAAGATGTCTCGCTAACGGTATTCGACTTCACAAAATAGAGTTCCACCACACCGTTTTCCACTTGCTCCCCGATGAAATGATGTCGGATGTCGATGTGCTTTGCACTAGAGTGTTGAACGTTGTTGCATGAGAGAGAAATAGCACTTTTATTATCACAGTACAGAGGGATTTTGTTGAATTCAAAGCCATAGTCAGATAATTATGATCTCATCCAAAGGATTTGAGCACAACAAGATGACATGGCTATGTATTCAGCCTCTGTAGAGGAAATAGAAGTACTCATTTGCTTCTTTGAAGACCAAATCACAAGCTTATCACCCAAAAACTGAGCACCTCCTAATGTACTTCGACGGTATCTTGACATCCCGCATGATCAAGATATAGGTCGTTAGTGACATACCGGTGTCCTTCGGGTACCATAGTCCCATATTGATGGTTCCTTAGAGATACCAAAAGACCCATTTAACCGCTTCAAGGTGCTTTTTAGTAGGCTTAGCTTGATATCTAGCACACATGCACACAAATAACAAGATGTCTGTCGCTAGCGTGAGGTACATCAGGAATCCAATCATGCTACGATATTTCGTTTGATCTACCATGATCCCTGAGTGGTCCTCATCCAGCTTAGTACGCTCAATCATGGGAGTGTCAACGCGTCACATGATTCAAATACAAATTTCTTTAAAATCTCATTTGCATATTTAGATTGATTTATAAAAATGCCTCCGGACTTTGTGAAATTTGTAATCCCAAGAAAATGACATTTGTCCCATCATTGACATTTGAAATTTGGAACCCATTTCATTAGAAAACGATCACATTCTTTGGGGTCAGTCGAGGCAAAGATAATATCATCAACATAAATTTGAACGTGAATTAAATGTTTGCCTGACTTCGGGGTGAACAATGTCGGATCAATCGCCTTTGTCAATCCGTAAGATAGAAGAAACTTTGATAGCATATCATACCATGCTCTAGGAGCTTTCTTTAAACTATAAAGAGCCTTTTTCAAGTGATAGACATGAGTAGGATGCTCTGGATTCACAAAACCCTCTGGTTGGTGACGAAACCACCTCTTTCAAATCTCCATTAAGAAAGCGGTTTTACATCCATCTGATACACAACCATATTCTTGCTAGCAGCATTAGCCAAGAAGATTCTGATTGCCTCAATACGAGCAATTGGAGCAAATGATTCTTCAAAGTCAATACCCTCTTCTTGACGGTATCCTTTTGCGACTAACCTAGCCTTATTTTTCAACACATCACCATGCTCATCAAGCTTCACTTTGAAGATCCACTTTAGAGCAATGATCATAGCACAATCTGGAGCGGGTACTAATTCCCATACATCAAGTCGATCAAACTCATGAATTTCTTCTTGCATGGCATTGAACCAGCAGCCTTCATTCATGGCGGTTTTAATGTCTTTGGTTCGACCTTAGAGAGTACGGAGTTGAAGAAGCACCATAAGGCATCGGTTGCAAGTTGTTTCCGTGGATACCGGGCGAGAGGGGTTTCCAATGATGTTGTCCAATGGGTGATCATGTGTCCATTTTTTAAGGTGTTCATGTGGTTGTTGTTGTGGAACTGAAGTAGCAGAGTCGATGTCTCCTCGATGAAGATGGTTCTGATGATGATTCAAGAGCAAAGATATTTTCAAATGGAGCATCTTCAGGAGTAGCAAAGGGATTAACTTCATCATTGATGCCAGTAACACTTCCATGATGTACATTTGATGATTGATGATTTGTTGATGAGACAGAGTGATCAGCAGCAGGCGCTTCTTGACTTAATGAAATTGAGATTGAAGGGTTCACTTCATTCACAGGATAGGAGCCCTTTGTTGATGGATTGACATTTCATCGGCATTCAGTTCATAGTGTTCATCAAACATTAGATCAAACAATTTCTTTAAATCATCTTCAGATGGAGGTACATATGGAGTTGTTGGAGATGAGTTTGGTACAAGAGATGAACCAATGGGACTGTTTTGAAGTGCGGTTCCAGAACTGGATTGTCCAGGAGCCATTTGACCGGTCAACTCATCGAACGTAACATGAATTGTTTCCATGATGTTTCGGGTTCTCTTGTTGTAGATTCGGTAACCCTTCTTGTTTGGTGCATATCCAACAAAAACTCCAATATCTGCCTTTGCTCTTAGTTTACCTAAGTCTTGACCATCATTAGTTGGATAACACAAAGCACCAAACACACGAAGGTAGGAGAGATCGGTTTACGCTTATGAACAAGTTCATATGGAGTTTTTCCATGATAGGTGTGTATAAGGGAACGATTTTGGGTGTAGCAAGCAGTGGAAATGACTTCAGCCCATAGAAAAATTGGAACCTTCGAATAAATAAGCATCGTTCTTGCGGCTTCCACAAGAGTTCGATTTCGTCTTTCAACTACGCCGTTCTGTTGAGGAGTTCGTGGAACACTTCTTTGATGACTGATTCCAATACTTTCATAAAACTGAATTAAGTCTTTGTTGACAAACTCGGTGCCATTGTCTGTTCGAACAATTCGACAGATTGTTGAGTCGAACTGAAGCTGCTTTGATTAGTTTGATGATGACATCCGAGTTTCATCATTTGTCCTCAAAAACTTTACCCAAGTAAATCAAGAGTAGTCATCAACAACTACTAGAATGTATTTCTTCCCATTTATCGTTTGCACTCTCATTGGTCCGCATGCATCCATATGAAGGGTATGAAGAACTTCCATTACTGAATTTGTGGTTTTGGTTTGTGGGCATATTTCGTGCTTTTACCCAATTGGCAAGCTGAACAAAGATGATCTTTTTCATATTTTAATTGGGCAAGCCTCTCGACAAGATCCTTTACGAAAGGTTATTAATGGTGACGAAGTTCAAGTGATTGAGACGACGATGCCATAACCATGACTTTGTTTTAGAAGCCTTTGACAAGAAGCAGATTGGAGAAGACTTCATCATGTCTTCGATAGAGATGGTGTATAGGTTAGAACTACGAGTACCTCTTAATAATTCCACACCATCAAGTTGTCTAACGAAGCAAGTATGTTTTCTAAAGGCCACCTCTAGATCGAAATCACAGAATTGACTAACAGAGAACAAATTATGACCAAGACCTTCCACATAATATATCTTGGAGATTACACTTTTGCCAACTACATAATTACCATAACCCATAATTGCTCCAAATGGTCGCCTCGAATCTAACAGTCCCGATGAATTTGCTCACGGTTCATGAGCCGCGACCGGTCTCCAAATCATATGCTTGGAATGACTCAGTCCAAGTACCACAGAACGATTTGAACGACCGCAGTTGAACACGCAAAGAATGGATAATCGATAATTGGGATCCCCATGCAAGAATGGGTTCCACTTGGTTAGTAACAGTGAATTGGAACACCCACATCGAAATAGAAACATCCATATCGAAGTAGAAGCAATGGAATCATTAGGAATAGATGCAATGCGGTGTCAGATTTGACCTATTCAAAGTATGTTCACTTCTTAAGGGAATAGTTCTACCAAGAGGCATCCATTTTCTAGTGGGCATAGTCTTAGCAGTTTGAGGGCAAACTGATTATTCTTATGGCCAAAAGGTATCCAATAATAACCTATCTTTATAAATGTTCTTCCTATGGGTTTCCACTATTTTCTAACTATTTTTCGCCTTTGCCTTTTGCCTTTTTGCATGATTTTTAGCATTAACAATTTTAATCGGGCATTTGACAAAGATTAGACAAAGCATTAACACCATAATCATGATTAGCAACAGAATTCAAACAAACATCATTACATGGTTTTCAAATAGTATCGAATTAATTAATTACGATGCGCCTATGGCTAATATTAGAATCAACACGATTCGTTTTATTCAACACAAACTTAAAGTTCCTAGGTTGGTCTTCTACTCTCTTCCAATGCACATTTTAGCTTACGAGGTCCTATCTTGCTTGGTATTTCCTGGAGGCTTTGACCCGCTTGCTTTAATGTCACCGATTACTCCTGTAGAGGGAATTATGGGAACATTAGTTGGTTGATCTACTTTTTGCATTCCCTGAACTAGACGTGCAAGGATCTGTATTACTAGAAGGCACATTGATGTTCACTTTCTTAAAACTGGGCCTAGAATGGTTTGAATGCTTGGCACTAGGCATAGAACAAGGCATCACATCTTTGCCTTTTGCACCTAAGGATTTAGGACATGTTGCAATTACACATTCTAGCGCTCTTGAGATCGCTTTGGCATGGAGGCAAGCAAACCTAATTTCTCTATCAAGAGGTTTATTAATGAAATCCTCTTCACCAATCTCACGGAGACATTCTAGACTATCCTTAAGGTAAGCACAATAGTTATGAAACGCAGGTTCATTATTCCTAAGATGAGGAGGAATGTATTTAACAACAGATAAGTATTTGCAATATAGGATGACTTTGAGATAACATTCTTATTAAAAACAAGTGGCAGTTTCCCATTTTCCTGACTTCTCATATTCTCAATTTCCTTTTGTAAAGACGTTATTTTTTCGTTGTTTTGGCAGTTTCCCATATAACTCGTTTTCCTTTTGTAAGGCATTAACTAATTTTTGAAGATGAAAAGTTTGAGAGTACTAAGAATCTAAAGGAGGAGGCATTTGGGATCCAGTCACATTGTTCTTTTCACCCTTTAATTGAGAGATTTGGGCTTTCAACTTTTTGATCGTTTTACAATGAGCTCGAATCTGTTCATCACGTTTGCTAATTTCAAAAACTGCATCAAATTCAGGAACATCCAAGGATGTCTTGATATTTGAGGTTTTAACATTTTCTTTAAAATGTTGATATTTTAGTTGTAAATCAAAATGTTCAACTTCTAGTTTAGAAATATTCTTTACCAAATTATCGTGATCATCCAGATCAATTTTCTCATTAAGTTTCGAATTAATCCTTTCAAGCTCAATGACACGATCATGGGAGACTTTTAGAGCAACAGATAATTCATGAAATTAAGAAGCATTAATGGAGCAATTTGTAGCAGTGTAAAACACATCTTGAGCAATACATTCAGAAATAAGATTCTCATTCAAGGTATGCAAGTTCTTCCTCTCAATCTCATTATATTTTAATGCTCGCTCATAGTCACTAACCTCAACTATCATTGCATCAAATTCCTTTTCCATTCCTTTAATATCTGAATCTATCCCTTTTATAAGACTCTCAAATTGATCTTTTAGTTGTTTAAATAAAGGCATGACCTCAGTTAGATTGCATTCTTTTGTTTGCTCAAAACCCCTGTCCCCTTCAGTTATCCCAGTGGGTGTGATCCTTTTCTTACAAGTTTTCTCAAAATCGACAAATAGTTGAAGAATAACATATTGGCTGATTAAGGTCTTGCTTTTAGTGGCAATAGTTCTAGGAACTAAATGCATTGGTGTATTTGGAGGATACACAATCGATGCAGGCATTTTCCTAAGGGGAGGGTTTGTTTCAACAAGATTTTCAGCTTTTTGCTTATCTAAGTCCTTTTTCCAGAAAACTTGTTCAGGTGTTAACAACGTTTGAGGCTTAAATTTGTTTAAGGAGATCCAGTTTTCCTTCTTGTAATCATGGGGTTTGATCGTGATGTTATTCTTTTTGCATTCAGGATCTTCTAGATTCTTATTCATTTTCTCCCTAGATGCATCATCTAATTTTCTATCTTCCTCAGTGCACTCAACGCAACTAGGTTTCTGTCTAGGTTTAAGAATCTCATTGCCATCATAAATTACATTTTGAGCCGTTTTAGCTAACTTACTGTACTCAGGATTGGGTTTATCTATAATGGGAACACTATGCTTATCACTTAAAACTCTATGCTTAGTGACCATGTGAGCAATCTGAATGGTATTCCCTTGTACGTACAACTTATTTTCAAGCTTGTTCTTCAAAGTTTTAGATTAGAAAAATCATTCAAAAGTTTTGATTCCTTAGCATGAAATTCTTGCTTAAGCACTTTAACATTTTCTTGAAGTTCTTGTTTTTGCTTAGCGCTTTTGAAAGCTTTTCTTGTAAGGAGTTTAACTCTTGTTTTAACACTTCTTCTAAAAATTACTTTTTCTAATAATTGTACGCATTTGGTTATCCAACTCCTGCGCACGAGTAGTTAGCTCAAACTTAGCACGTTGTTCATAAATGGCAACTCGTTCTTTATAGGCATTAAGTTCAAAGATAACAGAATCATCAGGGGCACATGTAGTGTATTCATCAAAAACATAGTCATCGTTGACTGCAGAAGATGCATCACTTGGTACAACTTCACTTTCACTTTGTTTCACATATTGATCATATGGGACAACATTGATATTACCCATATCTTCAATATTTGACTCAATAGTTTCAGTTGATTGTACTTTGTCATGCATCCTTTGCACATCAAGATCATCGTATAGTTTTAGTACCTCAGAAATGATTTTGTCTTTGGATGGACCAACTTGTGGTGATGATGGGACTTTAGGAGAGACCATTGGAGAAATGCTAGCCATGAAAATGGTTTGTGCAGAGGTTCATCATCGATGTCGAGTCGTATGCATCACAATCAGCTTGAAAGGCATTCGATGATTATGGCCTATCTCCTGAATTACGCTCATCCACATCTGTATCATACGTCTTGGCATTTCCCTCAGCAAGAAATAACAACTCTTCTTCATCCAAAGCTACACCATTTTCCCCGGGCTTGAACAAGCAACATCTTATCCCGAAGTATTCAAGATTCGGATGCGAGGCGCTTTGGCGATGTGCAGCTCCTTGCAATGTGTCCCTCACCTCCACAGTTGTAACACTTGATCGTCTTAACTTGTCTTTGATTTCCATTTCTTCCCCTATTCTGATTTGCCACATATCCTCTACCGACTCCACCTCTTCCTTGTTCGTACTCGCCTTTCTTGAACTGGTTGCACCATAACTTTCCATCTCGACTAGAGCATGATTGTGAAGATTGGATGCAGTCGATCTCATTGTTGGTGTTAAGACGGTTGGTATGTGGATTGAGAGTCAAGTTTTGTTTAACCATAAGGGCCAGTTGAGTAATGAAGTGTCCCACGGCTGCATCAGCATCAGCTTGTTTGAATCTTGGATCGGGAATGATTTTGTGATTGCCATCACCCATGGGTATAACTTGAGATGCTTTGGTGGTAATTCCAATGTTTGAGTAGAAAGCAGTTGAATCATTTGATGAGCTTGTCTCTCCCGGGTTAGTTTTGAACTGATCAAGAATCCTTTTTTCAAACATAGCATGTCTCTCATTCTGAAGAAGGAAGGCATAGAGTTGCTCATAGTTTGTATTCTTCAATCCTTTGGTTAGCTTCACAGAGGTGACAAACTTATGCCATTCGGGATTCATGTTGTTCACAAACTTTGAGTTCAACTGAATGTTTGGCATAGTCATTCGGATGTTCCTCATGTCATTAACAAGCTTGTGGAATCTCACGTAATACTCATAGACACTCTCATCCGGTTTCATCTTGAAGTGCTCAAATTCATCATAGAGTTGTGATTCTCTGTCTTCCATAGTTAATTCTGAACCTGAAAGAAGCATCTTGACATTATCCCACACTGCTTTTGCTTCGATGTTGTGATTGATAAGCTTGTAGATATCCTTTGGAAGACCTTGAAGTACGATGTTAGAAGCCCCGATATCAGATCGAATCTCTTTTTCTCCTTATCACTGAGCTCATCATAAGTCTTTGGCCTGTCCAATCCAAAAAATCATAGTTCCATCTCAGTATCAATTATGTCTCTTGTAGTCTCAACACGATAAGGTCCTTCATCAATAAACTTGAGAATGTTGACCCCATTTTCCTTTCCAAGACAGTACAATCTGATTCTTTGAGCCCAAGAGTCGAGTCGGCCTCAAGCATAGGTGGACGAGTATCTCGAGCCAACAGCTTGAACATCCTCGGCAACAGTGGATATGATTGTAGATCCGTTGGTAGACATGTTTGAAGTTTACACGGGATTTTATAACTCAATGATTAAACCGGGAAATAGATTCTTTCACGGGATTTTACTAAATCAAGAGAAAACCGTAATACACACAAAAATCAACCAAGTCGCACCAAGTCGCTACGAAACTTAAGAACAAGTCGCTATCAAAATTGAAAGCAAGTCGCTAACTTACCAAATCAAGCTACCGTGTGGAGAATCCACCAACAGATACTTTTGTCGGTCTGGTTTCTAAAGCAAGTCGCTAGGACCAAATCGCCACCAAACAACACTACAACTCGCTAATTTTTTTGAAGCAAGTCGCTATCAAGAAACTTACACCGAGACCCAAGTCGCTAACTTGAAAAACTTCCAAAACACACTTTTCAATCCAAAAACAACCCAACCACGATGATTCAAGCCTTCCAAATCACAACCTAAACACTTATGATGATCCTAAACACAAAAGTACAATCAAAATCCAAACTTTAACACTAGAAATCAACCAAATGATGCAAAAACCACTAAACTTTCTCAAACTCAAAAACCACCTAAAAACCACTAGAAATCCAAAGATATGTAAGAGATGATCTAACCATGGCTCTTGATACCATTTGTAACATATTGGATTTCACATACACATCATACCACAAACAAAGTAGGCGTACACAAGAGTTTTAGAGAGAGAAAGTTAGAGGTTTGGGAACTTTAGTGAGAGAAAGAAAAATCTTATTATGAGCTCCAACTCTCTACCTTGGGAGGTAGAGAGCATTTATAGTCTTACAATAAAACGCCACACAACGGGCTGTGGATCAGGCATACAGTGGGTAAAGACCCGTCCGTCCTCCACGGTGAAACTTAACTAACTACTACATGACATAAAATAACTACGACTACGAGCTTTCTAACGATTACATATACTTGAGGTGACCGACACTTTAATACCAGGATTTTCTAAATCCTAACAATGCTAATGAGTCTGTGCGAGCTCTACAAATTCAGTGATGGTACTCTCAAGATGGTCGAAGAAGAATTAAACTCTAGAGTGAAATAAATCAAAACTGATATGAAGCCGTGGAAGAAAACAAAATTCTGGTCTGGTGAGGATTTGAAGAGGTGTGAAGATTTCATTGCTGCAATCAAGCGAAGACTTAAGACTCGAATGATCTTCCGCAACCTTGAAAGCTTTGTGGGTGGTAGACTTCGTGAAGGTCACTACATGCTGCTTCAAAGAACTGAATGAAGACTTCTTCAGGATGTAGTTTTTTTTGCTTTATACTTTTTATGTGTAAAATGTGGTGTATGAACTATGAACAACTATAATGTATGTAATAGTGATAGGTTATGTATTGAGGTTTCCCTTTGTTTCTAAAAAGGGAACCTCACTGTTGTCCACTTCAGATCATATAAAACCAGACACATTTTTCTCCAACAAATGTTTTGTTTCATACATAATTAAATCACTTGAGATCCAAAATCTCAAAGGATTTGAAATTTTTGATCGGGGGAGAAAATGTGATATAAATATGAAAGATGATAAAATATGACCATTTTTGTCTTAAAGTGCATACTGCTCTCAAATATGTGCTAAACTATTTTCAAATCTCGATGCATATATTAAGGGGGAGCATTTCAAAACAAATTCAAATCTTCAAGGTACAAAGATTTCCAGGTTTTTATATAAGGTACCTTGATTGTGTGTTAAATGGTTTCTAAGTGTTTAGTAATCGTGGATGTGCTTCAAAAGAACTCTTTCCTCTATGTGATAAAATGATTTCACATATCCTATGCACATATAGAGGGGGAGAATTTTACCAAGGAAATCAAATGATTTTTTCTATGAAAATTGTGATCAAAGAAAATATTTCAAAGTCCTCTTGCCTCCATGTGCTAAACAATTTCTAAATCATATGCACATGTTGAGGGGGAGGTTTTCTAAATGATCAAAACTATTAAGGTACAAAATGCTTTGATCTCGTATCACAAGTACCTTGATTGTTTTTCCAAATGATTTTTCTATTGGTTTCAAGGAAGAATGAACTGTACCAAAAGACCGACCATTTTACTTTATGTATGGAGTTATAAGGATGGCTAGGTTAGGTATTCGTTCCCATGATCCGCCAGAACCGGAGGGATCTACCCAGGGATAATCCACTAGATAGTAAAGAAGTCCTTAGGTTTGATGAAAAAAAGGAGAAAAGTGATAAATGGGAAGAGTGCGGACTGAGATCGAGCTAGAACTGGAATAAACCCAACAAGGTTCTAGTTATGAAGTCTCGGTAAGCACCGGAGGGGTTGAAGAATGAAAAATAAATGAAATGAGAAAAGGGTGAAAAGAAATAGCCCTCCATTTATTCAACCTTAGGCGTAAAACCGGGTTCAATTCATATGCTACTGGTGGTTACCAAGGTAACATCGGGATTGAAGACAAGACGTCATGGACCCAGTGACGCACAGCACTACAACTTCCCAAGCTACTCAAGTTCCTCTTAATAGGACTTGTTTTATTCTCACGGGGAACCGACATTATCTATCGACTTTCTCTTAGAGTTTGTTGATATTGAAGAAGGAGACCCTCTCCCTAGTCTCCGGCATAGGAACCAAATGTGCACTATTGAGTCTAGAGCCACGAGATCATCAAATAAATCTCCTTAGGACACTGTCAATGAAGACTCTCTGTTTCACACAATGTGGAAAGAGAGATTATATCTTATGAGTCCTACGCATTTCCTTGTGGTATTGCCAGAACATCTGAGTAATATGCAAACATATTCAAAATGAAGATGGAAAGCCTTCTGGAGCCAACATCAAACAAGCTCCTGGTAGGTGGCATGTGAGACCTATTCAATAGATCAACCATGTGACAACTGAACAGAAACAATGGGGCGATTCAATCTTTTGAATCAATCCTGGTTCAGGTTATGGATTGACGGATACCTTTGAAAACCAAAATTGTGGCTTAAAAAACTCTTTACTTTAGCACATCGACTGTGTACAGATATTTCAAATTAAAAGGTGTTTATGATTGATAATTAATTTTCATTAAAACCTTCGTTGTATTGCAAAAAAAATTTCTATTGAGCGATGCTCGATTGTTTTTCAAACCTTTTTTATCAATCAGTGAATCTCAATTCGCTGGTTCACTCATTATGTGTTGTCTTCTTTGAGACGTTCCGGTTTGAGAACAACTAGAGCAGCTGCGAAACCCTGTCAAGGAAATTCTTAGGAATTTTACCTGTTCACAGGCAGTACTTGTACTGATCAACGGGGAACCGTGGGCCGTGTACCTCAATTCAACGAAAGTGATCAAAGACACATTCGTGCGCTTTATTGCTAATGTTGTATGCAGTACTCGACGCTTTGCAATGATCGAATGATGCGGTCAACCCATAGCCGCATGCTCACACAATACATTCATTTCTAAAGAAATCATGATAAGTGCATCAATGACTCTGATATTTTCACTCCATACTTCTGCTACGCTGCTGCCAATATCATGAATCAACGAAAGCTTCCGCTACTCTGATGAGAAGAAATCATGATCCATAATGTGAGCATGTCGGTCCAATTGTCACAACAACATATGCTGGCATCACAACAATGGGTGATAATCTTTGAGATTAGCGTGGGTCTGATGATCTCTTTCAAAGCTCAAAGGTCATCGAAGTGGATCAGCTCTATAACCTCCACGAAATATTCATTATAGTTGAACAATGATGAAATCACCACTAAAGCACTATGTTTGATTACCTTGAAGTATTGGATGCAAATTTTAATTCATGGGGTGAAATCCCTTAGGGGGAGATTGTTAGGATTTGGAAATTCTATAGTGAAGTATCGGTCACCCCTAATGTAATCTAGCTTAAGTTAGCTCGTAGACATATTTTTTAGTATGGTATTATTAGTTAGTTATTAGCGTAGCTTAGTCTAGTGCATCACCGTGGAGGAAGGACGGGTCTTTACCCATTGTATGCCTGATCCACAGCCCGAAGGAGGGCGTGTCTCTTTGTATAAATATCCCTCTCCTCACAAGGGAGAGGGTTGGATGTTCATTTGAAATCTAACCTTCCATGAGTTTATCTTTCTAGAATATCCCACTTTCTCTCTCTAAACCATCTAAATTATACGCCTATTTGATCTTGTGGTTTAGTGTGTTTATGAAATCCAATATGTTACACTCTAGCTATCGCCTTATGACCTGAGATAAACATGCTAAAAAGTGTCAACACAATGGTTGGTGAGTTCATAGAGTTTGTTTAACATGTAAAGCCTTTAAAGAATATTCACACAGCAAAGGCATTGTAAATCCACTCAGTTCTAAGTTCCGCCCATACAAAACTTGCAACCTGTGTGTTTACAACCCACTGCTAAAATATAGTACATTTTATAGTCAAGTACACATAAAGTCATAATAGTTCACATTATTGCATTTAGTGTTGCTCCGTCAATAAGGGAGACTTTCAAATTGGACTACTCTGTTTATATTGGGAGACTTTCAAATTGGACTGCTCCGTTTATGTTGGGAGACTTTCGATCGAGAACTGCTTCGTTTATGTTGGGAGACTTTAGAATTGGACTGCTCCGTGTATGTTGGGAGACTTTCGAATTGGACTGCTCCGTTTATGTTGGGAGACTTTAGAATTGGACTACTCCGTGTATGTTAGGAGACTTTCAAGTTTAGTATAACACAATCAAGTATAACGCAATCAAGTATATAACGCAATCAAGTATAATGCAATCAAGTGTAATGCAATCAAGTATAAATGCTATCAAGTATTATGCAATCAAGTATAAAAAGTATAGCGTAGCATAAAAGTGTAAATGTTTTGAGTATTTATATTTGTAAAAGCAAGTAGTTGAGCATGTATCTCCCCCAAAGAGTTTAAAACAAGTATTAAAATGAGTAAAAGTTGGGCTACGAACTCACCTTAATAAATGATATCACAATGTATAACGGAATCGATGGATAAGCCTGGAAGTCTCTACGTATAACCTAGAATATGATGTCAACTCTTAGGTTCGGAATAACGATGCGAAAGTATAAACATGCCTATATACGTCCTTATATTGATCATGATGTAGTATTTGTATGTTTGTTTATAGAAATGGTTTTAGTTTGTATATCTCGTACTACCGTTCGGGCCATCATAATTCAGAGGTCATGCAGTAAAAGTTCGAGGAGCTAGGACACTTTAATTCGTAAATCCAGCAACTCGTCGATCCGTTTACCCAAATAAACCCCTCACATGAAGTTCCCTAGTTTTGTAGTGCTCAATACGTAAAACATGTATTTTTGATTACGTGATTATATGATATATTAAGAGTTTATAAATACAATAAATAAACTAACAAAGTTTATAAGTATTTAAATAAGTTTGAGTTTTATAAATACTTACCTTAATATAGAATGCTTGAGTATTATGGAAAAAAGAAATATAAGCTTGAGCTTCGACGTAGAATTTGTAATTTTCGAAAACCCGAGGCTATTAGAAGATTATAACCACGCTTCTTGAGAACCGGGTTAAGAAGAAAAGACGATTATAACAACGCCTTTTTTAGAGACTTGAAGTTATTTGAAGATTATAACAACTCTTTCTTGAAAACTTCCAAGAACGAAGATCAAACACTAGTTTTCTTTCAAAAACTAGTTAACTTTCTTACAAAATATAAGATAAGTGCCTTAGGGTTTTAGGACTTTGATAGATAAAGAGGTGTGGTGCAAGAAAATATGAAGTTTTTAGCTTGGTATTTATAGGGAAAATTTAGGAGTTAACTATATATTGGGTTAAAAACTAACCATGGTTAAGTTGTATACTTGTAATGATCTAAGGAAAGATCAAATATCCTCCCTACATGTGTTTTTACACGTTCATATGGTGTTCCGACCAAAATGAAACTTTAAGACGATGTTTTCTTAATAACTTTTGCGAAAATGATCTAACGATTGTCAAACTCTCAGGTCATTACTAAAATAATTTATCTTACGAGAATGTGAAATAAAAAATTTACGGGATGAATAGTGAAAGGGACTTAAGTTTGGCAATAGTGGTACTTAGTGCACATAATACATTCAGATAAGTATATAGTTTCAAAGCAATGTGTTCGGTTTAAAAATAAAGCATGTATTCCCCCCAAGGGTTTTGATGAGTGTGTAAATACTCATCATTTTTAGTCAAATCTGAACTGCAAAACGTTTAAAAATGCTCAGAAATGCATCAAAATACTGAAAATATTCCAAAATTGCATTTTATATGTTTCAGATGCAAAATGTTCAAAATCGGATGAAAAATGAGCAAAGTTTGCATAATTGGCAGTTTCAAATCCCCAAGTTTCTAAACTTGTCAAAAATAGTCCCTGAGTCAAAATTTCAAAAGAAAAATCACCAAAGGTCCTTTTAATATCATAACTTGTCAAAATTAGTCCTTTGGTGAAAAATATCAAAAGTTTTGAGAAATTACAAAATTAGTCCTTCAAGTTTGAAATTTGGCAAAAATGGCCCCTGAAAATTGGAAAATGTCAAGTTTGGTCCTTGCACTTTTGCAGCTTGTCACTTTTAGTCCTTGGAGCAACTTTGTTGAATTGGCAGCTTTGGCCCTTGCATTTTCAGAAATTACAACAAAGGTCCCTATGTATTAAACCTTTTTAACCTTTTTGGCCTGGTCAAAAGCCTTTGGACCCCTGCCACTTAACCCATTTTGACCCCCCTTGCAATATTAAAAACAGAACACGCGCCAAAAGTCTCACCCCCTCCACCTGCTTCTCTGCAACAAGCAAGCTCCCATCCCCCCAGCTCAAAACCCATTTTCCTTGTTCCCCCACTGCAACTACCCTCCAAAGACGCATTTAATGCACCTCCCCCCTCCTCACTCAACCCCAATTGGCAGATAAGAGTTTTGGCGCCAAAATTAGATCAAATGGCCAAGATCACTCTAAAGCATCCAATGGCTGAGGATTTTGATGGGAACTATTCAGAAGAGAGAGAAAAGAAATTTGGGTATTAAAAGGAAGCAAGAAAAGAGAAGAAAGGGGTAGAATTTTAGTTTTAAATTACTCTTATGTCGTTTTTCTTAGTAATGTCTTAGTTTAACTCAAAAGTTGTAATATTTTGTTCCTAAGTATTAAACTCAAGTTACATTTTCAGTTTCATCAAGTTTTAATCATTAATTCCAAGTTTCATTCGGGCCATGTTCGTATTACTGCCAAAAATTTAAGTTTCCATTTCATAAAACCCAAGCTTCATATAGCTTGTTTTATCAGCTTAATAAGCTTATACAAGCTTTTCATAACTTTTTAAAGCTTGCACTCAAGTTTAGTTATTTTGGATATTGACAATAAAGTCAAAATGGGCAAAATGATGCAGATATGGTCAATGGGTGAAGTATGCATTAATTTGGGTTGATTTGGAATCCAAAGGTTGATATTTAGGATAGAGTTCTGTTCACAGATTCAAGCCATAGTGGCTTGGACCTTGTAAGTGATTTTCACAAGTTCTTGCATATAATGTATTTGTAGTTATAACTGTTAAAAATTCTTGGAATAGTAGTATTTAAGTTATTTTAGTTTAGTTTGATCAATGATTTATGCTTGTTCGCCTTTGGATTAGTTTTTGTTTGCAAAACAAAGTATCATGTGTTTGGATTTACTGCTATAACGCTATAAGGGCTATTCAATGATCAATATCTCTGTTGGTTCATGCTTATTAGGTCCATACTAACTCATTTGAGTCAAAATATTGTGCCTGCAAACATTGAAAGTCAAATTCAATGAATCTATCTCAACAGCTTACCTTGTGTTTTTGGAGAGCAAAACTCTTGTTTTGTGTTTAAAAGTTATAAACATAGCTTGCATTGTGCTTGTTCCATCATATTTCATCAATATCAATCATAAAATTGGATTCAAAGTTCAATAAAGTCAAACTTTTCAATATTGCTTCAAAAGTCAAATTTGGAGAACCGCCAACCGCAAGGATTTATCATGAGTCTATCTTTGAGCCAATTTCAGTGAGACTTGGCATTTTAGAAACTTCAATTGGTCTTTTTACTTATCAAGCATTTTGTGGAATTTTGAAATTTATTTAAAAGCTCCAAACAAGCTTCTCTTTTAAGCTTTAGTTGCCCTCGTTTCCACAAAACTCAAATTTTAAGTCGAAGTTTTCTCAGATGCAGCAAGCTTGCACAAATCAAGAGCTTCCTGTCTGATTTTTGGGTTGCTAGGTCTCACCCTGTGTCTAGTTTAAGTCTCAGATTTGGATTTTGATTTCTAGCTTATTTGATTGCTTATTTTGTGGCCGCAAGTAGCTCCTCAAACCTGCTTTTAGCTTATAAGCTCTAATACAAATCTTTGTAGCTTGTGATCCAAAGGTTAAAAACAAGTAGGATTTGTTGCATTTTAGTTATTTTAGCAGTTTATAACTTCTGTGTTCATATTGGTAGCTGTTGGTGCCATTTGCTTATTCAAGTGCTTATTTCAATAAGCACTTGTACATCAGTTTCAATATCTTGCACATAAGCACTTGTTTTTCCATTTTTCCCAGCTCCCTTATATCATTTTAGAGTTTTCCTGAAATTTTCAGATTTTTCTAAGTTGATTTGCTATTTTTCTTAATTTAAATTAGTTTTAAGCACTTTTAATTAGCTTTTAATACAAAAAATTTAAAAAGGTTCAAAAAAAATAATTTTTCATTTTTCTTAGGTTTAGATAAATATAAAAAGTAAAAGAAGTAATTTTCCAGATTTTTCATAGTTTATTTTGTAATTTTTAGTAATTTAATTAGTTTTAATAGTTTAAAATTCATAAAAAATACAAAATAATCGTAAAATACAAAAATAGTTTTGAAAAATCTTTTTTGTCATTTTAGATTTTTCCAAGTTAAAATTTTATTTTTCTAGCTTTGTTTCCTATTTTCTTGTAATTTAAGTTATTATTTAATAGTTAAAATAGTTTTTAATTAATAATAATTAGATAAATAGTTATAAAAATAATTTTCTTTTTCTAAATATTTTCTTTTATTATTAGGTTTGTAAAAATGTCATTTTCATATTTTTAGGACTTTTATTTCTTAGATCTCACTTTTATTTCATACGCCATTTAATTTTATTAAACGTAAGTTTTGTTTTAAGTTTTAAACGTTCATCAATTTTAAAATAGTGATAGCGTTTATTTAATAGTTTTTATCTTTTTAATTTCCTTTAATTTGCATTTAAGCCGTTGTAATTTGTTGGCTTTTTCTGTAGTTATAATAAATCATATCCTCTTTCCGCTCAAATTCCTCGATCACTATTCGCTTGATAATCCATTGCATAGCTCGGCCGACATAACGACCCGGGAAACACTATACCCCTGTCTTCATTGAGTTCGCTCCTGAGCCGCTTTTAAGTTTCTACGGTCGTCATTCACAAGTGGCAGGCTTGTGTGAGAAAAACTTGACGGTTTGGAACGGATCAAATTTTGGCGCCACCGCCGGAGTCGTGGCTGATTATCTTACGTCTAGCAGATTAGTAGTTTGAACACTCACTCTTTGTTCATATCATCCATATCTATCTATATATATATATCCATATTTTCTTATAAAAAATCCAAAACCCAAAAAAACATCCAAAACGATAAAACACAAAATATTTTTCTTTTGTTTCTATATGTATCAAAAATAAAAATACAAAAAGATTTGTCGCTTTTATAATAACAACTTAAAAGATTACCACCGCAAACCAAGGCAAAGGCACTACCTAACGGGTGCTACCATAATAAGTTCCCAACCAAAGATTTAAAACTTGCCTTTGTGTCCTGTGATTGGTGTACCTTTTCAAAGAAGCATTCATATTGTGATTATTGGTTAAGTTCACTGTTGTTTTGCCTCGAGTTTGTTTTAATTGATTTTGTTGTTATATACTGTCGCAAACCAAAACCCATAAAGATTTTTCTCACCCCATTTTTATAATTCATCTTCATAATTCCCATTTCTCTCCTTAACTCGGAGTCTCTTAGAGTTAACTCTAGTGCAGCACTCGCTCTTCTAGATCATTGAGTCCTTTGCGGATCTAGCGAAATTCCTAGACGACGCTTCAGAGACGTGCTGCCCAAATAGTCAACCCGAGATTCGTACTATTTCAAGCAACAATATGGCGTATCTAACGCATATGGCGAAATGCTCCAAGCACCCACCGAGGGTTATGGAGATGCCATCGCTTTACCAAGAATCAATTCCGATCACTTTGAATTGAAGACACATTTGATCCAACTTGTGTCTACGAATCAATTCCGCGGTTCCGATCGTGAAGACCGTATGCACACATCCGTTGGTTTAACAAGTTGACTTCAACAATCAATTTCAAGGATGTACCACAAAAAGTAATCAAGTTGATGCTTTTCCCATTCTCACTTGAGGGACAAAATGATTTGGTGGAAAAGAACCCCCATCCATCTAAACTTGGGAGGATCTTGTTCAAAAGTTTGTTAATTACTTCTTCCCTCAATCAAAGACGACTAA
The DNA here is from genome assembly GCA_910596185.1 of Chrysanthemum makinoi. NCBI lineage: Eukaryota > Viridiplantae > Streptophyta > Magnoliopsida > Asterales > Asteraceae > Chrysanthemum > Chrysanthemum makinoi. The sequence continues at coordinate 162,291,425 of OU343216.1, read as the reverse complement.
TCTTAAAATGAAATTTCGATTTCGGCCAAAATTTCGATGAAAACTTTGAGAGGCATGGGAGAGATTCAAAGATCTCCTCGTGAAATGCCCCCATCATGAATTCACAGACCTTCAACAAGTCAATATCTTTTATAATGGGTTGAACTGTAAGCATCAAGATTTTGAACGCATCCAAGGTGGCAATATCTTGATTCGTAGACCTAAAGATGTGCTTGAAATTTGCGAGAGTAAATCAAAAGTTCCTATTTCTCAAACAAAGTCAATGTTCCAACACTCCTGCTTCTACATCCAAGAACTCTTCTCGAAGTTAGCAGCTCCGGAGCGCTTCTAACGGACATGATCCATTGTATGATAAAAGAGGTAAAGGAAATCAAAAGTTAAATTCATAAGCCGGACCCAATCAAAGCCATAAACAAGGTGTGTGAAATTTGTAGTGGTCCACACGCGTATTATGATTGTCAAGCAACCGATGCTTCTTTTACCAAGCTCCCGTAGCTTCTGTAAACCACAATCAATACCGACCACAAGCTGATCCTCACTACCGTGCACCTAGCGGTATGACACCACCCGTTTTCCTCCCTGCAAAACCATGGCAATCAAAACCATGGCAATCAAAATCTTTGTTTCAATCAAGGACACAACTACAATAACTCTCAAAATTTCAATCAAAACCGGAACAATTTCAACCAACCATATCAAGCTCCTAATCATCAAAGTTATCAACAACCTCCTCAAGCTCCCATGCCAAATGACTTCATGAAAATGACTGAGTCAAACATGCTCAATGCAAACTCAGAACAATAACATGAGAGGTGAGCTAAAAAGGGAAATTGATACCACATTATCTCTGCAGACAAATGAGTTAAAGAATATGATGAGCAGTTTCATGAACATGAATATGAACAAAGCTTCATCATCTTCTGGAGGACTCCCAAGCAATACTATTCCCAATCCAAATGCCGAGTTGAAAGCCGCCACCACTGTAGTGGTAAGACGACAATGGACCTTCACTCCGATGCCCTCCCTCCAAAATGAGTCAAGTTACCAAGGATACAACGGATAAGGTGCAATTCTCAAGCCCACGAAGTACAAGACACGTCCCACCTTCGTAGTCCGTTTTAAGTCCGAACCCGGTTCCGAAGACAAATTCTCGAGCCGTAAAACACTTCCATCCCTGCCAAAAGTCTAATCACTTCCTTACCCATCAAGAATGAATGATGAGAAGCTCAAAGACCAAAACAAAGAGCAAATGGAAAATTTTTTCCAAATCTTCAATGAGCTTCACTTTGATATAAGCTTCGTTGATGCTCTCATTCTAATGCCTAAATTTGCATCCACGCTTAAAGGCTTACTCACCAACAAAGATAAGCTATCAGAGATGGCTAAAACTCCTCTCAATGAGCAATGCTCAGTGGTCCTTCTCAAGAAGCTTCCCAAAAAGCTTGAAGACCCTGGCAGATTTCTAATCTCGTGTGATTTCTTGGGATGGTTCAATGTTCGCTTTGGCCGATCTTGGCTTAGCATTAACCTCATGCCACTCAAGATGGAAGAAATCGTTCTTCCTAAACTTTCATCCACTTGTATGACACTCGAGCTAGCGGATCGTACCACAACTCGCCCACTTGGGATAGCCGAGGATGTCGTGATGAAAGTGGGAAAGTTTCACTTTCCTAACGACTTTGTTGTAGTGTAACTTCGATGCAGATCCTAGAGTTCCCTCATCTTAGGAGAGCTTTCTTGAAAACGAGTCGCGTTCGATTGATGTGTTTGTCAAGAGTTGACCATTCGGTTGACAACGAAGAGCTCACGTTAAATATCAACTAGAACTCCAAACCTTTGTACAAACAGAGTGTTGCCACAATTGATCAAAAATCCGAAAGAATCAATGCAACACTCTCAAATTTCACGGTTAAGAGTGTTCACCAAAAACGTGCTGAGCTCAAAGCTTTGAAAATCAACCCCGTTCAAACAAATGGTTTGAAAGTCGTACCGTGAAGTCAAGAGTGTTCTTGATGATGATGATGATCTAGAATCAGAGATTTCATCGGAAGTGGTGGAAACTGCTAGCTCTAAGAGCACACCACTTGTCCCACCTCCTAATCGCTTTGTCGCATCGAAGTTTGTTAACTCGTGATGAAACCAAACTCTCTTCAGCCATCTAAATTGGATGATGATGATTGTGATCCAATGGGAGACATTCTTCCCATTGAAGAATTGCTCAAAAATGTTCCATCATCTTCTAGTCTTATTCCCGACTCTTCCATCCCTTCTCTCACTCCCGATGAGGAAGATGACAACTTTTGGAATGAAGTCGATGCATTTCTTAGTGATGAGTCAATTCCAACGGAATTGATAATACTTACTTTGATCCGAGGAGACATCCTTTTCTCGGAAAATCTTTGATTGAAGAACCGCTTTCCCACCCTCCCTCCCGACATCTTCTCGACAATCACCATATAAGCTTCAAGTTTAAGCTTAAAAATGTCAAACGGTGATTTGCTCTCCGATGAGGAATGGACATGCATTCTCATGTACGCCTTTATTCCATTCTTCACAGATGGTGTGGTTGCTCTTTCCCTTTTCTCTTTCGGGAATGAGGACACCATCTTTGACCCCGTATTATCCTTTATAGTTTCTACTATTAACAATACCGCAGTTATATCTCGTCGGTGTGGAACTTTCTGATGTTCATATGTTTATTAACATTGTGAACGAAAGTCCGATCGAGATTGGTTTTCCACGCTACTTTCCCCATGAACAAATTAATGCGGGATCGAGTCAAGCTAGCGACTCGGGAATCAAAAACAGTAGCATGCCATATGGGTTTTCACCCATATTTCTGACTTCTTTCTACTTTCTACCACCCTAGTGTAGTTGCCCACATGTTGTGTATATAAGTTCTAAAAAACTTTTTAAATAATTGATATGTACACATAGATTTTACTTGCACACATAAAATTACATGGGGTATTCTTGTTTTATTCATTAATTGTATGCAAAGTAAAATTCAATGTGTACATATATTACCCTAAAATAATGGCCATAATATTTCCTTTTCGTTCTTGTTTCATAACCGCCGGTACTTTGAATATTGAGGGCAATATTCATTTCTAATGTGGGGGGAATTCTCACTAATTTTATCATGTAATTATACCTAATTCCCCGCTTTTGGCCAAATTTTTTTTGGAGTAAGTGTTCTACACTTACTCATCTTATGGTTATCAATCGCCTTGTCTAAAAACTAAAGGATTGGCTAATCCAGAGCAAACTCTTGGTAAAGATATCTCAAATCCGCTGACGGCTTGCAATTTGCCCAAAATTGTATGGTATTCAATCCACCATATCCTAAAAAGTGAAGAGTTGGCTAGCCCGCAAGTTTATGGCTTGTGGTAAAGGCAAGTGGAAAATCCATAATTGGTAATCACTCACCAAAGATAATCTCGATAATTTATCTAAGAGTTGGCTAGTTCAGAGCAAACGCTTCCCGTAAAGACAAATCAAACCGCTTGAAGTCGGTGGTTTGCTCAAAATCACATGGTTATCAGCTGTACCATGGTTCTTACTTGAATCAAAACATTTGGCTATCTGTAAGTAATGGATTTTGCAAAGAGATGAAATCCATTAAATTTTTTCAAAAGATTGCTAGGACTAGCAATAGTTTAAAAGTGGGGATTGATGAGTGTGTAAATACTCATCATTTTAGTCAAATCAATCAAGAAAAACGCTAAAAATGCTCTAAATGCATCAAAATACTAAAATATTCCAAAATTGCATTTTATATGTTTCAGATGCAAAATGTTCAAAATCGATGAAAATGAGCAAAGTTTGCATAATTGGCGCTTCAGCCCCCAAGTTTCTAAAATTGTCAAAAATACCCTCGAAATTTCAAAAAGAAAAATCACCAAAGATCCTTTTAATATCATAACTTGTCAAAATTAGTCCTTTGGTGAAAAATATCAAAAGTTTTGAGAAATTACAAATTTAGTCCTTCAAGTTTGAAATTTGGCAAAATGGCCCTTGAAAATTGGAAAATGTCAAGTTTGGTCCTTGCACTTTTTCAGCTTGTCACTTTTAGTCCTTGGAGCAACTTTGTTGAATTGGCAGCTTGCCCTTGCATTTTCGTAAATTACAACAAAGGTCCCTATGTATTAAACCTTTTAACCTTTTGGCCCGGCCAAAGCCTTTTTGGACCCCTTCGCCACTTAACCCATTTTGACCCCTTGTAATATTAAAAATTTAACACGCCGCTAAAAGTCTCTTCCCCCTCCACCTCTCTAAACAAGCAAGCTCCCATCCTCCCAAACAAAACTCCATTTTCCTTGTTCCCCACCTCAACTACCTCCAAAGACGATTTAATGCACCTCCCTCCCTCACTCAACCCCCAATTGGCGATAAGAGTTTTGGCGCCAAAATTAGATCAAATGGCCAAGATCACTCTAAAGCATCCAATGCCAGGATTTTGATGGGAACTATTCAAGAGAGAGAAAAGAAATTTGGTTATTAAAAAGGAAGCAAGAAAAGAAAATAGCAAGTGTGAATTTAGTTTTAAATTACTCTTATGTCGTTTTTCTTAGTAATGTCTTAGTTTAACTCAAAAGTTGTAAATTATTTTTGTTCCTAAGTATTAAACTCAAGTTACATTTTCGGCCATCAAGTTTT
>OU343216.1:162202479-162268427 GCA_910596185.1 Chrysanthemum makinoi | reverse complement strand
GATCCTTGATGTGTACCCGATTTTTAAAAAAAATATTCTTTTAAGAAGATAAAGAACTAACTATCGCCAAAAACTCAACATCTCTAATTATTATTAGACATATATGGGATGAAACAATTTTGTGGGAACAAAAAGCCATAAGTACCTTCGATGGGCTCTAAAGAGAACCAACTACTCCACGCTTAGAATCTAAACTCATAAGTAACTCTATCATTTCTCGATCTCCGCAAATTTAAAATCCCAAATAATGAGATCCGCGGATGCTTAGCCGATAATTTTTTAGATTACCTATGGTTAAGGGAACAAGCTAGGGCTCAACACGCCCGGTCAAGTCAGAATTCTATTCCTACTCTCACCAGCGGAAAGTCAACAAGGTGTCAAAACATATATTAACTTAGCAAATGCTTTGTCTAGTTGAAATCAAGTTATGCATATTTAAAATCACTCAGGGAAACTTGCAAATCCTTGGCCTTGTGAGCTAGATTTAGCATTTTATAGCTTCTTGTCTAAGAGACTAGCAAACTTTTCAATCAAAAAGACTTATCAAAAGCTTTAAATTTTCTCATATATAGCACAATTTTTTTATTTTCTAAGGAAAAACGGGGTTGCGAGAATACACGACAAAGAATAAGCAAGTGCGGTCAAATCAAATCGAAGATTACCCTACCCCAGACTAGAACGAAACATTGTCCTCAATGTTTAAAAACAAGGGTATCAACGAAAATCTAAAAGCCATTTATTAAGTATGCTCAAAGATAAACGTTAGTGGATAAGATTAGGATATCGGATTTCCATCAGCATCGATTATGAAACTCAAGTGGAGAAAATGACAAACTTCGAGCACGAGAGTCTTCATATCAGAAAATCCTGAACAAAACATCACAAACAACCAAACACGAGAAATCGAAGAGGCGCACCCCGCCACTTATTAGAAAATAGAAAGAAAATAGAGATAAGCATGGGGTGCCTCCCACGAAGCGCCACTGTTTTTGGTTACCGAGTCGCTAGCTTGACTCGATCCCCGAATTCAGTTGTCCTTAGGGAAAGTTTGGAGATCCGGGACAACCATAGATGGGATGTCCCCTCCAAAATAATGTTTCACACGATGGCCATTCACCTTGAAATTTGGGCCATCGGGGAGAAAGCTCCACCGCTCCATACGGAAAACCTGAGCAATAGTGAATGGTCCGGACCAACGGGTTTTGAGTTTGCCCGAGAATATCTTCAATCGAGAGTTAAAAGGAGAACTTGATCACCAACGTTGAAAACGCAGTTTTTGATTTTAGAATCATGAATCCTCTTAGTCTTCTCTTTGAAAATCAAATAATTCTCGTAAGCCAGATCCCTAAGCTCATTTAATTCATTCAATTGAACTTTCCGGTGATCACCCGCGGTCTTAAAATCAAAGTTAGCATGTTTCAAGGCCCATAATGCCTTATGTTCGAGCTCGATGGGCAAGTGACAAGCTTTTCCATACACCAACTTAAATGGGGTGCACCCGATGGGTGTCTTGTAAGCGGTGCGGAAAGCCCATAATGCATCATCTAACTTATCGGCCCATGAAGCTCGATTTTCTCCTACGGTCCTTTCTAAAATCCTTTTCAAACCACGATTCGAGACCTCAACTTGTCCGCTCGTTTGCGGTTGATACGCGGTAGAAAGACGATGGGTAACTCCATATTTAGCCATAACTTTAGCAAATTGTTCATTACAGAAATGGGTACCGCGATCATTGATGATAGCACGAGGTGCTCGAATCGGAAAACAAATTCTTTCAGAACTTAACAACCACTCGGGCGTCATTGGTGGGGAGCGCCTTCGCTTCAACCCATTTAGACAAGTAGTCGACGGCCACGAGGATATACTTATTACCCCTAGATGATGGAAATGGCCCCATAAAATCGATGCCCCACACGTCAAAAATCTCACAAACTTGAATAGCATTTTGTGGCATTTCATCCTTTTGTGAAATTTTCCCTTGACGTTGGCAAGAATCACAAGATTTGACTAAATCATGAGCATCTCGATATATGGTAGGCCAATAGAATCCGGAATCAAAACCCTTCTTAGCGGTGTAGCTTGCACCATGATGTCCACCTGGGTCCGTATGGCAAGCATTAAGAATACCAAGAGCCTCTTGGCCATGAACACACCGCCGGATTACTTGATCCGCACAAATCTTAAACAAGTAGGGATCGTCCCAGAAATAATGCTTAACATCTTTGAAAAACTTTTTCTTTTGTTGGGACGACATCCCTTTCACGATGAAATTGCCCGCATGGTAATTTGCAAAGTCGGCAAACCATGGGGTGTTCGGTCTTTCTTAGCAATCGTCCCAAGTGTCTCAAGAGGAAATGTTTCCGTAATCTCCTTTTTCTCAAGCACACTTTGATGGGGATTCTCAAGTCTAGAAAGGTGATCGGCAGCCAGGTTCTCTGCTCCTTTTTTGTCAAGAATAGTAACATCAAACTCTTGAAGGAGGAGAACCCACCGAAGTAATCGTGGCTTAGCATCTTGCTTTGCCAAAAGATACTTAAGGGCAGAATGGTCGGTATACACTATGGTCTTCGACAAGACAAGGTAGGGTCGAAATTTCTCAAAAGCATAAACAACGGCCAATAATTCCTTTTCAGTAGTCGTATAATTGTGTTGGGCCTAAGACAATGTCTTACTCGCATAGTGTATGGGTTGAAAATGTTTCGACTTACGTTGCCCCAAGACTGCCCCAATTGCGTAATCACTTGCATCACACATGAGCTCAAAGGGCAAATCCCAATCGGGGGCAACTAATATCGGTGCTTCAGTTAATTTCTTTTTAAGAATATTAAACGCTTCAACACATTCATTGGTGAAGATAAACGGAGCATCCTTCTCGAGGAGATGGGTCAGAGGGCGGGCTATCTTAGAGAAATCTTGGATGAAACGGCGATAGAAACGGCATGACCCAAAAAACTCCGAATACCTTTGACGGTAGTGGGATGAGGGAGTTTAGCTATAACGTCGACTTTAGCTCGGTCGCCTCAATCCCAGATTTTGAAATTTTATGGCCGAGGACAATGCCCTCTCGAACCATGAAGTGGCACTTCTCCCAATTCAAGACCAAGTTGGTGTCTTCACACCTTTTGAGCATGTGGTCTAGATGAGAGAGGCAAGAAGTGAAAGAATCTCCATAAACCGAGAAATCATCCATAAAAACTTCCATAGACTTTTCGATCATGTCATGAAAAATAGCCATCATGCACCTTTGGAACGTACCGGGAGCATTGCATAGCCCAAAAGGCATGCGTCGGTAAGCAAAAGTTCCATAAGGGCATGTGAAAGTGGTTTTCTCTTGATCCTTCGGATCAATCGGGATTTGAAAATAACCGGAGAAACCATCGAGAAAGCAATAGAACTCATTTCCCGCTAAACGTTCGAGCATCTGATCCATAAAATGTAGCGGGAAATGGTCTTTACGAGTAGCATCATTCAACTTTCGATAATCAATACACACCCTCCATCCGGTGACGAGGCGTGTGGAAATCAACTCATTTTCATCGTTAGCAACGACGGTCATTCCTCCTTTCTTAGGGACACAATGGATAGGGCTAACCCATGAGCTATCGGAGATTGGATAAATGATTCCGCCGAGGAGTTTAAGAACTTCCTTTTTGATAACATCATGAATTTTTGGGTTAACCCTACGTTGTTGTTGAATCACGGGTTTACAATCATCCTCCATTAGAATTTTGTGGGTACATAAACGAGGATTGATTCCTTTGATGTCGAAATTTGCAAGCGATTGCATTTTTATGTTTTCATAAGACATCCAAAAGTGCGGTTTTCTCCTCATCTTTCAAGTTTTTAGCAATGATGACGGAAAATTTGTTTGGTTTTTCAAGAAAAGCGTATTCAAGATGAGGAGGTAAATCCTTGAGCTCGGGCCCGGGAGGATTTTCATTAGACGTTTGTACTTCTTTGATTTCGTCAATCGTGATCTCTTTCGGAGGGAGTGACGGTAATGGATCTTCATTCAACAATTGCTCAAGATAACGGATATCTCCCTCCGAATCATAAACATCATCATCAATTCCCGGTGGAATCGATTCATCATCAGCAAGAAACTCATCGATTTCTTCCAAAATGAAATCACCTCCCTCGAACGGAGTGAGAGAGGGGGAAGAATCGGCAATAATAGGCTCAGAAGATGGTTCAATATTTTCAGAATGAATAGTGGGATTCCCACCCATAAAATCAAGAAGCTTTTGAGCATACTCCTCCGTAGCAATATCGAGAACGTCGATTCGATTAATAGAAGCATCATCATAATTGGAGGAGTATCTCGAAGGATGGTTAATGTTAAATCAGACGGTTTCCTTATGAGATCGTAGAGTAATTTCTCCTTCATAAACGTCAATCATCGCACGGCCCGTTCGTAAGAAAGGTCTCCCAAGAATAAGAGGCACCTCGAATCAGATCAAAGTCAACGACAACGAAGTCGGCAGGAAAATGTAGTGGTCCTACTTTCACATAGACATCCTCGGCGATTCCTTTCGGAATAGAGGTTGATCGGTCCGCGAGTTCAAGAGTCATCTTAGTAGGAGTGAGATCCGGAAGAGAAAGCTTGTTATAAATCGAAAGAGGCATTAAGTTAATACTCGCACCAAGATCGACCAAGGCGGAGCATTTCACAATTCCCGGAAACTCACAAGGGATAAGAAATTTGCCGGGGTCTCCTAACTTTTCGGAAGTTTCTTGAGGAGCACCGACGAGCAATTCTCATTCAACGGTGTTTTTGCAATTTCGGCCAACTTTTCCTTATTACTCACTAAATTTTTGATCATTGCGGCAAATTTCGGCATGAGGAGTAAAGCGTCGGTGAAACTGATGTTAAAATTCAAGGATTGAATGATTTCAACAAATTTCTCCATTTGGTTTTCGGTTTTATCACGAATCCTTTGATCTTGAAGTCTAGACGGATAAGGAAGTGAGGGTTTGAGAGTAGTCTTCGAACATCGGGTTCCGAATTGGAGTCTGAATGACCGGAGGTGGGATGGGTGCGTCGCACATTTTCTTCAATAACCACGGGTTCTCGTTCCTCCTCCCTCACCAAATGAGTAGGAAACGATGGTACATCATAAGCCTTACCACTCCGTGTGGTTATAGCTTTTAACTCACCCTTCGGGTTGGGAATGGTATCACTTGGAAGAGATCCCGAACTCGAGGGTTGACTTATCTTACACAAAACAAAGATTCAACATGTCTTCAAGTTTATTCTGCGAAGCATCCAATTTGTTGTTCTGAAGTCGAATCTCATTCCTAAACTCATTGCTTTGTCTAGTCAATGAAGATTGAAACTCATTTCTCAAACTTGAAATCTGAGTTTGCATGGTTTGGATGGTAGCATTATTGTGTTGAACGTAATTCGTGAATTCATTTAAAGGCAAAGGTGGAGCTTGATAACTCGAATTTTGATATCCTTGATTGTAATTGACTCCTTGATTCGGGTATTGATTTGGTGGGGCTTTGAATTGGTTTTGAACATTTGGTCCACGAACTTGATTCTGATTAAAACGAAGTCTGATTGTTCGATTGAGAAAATCTCGGAGGTACCATTTGATTACTAACACGAGGGTTTGGTTCAACTTGAGAACGGTATTGGTTACCTCCGTTACGCATTAGCTTCGAAATGATTTCCATCGGTGGCGGTACAATTGTAGTAGGCATGCGGGCCACCACAAGTAGTACAAGTCGCTTCCACCGCTTTGACTTGAGCGGGTGGAGAAGAATTAATCTTAGCGGTCTTAATCTTAACCAAAGCCTAAATCATATCCGTAAGCTTATCAATCTTAGCATCGGTGCTGGACGTATTTTCGTAAGACGAGGACGATGGTGTAACACTCACTCGGCAAAGAACCGATTTGCTACGTGAGGTACGAACTTTAGATTTGTTCTCAATAATCAACAAGGCATCTCGCGTTGATCGGGTCAACAAATTACCACCCGCGGCGGCATTGAGAGAGTCTTGATCAGTCTCATTCAAACCGTTATAAAACGTATCAAGTTGGTGTAATTCCGTAAAACCATGATGGGGACATTGCCTAAGCAAATCTTTGAATCGGTCCCATGCCTCACTAAATGATTCATCAAATCTTTGTGTGAATTTTGTTATTTCATTTTTAGGCTTGTTGTTTTAGACGGTGGGAAGAATTCATTCACGAATTTTGATACTAAATTCTCCCATGTGGTTATTGATCGAGGGGGTAGTTTCTCGAGCCAAACCGCAGCCCCTCAAGTGAAAACAGGAAGAGTAGAAGCTTGATAGCCTCTTCCGGAACGTTACGGTACTTGATCGTAGACGTGAGCTTGTTGAATCGTCGGATATGAGAGTGAGGATCGCTCTCTCAAATCCGTAAATTTGGCTTGACGAAACCAAATTTATCAATCCGTGTTTAAGCTCAAAGTTATCCGCAACGATTGCCGGGACGACGATGGCTTCTCCATAACCCTCGGTGGGTGCCTGGAGTTGCTCTAGCATGGATCGGTTGTCCTCCGCCATTTCGATGATGGGCGGGATCTGATTAGTTCAATCTCGGGTTCGACTAATGGAGCACGTCTATTTCGCCTTCTCGGAATTGTAGCGTTTCAAGTATCGGTCAGTAGTTATTAGAACGAAAAGTGCATGCACTTTCAAAATCCAGGGCAATTAAAACGAACGGTATTCGAAAACACAGTGAACTTAACCAATAATTCCAAGTGAATAAATCACCTCTATAAGACAAACGCAAGCGGCGGAGAAGCTTTTTAGGTCACAAGCTTATTAAAACCCCGCCTCTTTTCAGCCGCAATTTAATGTCAGGCCGTCCTTATACCCACCACACAGTTTGTTTATCCGATAAAGATAAATAAATTCACAAGCGACACAAAGGCAAGTTTTTGATCTTTAGTTCGGGAACTTATTAATGATAACACCTCCGTTGAGAATGTTATATAATTGGTGTCTTCTATTTATTAGCAAAAACACAAGAGAAAATCTTTTTGTATTTTTAATATGATATATATATATACAAAAGAAAAAGGAAAATATTTTTTACTTTTTTAATTTATAGAAAAATAGTAACTTCACGAATGAAGGATCTCGAGTCACTAATCGTCAAACCTCAAACGATATTGTCGTGACACAACCTCCCCGGCAGCGGCGCCAAAATTTGATTTACAATGCCAAACCGTCAAGTTATCTCACACAAGCTAGCCACTTGTGAATGACTAACCGTAAGAAACTTAAAACAGTTCAGACAATCGATTCACCGATAATGAAGGCTTAGAGGTTATGTGTATGGATAAAACCTCAATATCGATATCAAAAATAATCACGAAGCTAGATTCAAATTCTTTTAGGAAAAAGAATAATAAATCAAATCCCGTGTGTGATCGTTGATACGGATTAGTCAACCCGAATCGTTTCCCAACGAGGCGTGAATTGCCAACGTCGGTTTTGGTTTGGAATTTAATGCTCGATGTTTTGATTTGTTTGATTTGATTTGTTAAACTACGGAAATAGGGAAGGTAATTAAGGGAATCTAATCTACGGGAAATCCTAAGTGCAAAATTAACTAAAACGTTATTAACGAAACGTAATTAAAATGTAACTACGTCTAAATTATATCCTAAAAATGCCTAAAATTACTTTTACTCTAGAAATGCAAGTTGAAAACTAATTATGAATTAAAACGATTTTTTTTGGATTTTTTTTTTGGATTTTATTAAAATTAAAAACCAATTTTTAACTTTTAAAACTAAATTAAAATACTAAAAATTATGAAATTTAAGGGGAAAAATATCAAACTATTTTTATAAAATCTAAAATACCATAAGAGAATTTTCAAAACTATTTTTATATTATTTTTTTTTTATTATTTATCTATTTTCTACTAATTTAAAACTATTTAAATCTAATTTAAATTGTGAAAAATACCAAATAAAAAGGGGAAAAATAGGAAAAATCTTTTTATGCTTTTTATATTTTTCTTAAACTGGGAAATTTGAAAAAAAAAATTTTGAACTTTTTCTTAATTATTTGCAATAAAAGCTATTTAAAAGTGACTAAAAACTATTTTAAATAGAGAAAAATAGCAAACGGTGACCAAAAATTATGAAAATCTCAGGAACATTCTAAAATGTTATTCTAAAGCTATGAAAAATATAAAATATGATGCTTATGTATAAGATCTGAGAGCTGCAGTGTTAACTGTCACCAAATAAGCACTTTGAAATAAGCTAAACAGAAAAATAAGCCACCAAACTTATACTTAAGCTAGATTATACTATAACCACTCTAAATCAACTAACTACTGCTACTCCTAACCTCAAATAAGCAGTTTAACAAGATTAGATGCTAACTGATTTTTTCTTCCCAAACAGGTTCTGACCCTCCTGTTTGAGCTTATCCATAGGCTTATCAGAGAAGCTGAAGTGAAAAACAGATATGTGGTCTTCAAGACCACCCAGCAAACTACAAATGGACCAAATTTGAGACCCTAGCTACTTGAAATGAACACTGTGCAGTGTCTGCAAGATCTGCAAAAAAACTGATTTTGACATCATTTTGACTTTTGAAGACAGTCAAGATTCTTTGACTTTTGTGAGATTTAAATGCAAATGTAGGACTGATGTTGATGAATACTGATTAAATACAACTTTAACAAGCTGGTTTATCAAATCTTACACCTATATGTAAGTTCTTAACAACTGATTCCAACAGTAATGCACATAAGATCAGTTACAAAGTAATTTTGACTTTATGAATGTTTGGCTGCAAAAGTAGGACTGATATGAATTGACCAACCCTTAACAAGCTTGAAACAATAAAACTTAACCAATGAATAACCCTTTATCACAAAGAAACTGTTTTGATCCAAACACCACTTAATGACAGATAATGCAATCAATCCTAGCTAAAACATGATATCAAGATTATTCTAACTACAAAACAGATTCAGAGCACTAAAATGAAACCATATGACATCAAATAACACTACTTATAACAGATTGAAATGAAACAGTTACTACTACTTTTTATTAAGCTAGAAAGGAGATTAAGGCTAAACTCACAAGATGTCCAGCCACTATGGCTTGCAAATCAGCAAAAGTACCACTAATCCTAACCCATTTAACATCAAATCAACCCAGATCCATCACTGAACCAAATTAGAACACCACAGTTGACTTTCGTTGACCAAGATCTTTTATTGTGTATTGATTGAAATGAGATAGTGAAGGCACAATCTAAGCTCACTAAAGCTATATCAAGCTGAAATGAGCTTATTCCATTATTCCAAATAGCTCATTGATTACTTAAAATAAGAAATGCAAGATTAAATTTAAAAAAAAAACTTGGAACTTTGATTAAATCTGAAATAGGATTACAAGGAATTGAGATTACAATGAAAACTTTAAGAAAACATTTTATAAACTACTGAAATACAAGAAACAATAAGCTAAATGAAAACTAAGGAATTGCACCATTCCAATGTGAGCTCAAGGGGTCTTTATATAGCCTCCATCAGCCTTGGATCCTTGATTGGAAGAACCTAGAACCTTATCCTTATCCACAGCCTATCCATGTCACCATCTCCAATCAAATTGCTCCAATTCATCATATGAGGTGTTTCGGCCAATCAAGAGCCTTCAATTGACCACGTGGCATCGTTATCTGACATGTCAGCTCTCTAGAAGGTTTGTGAGATTCTTAGTACGAGGTAAAGGATGGGTAATTTTTGTGGTTTGGGTAAATGGAGGAATGAAACGGGGTAATTTGGGCGCGGGGTGGATTTGTTTATATTATTTTGAGTTGGTTGACCGGGTTATTGGATGGGTTGACCGGGGTCCATGTGGGTATACGGATTATGAATAAACCGTGGGTATTGAGTTTGGGTTGGACCGGGTTATTTGTATTTGGGCCGTGGGATTGGTATTTGGATTTAGGACTAGAATTGGAACCTTTTAACAAATCAAGGACCCAATGTGTACGCGAGATTTAGGACTAGAATTGGCGGGAAAACTTGAGTAAAATTTAAATTTTTGAGGAGACTAAACGTTCAATTTTTACGCGAGATTCAAATTTTGGTTTAACAGTGAAAATATTGGTCAAAAATTCAAATTTTTGGGCCTAAATTCAAATTTTTCGGGTCAAATTTGGCGTCAAAATTGTCATAACTCAAATTTTTCATACGACCTTAGAATTGATTTTTATAGTGAATTTCAAAATTTGGGCGAAAAATGTTTGAACCAAGGTTACGAGTACGACTTTCAGATACACCTCAACTGAGCTTAATCTTCATCAACCACAACTCCTTTTATCGTTGAATCGATCCTACATCAACTTTATCAGATCATATCTTCATCAATGGCAACTCAACAAGATATTCATGCAGCCGGTGCCGAAAACCGACCTCCTATGTTGGCAAAAGGTGGTTATCTTCAATGGTCAAGTCGTATGCTCCGTTACATCAAGACTAAACCTAATGGAAAACTCATGATTAACTCCATTCAGAATGGACCATTCAAGCCTCACAAATCCAAGATCATGGAACTCCCCGACATCCCACCATCTTTTCATACTCAAACTGAATCGAATACACGCAGAGGATCAAAAGCAAGTCGATGTAGATGATATGGCAATTCATATTGTCCAACTGGGTTTACCAATAGACATCTTTGCTGCGGTAGACAGTTGTGAAACCGCTTTCGATATGTGGGAACGTAAGACGGCTTTGTCATGGAACGTAAATTGGTCAACAAGATATGGAGAACAAGCTGCTAACTGAATGGGAAAAGTTTACTTCCACTCCAGGAGAACCCATTGAATCCTACTATGGAAGGTTTTGCACTTTAATGAATGAGCTAATCAGAAACAAGTTGGCACCCGTAACTATCGCTCAAAACATCAAGTTCCTGAATAATCTTCCATAAGAATGGGGACGATATGTCACTATTGTCAACCAAACAAAAGACTTACATCGGGTGAACTTTGATCAACTCAATGATTTTCAAACAAAACCAAGCTGAAGCGAATGAAGTCAGGCAAGAAAGATTGGCAAAGAATCATGATCCATTGGCACTCATTGCAAAGACTCAAACTCCAGTGAATACACAACAACAAGCTTCATCATCCTCCAACAACAACAACTTGTAGCAATTCATTCCACAACCACAACAACAATTCTATCCAGAACAACAATACCAGGAACAAGGAATCACTGATCCTGAAAATGACCCGTGTTTACCTTGCAAATGATATACTCTTTCTTGGGTAACGCACTAAAAAGTCGCTATTCCACACCTACTAACAACAACCAAAGGATATCATCAAACACTCGCAATGTGCAAATTGCAATGTACCGGTGTGAATATGGGAAATCAAGGACAAATGGTTGGAGTTATTGGAAATCAGCAGGATATGCTACCGGATTTCGTATGGGTAATCAGACGGTTCCGTATCGTGGTAATCAGTTAGGTCGAATGTTGGAAATCGATTGGACGAGAATGTTGGGAATAGAGCAATGGGTAATCGAATGGGAATGTTGCGCTACCAAATGTTGGGAATCATGGAAATGTGAATCGTGGTAATCGATTAAGTGTTATAACTATCAAGGAGTGGGTCACATGGCAAGAAACTGTCCCACTAAGCCGCACAAGAAGACTGGTGATTTTCTTCGAAAGCGCTTTGTTAGCGTATAAGCTAGATGCGGGGTTACGTTGAGTGCCGAGGAAAATGACTTTTTCTCTATTGTGGATGAATTGGAAGACCTCGAGGAACTCAATGCGAATTGCATCTTCATGGCAAATCTTCGGGAAGCTAAGTATGACATCGAGTCGACTCACCTCCCGCCTATGACGCCAATACGATCGAGGTACCAATCATTGATCCATGCTATAACAATGTCATATTTGATGTGTTTACTCATGACGAACAAGATTCTCAGGACGCCAAAGACCTACTTATGATACATATATGGACAATCCGAGTTGTAGCAATACTAACTCAAACTCCGCATGTGGATCCTAATGGAGGCCGTGTGGCACAAAATACCGAGACGATGAGGAAACGCGGCTTATTTTGAATCATTAATCATAAATGTGGCATTGAAATTGAGAAAGTCAAGAAGGTCAATCGGTTAAGGCCGCGAATCTTAAATTGACCACTGAGCTTGAGAGTTACAAAGAGAACGCCAGAGCCTATGAATTTCATACAAACAAAATATCGTAATTAGAAATTGGTTATCGAGATTCTGCTTTTTAAGAGAAAACAATTGCAAATCAAGTATGACACACTTGATGTGAATTTGAACTTGAAAATAAAATCTTTAAACAAGGAAATTTCAATTAAATGACCAACTTTCTAAACAAAAGCAATGTATTCTGATCTTGAAAAAGAGAAGAAGAAGTTGATTACTGATTTTGCAAAACGAGAAGATTCCCTTCTTGATGAGATTCTCGATAAAATGAAATGATCAAAAAATTAGACAATTTACTTCTTACAACGGGTCATTCCGCTAAGACAAACAAGATGCTTTCTAATCAAGTAAATCCGATTTTTCATACTTCTCACAAAATGGCTCTTGGTAACTCACCTCCGTGTTTTCTCAAGAAAGCTCGAAATCTCGAATGTGTTGCACAATGGAAAACCATTGCATGAACCCATAATTGTGCATGATTCTCTTGAAACGTTGGAACTATCTGAGGAGAGTAGATCAAAATGAAACAAAACATCCGAAATAAAACCTATTGATTATAACAAATGGAACAAAATTAATGGTATTTCGTTTGTGTCTCAATCAACGTTTTCCACCACACCTAGTGTTTCAAACAAAGTGTCAACATCTATTTCAAAATCAGCTTCAACACCAGTAGTTGTCTCAAAATCTTTTTCGAAAATCGAACAAATGTCTTCAAACAATCCTTTTAACACAAGTGATGCAAGAAGCATTTTAGACGATATTAAAATTAGAATTGGGAGACTTCAAGAGACCGTTAAAACTAAAACTCATATTACAACCAACATCTGGTTTAATAGTTTTGATATTGAACGTAAAAAGTTTTTGAAACTCAAATTGCCCCTCACCGAATAACATCAACACAAGGGTAATTATTTTGAACAAACTTTTTGAAAGAAACAACTGACTTTGTCAAGGACCATAAATCCCTAGTAAAGCAAGCTAATGACAGTGTTGAACACATCAAAGTTTTGGAAAATTTAAATGATTCTCTTCAAGATGTTCTCGACTAATGATATTATGTCCATCATTTTGCAAACATATTCTGTTGAAGATCATGAAAGACTCCAGCCTGAGACCTCCAAAATTGTTTCAAAATATGAAAAAGCTCTTGAAAAACTTGAAAAGAAAATGTCTCATATTTTAAACAACTTGATCGAAAAACTGAGGAATGCAAGTATGACAAATTGTCGTATGAGCGCGCCTACAATGACATGAAAGCGAAAAATGATCTTTTGAGGGCTCAAATTGGAATGTCAAAAGGAAAGGCAAAGTGGAAATCGTGATTAAAAAACCATTGACTGAGGAGAAAGCAAATGTTCCCAAACCGTTTCTAAACCAAAAATTTCTGTTTCTATGCCTCCTCCAAAAGTCAATGAGAAAAATGTTTCATCAAAACCAGCCACTCCACCTGCCCTACCTAAACAAAATGTTGATAAGGGAAAAGCGGTTATCGAGAAACCAAAAGTTTTAGCACCTGGCCTTTTTAAGATGAGTACCACTAATGCGTCTGCCTCCACATCTAAAGAGACTAGGATAGCTGAAACCACCTCCCTTCATAAAAATGTGAATCCTAATGCGTGTGCCTCACCTTCTACAGGACTAGAAAGCACCTCTAGGAGCAGCAGACTAAAGCCTAAGAGCAATACAAGGAACAATAGAGTCTCGCATGCCTCTAGGAGTAGTAGCTTGAATAAAGAGAAGAAAGTAGAAGAACACCCTAGGAATTTACAGATTTTGAATAAGAAAGACATTTCATCTGAATGTACTGAACCTATGAAACTTGCTAAGTCTAATGAATGTGTTGAATCTCTTTGTTTAACTTGCAAGAAATCTTTATCTAATGTTCATGATGATTGTGTTTCTAAGAATGAGATTGTTAAGCCTGTTAAGAAGAACGTCCCAAAAAGTAATTACGCTAAAAGAGTAGGAAGACTAGTTGCAAAACTTAGGCTTTACACTACTGACAGGAACCAACGTGTATACTTTAGGGATGATATTTGGAAACCCACGGGTAGAACTTTCACACTCCAGAATGGAACAATGAGTGATAAACCGACTTCCCTCAGAAAACCTCTCTGAGTGTGATCAAGATTTTACCTCTAACCCAAAGGAACCAAAATCAAAACGGTTTCCACAATATTCTTTTTACTCGTTACGGCGTGTTATCGAAATTTGTCTTTGGATCGTCGACTAGGGTTGCTCCAATCACATGACCGGGAATCTGAAGCGCCGATCAATTTCGTCTGAAATTCATGGGAACCGTGACGCTTTCGAAATGATCATGTAGCAGCTATCATGGGTTATGGAGACCTACCTTTTGGAAATTATTTGATCACTCGGGATTACTATGTCGAAGGGTTGGGACACAATTTGTTTTCAGTCGCCTGTGATGCATTTAGAGGTTGCTTTAGGAGAAATGCTTGCTTCGTTAGAAACTTGGATGGCAATCGATCTCTTTACCTGGAATCGTGATATAAACTTGTATGCTATCGACATCAATCAAATGGCCTCTTCATCACCAATATGTCTTATGACACGAGCATCCGGAACACAGTCCTGGTTGTGGCACTGACGGTTATCCCATCTCAATTTCGACACCATCAACAAAATTGCCAAAGACAACATCGCCAACGGACTTCCAAAGTTCAAATACACCAAGGATCACTTATGTCCATCATGCGAACAAGGAAAAAGCAAAAGAGCATCATATAAACCCAAACCGTACATCTAGTTCGAAGCAAGGTTGCATACGTTGCACATGGACTTATGTGGCCCAATGAGAGTTGAAAGCATTAATGGGAAAAAGTATATTCTTGTCATTGTCGATGATTATTCAAGATATACATGGGTTAAGTTTCGAGATCAAAAGACGACGCACCAAGCATCATCATCACCTTTCTGAAACGAATTCAAGTACTTCTTCAAACTCCAGAAAGGGTTGTAAGAACAGACAACGCACAGTAATTCACTAATCGAGTTAAGAGCTTATTTTGAAGATGTTGGAATCACACATCGACATCAGCTTGTTAGAACTCCACGTTGAATGGGGTAGTTGAAAGAAGAAATAGAACTCTTGTGGAAGCTGCGCGCACAATGCTAATCTATTCTAGTGCACCGTTATTTCTATGGGCTGATGCGTCTAAGCCACGCTTGTTTCACTCGAAACCGATCCCTTATCCATCCAAGATTCAATAAAACCCCATATGAGCTTGTGAACAACAGAAAACCGGATATCTCTTACTTTCACGTATTTGGCGCTTTGTGCTATCCTACGAATGACAGAGAAGATCTTGGAAAACTGAAAGCAAAAGGTGATATTGGAATCTTCATTGAATATTCAGATAACTCGAGGGCATTCAGTGGTGTATAAATGAAGAACTAGGAGGATCATGGAGACGATGAATGTGAAGTTTGACGAACTTTCACATATGGCTTCCGAGAGACTCGCTCTAGAACCCGCACTAAACCGGCAGACTTCGACACATCAGCTCAGGACTCGTACCTCAAAGAGCTCAATCAACTTCGTTTGACAATCCTAAAGAACAAGAATGGGAGAATTTCTTCGAGTTAATGTTCGATGAATACTATGGTGGAACTTCGACAAATGCATCAAACCATCATTCCGCAGACCCGCTCAACATCATCCTCCACCACCAAATGTAAGATGCATCTACAACTGTCGAAACCAATGCACCAACTCCATCTACATCATCTACATCTACTACAGTTATTGCACCCGCTCTACCAGCCAGCTTGATGAGCAAAATCAAAACCAGAACGATGCAACGTTAGATGATGACTTATTTGAAAACCCGCTTGCTACGAATCACCGAATCTTCTTCATGCTTACGAGAACCATCTAACTCGCATAATGATAACCAACGGTATCCTTCTACTCTAAAGTGGACTAAAGACCATCCGATTGAACAAGTTATTGGTGAACCTTCAAGGCCAATTCAGACGAGACGCCAACTTGCCACCGATTGCAACTTGTGCATTTACCTTTGCTCAATTAGCAATATTGAGCCAAAGAACATTCGTGAGGCAATGGCAGATCCCGCATGGATAGAAGCGATGCAGGAGGAACTTCTCCAATACCGCCTACATGACTCTTGGGAAATGGTTCCAAGACCAATTGACGTTCGAGTCATTGATCTTAAATGGTTATGGAAGAACAAACGGATGAAGAAATGATCAATATTCGCAACAAAGCTCGCCTTGTGGCCAAAGGATACGATAAAGAGGAAGGGATAGACTTTGAAGAGTCATTCGCGCGCAGTAGCTAGACTTGAGGCCAGATTTTCTTAGCCTATGCCGCCACAAAAACATCACGGTTTATCGATGGACATTAAGACCGCCTTGAATGGAACTCAAAGAAGAAGTGTACGCGGAGTCACCCGTAAGGCTTCATAGACATGAATCATCCAGACTACGCCTACAAACTCAAAAAGGCAATCTATGGATTGAAACAAGCTCCGAGAGCGCAGGTATGACGAACTCGCCCTCTTCCTTATCCAAAACAATTTCACCAAAGGAACAGCTTGATCCTACCTTGTTTACACAAAAATGCAAAACGACATTTTGATTGTTCAGATTTATGTGGACGACATCATCTTTGGGTCCACTAATCCCAATCTTTCAAAACATTTTGAAAATCTCATGAAAAGTAAATTTGAAATGTCCATGATGGGGAACTAAAATTCTTTCTTGGTTTACAAATACATCAATCCCCTCGTGGAATTTTTATAAATCAAGCTAAATATACAACCGAGATTTTGAAAAATCATGGTATGGATAATTGTGACTCGTGGCGAACACCAATGGTAACTTCACCAAAAATTGGAGCCGATTTGTTTGGGAAACCTATTGATCCAAGAAATATCGAGCATGATTGGTTCTCTCATGTATCTTATCGCTAGTCGACCAGATATTCATTTTGTCGTTTGCTTATTAGCACGGTTTCGTGCAAAGCCTACCGAACCGCACCTCAAAGAGGTTAAAAGGATCTTTCGTACCAAGACATCCATTCACATGGGACTTTGGTATCCAAGGAACGGATTTGATCTAATTGCCTTTTCGCATGCGGACCACGCAGTGATCAAGTTACAAAGAAAAGTACATCCGAGGAGCACAATTTTGGGTGAAAAGTTAGTAAGTCGGTCTTCAAAGAAACAAGATTGCACTGCACTATCAACCGCTGTTTAGTATGTGTCTCTATCTGTGTGTTGTGCTCAAGTTCTATGGATGAGAACACAACTCACAGATTATGGCTTTACTTTCGATAAAATACCTATGTATTGTGACTCAAAAGTACCATAGCCATATCATGCAATCCCGCTCATCACTCAAAGACCAAGCATATCCGAGTCCGCTATCACTTCATCAAAGAGTACGTCGAAAATGGTACCGTTGAATTATTCTTCGTGAAGACGATACCAACTCGCCATCTATTAACTAAAGCCCTTCCAAAAGAAAGGTTTGACTATTTAGTTCGACGAATTGAAATGCGAAGCCTAACCCCTGAGGAGTTAGAACGTCTTCTCAAATCTTCTTGAAAATGATTTTCCAAAAGCTTCACAGAAATATTTTTGAAAAACCAAATACAAAATTTGAAAACCAACAAAAGCAAAATATAAAAATATAAAACTTTCAAAAATACAAAAACAATATAAAATCAAAAATCCAAAAATATTCTTCTACGACATGTCTCTTGTATAATCGATATTCTGTACGTTTCTAGAAATGTCATTCAACAATGATACGGGTATGTACGTATGCTTGAGCGAGAGTTCTTTAATTTGTTTTCTAAAACATGTCGCTTCTCAAAATTTCAATAATGGCTTTCAGATACAATTGTTTAGACGATTAAACCCGACCTAAATGATGACTTTTGATTACTTTCAAATCAAAACTCGTGCTTTGATCGAAAAATGAAGTGTACGCCTGCAGCACTACATTTAAAAAAAAAATGGTGAGAAATCATCATCATCTTGAGCACCTTTTCAAGATTGTTCAAAAAGATTTTTCAAAATCTTTCAAAATACTTTGTGCTCAAGATAACTCCCTCTAAAACCCTTTAATTGTATATGCTTTATTAAAGGGGGAGTATAAAAAAAATGTTCCAAATTCATGCTTAAATCAAATCCGTTTGTCTCCCCAAAAGATTCTAAAATGTTTTTAATCCATTGATATCAAAAATATCACGAATATGCTATTTTTGAGGGGAGGAGACGTGATTAAAATGTGATCAAAATGTTTAATGATCGGTGTTTGAATCTCACAATGAGCTCGACTCAACGGAACCAATGAATTGACGGAATCAAAGTCAAGAATGTACCATCTCGAGAAACTCGTGATAAACATGAACTTACATGGGTCTAACCTTCTTTTCAAGAAGTGTTTACATCTTCAAGTTAGTTATTAGAGCTAGTTGTCACCTAAAAACTGACAATGGAACTCTTAACTAGGCAACGAATCTGTCTCGTGGGGAATTGTCTATCATAAGCCGATCAATTCAAAAAGTACAAACTCTACCCTCTATGTGCATATTTCTGTTAAAACTCATAAGCACATGTGAAGGGGGAGTGTTTCTGAAAATATAAAACTCACTGAGTGTTTCAAACATGTTTTCTATCATAAACACTCTGAGAGATTTTCAAGAAAATGGTTTTATGGCAACATGGGACAGTCATGGAGTTATAAGGTGACTAAGGATAGGAAATTGTCCCTATGATCCGCCAGAGCTGGAGGGATCTACCCAAGGACATCACAAATAGTTAGTATTAGAAGTCCTTAGGAATGATTGAAAAAGGAGTAATGTGAGAAAGGAGAAAGAAGGGGTTGAAGAATTAAAAAGAAATGTGAAGAAAGGGTGAAAAGAAATAGCCCTCCATATTCAACCTTAGGGCGAAAACCGGTTCAATACATATGTTACTGGTTGTCACTAAGGTGACACCGGTATTGAAGACAAAGACGCCATGGACCCAAAGGACGACCGCACCTAACCTTCTAGCCACTCAATTCCTCTCAAAAGGATTTGTTTCATTCTCACCGGGAACCCTACATAATCTATCGACTTTCTCTTAGAGATCGTTGGTATTGAAGAAGGAGACCCTCTCCCTAGTCTCCGCCAGAAAACCAAAATGCACTTTTGAGTCTAGAGCCACGAGATTCATCAAAAGATCTCATAGGAACACATGACATGACATCGCTTGTTGTTCATCAATAAGGACACAAGTGATATATTCTAGAGTCCTACGCAGATCTTAGCAATCTGCCAAAACATTTATGAGAAGTTTCACACTCGTGATCTTCGTGATTGAATGGAAACTCCTCGCCAGGTCAACATCAAGCAGCCCCGACAGCAGGTCACTCTTCGTAACTTCCTCCGTGGATTACGCTTAGTGTGTCTCAAACGGTCTACACGTGAAGTGATGCTTCGTGTACTTCAACGACTCATCTCGAACTGTAGATGTACTTCGGTATATCGTTATCTCACTTGTGGGACTCAGCTCAGAACGCCTTTGTGAGAATTAGAGATGTGTTTTCACACTATGCCGTTAACACCCTCGAAATTCAAACTTGTAAGTGCCGGAATCCGCTTATTACTAACCTGCTTTTATGTTTTCTTCTTATGGAAGCTCCAGAGCGGATGGATCGTGCAGACTCGCCACATGCTCATACCAACAACACATGAAATTCTCATCATAATCAAAGGAGATGATTCTTCGTCAAAGAATCTACAAAGTTTAAAGACTCGAGAACTACATCATTGGTAACCAAAAGACAAATAGAAGTGTGAGCATGGTGGAGAAAGAAATGAGAATGACGCGGAGACACCTAACCAACGAAGTTGACAACAGCAAACAACCACATTATCTGATCACAAAGCATGAAGGAACAAAGAATCAAGACTATTCTATATCTACACACAAAGTTCGAGCTCAAGAAAAGTAAAGACCTTATCAAGTGGAGCATCATTTGAATGACCACCCCTTAGGGGGAGATTGTTAGCCTTAATAGTTTTATTAGAAGTGATGGTCATTCACGATTAGGAACTTTGTATCGTGTGTTAGATATCGTGATAGAATAGTCAACGGCTCGTGGATGGGCTAAGCTAATTGTTTAAATGTTAAGGTATGCTAAGCCATGTATAAGCTTAAGCATCCCAAGCCCAATCCAAGTCCACGAAAAGCCCAAGCAAAGCCTTTAGGGCATCAAGTACCTTGGACTATAAATACCCCTCAAATGGTCATTTGAGGGGTGTGCTTGAAAGTGTGTGTGTGTGTGTGTTTTTCCTTATTGAATATACAACATCTTGTGTTTATCTCTTCTCACATCATACACGGATTCTATATCTTCAAGTCACCATCTTTCTCTTCCTTACTTCTAAGCATAACGTTTATGTTTGTATTGTTTGTGTTAACGCGGGTATTTGTGTTGGGTTTGTGATAAGGTTGATATATCTTGGTCATACAAAATGCATTCACCTTGAAATTTGGGCCATCGGGTTTGAGAAAGCTCCACCGCTCCATAATGGAAAACCGAGCAACGAATGGTCTGGACCAATGGGTTTTGAGTTTGCCCGAGAATATCTTCAACGAGTTAAAAAAGGAGAACTTGATCACCAACGCTGAAAACGCTGTTTTGATTTTAGAATCATGAACTCTTAGTCTTCTTTGAAAATCAAAGAATTTCGTAGTTTGATCCCTAAGCTCATTTAATTCATTCAATTGAACTTTCGGTGATCAAATTCGCGTCTTAAGATCAAAGTTTGCATGTTTCAAGGCCCATAATGCCTTATGTTCGAGCTCGATGGGCAAGTGACAAGCTTTTCCATACACCAACTTAATTGGGGTGCACCCGATGGGTGTCTTGTATGCGGTGCGGAAAGCCCATAATGCTCATCTAACTTATCGGCCCATGAAGCTCGATTTTCTCCTACGGTCCTTTCTAAAATCCATTTCAAACCACGATTCGAGACCTCAACTTGTCCGCCAAGCTTATGGGTGATACGCTGTAGAAAGACGATGGGTAACTCCATATTTAGCCATAACTTTAGCAAATTGTTCATTACGTAAATGGGTACCGATCACGATGATAAAACGAGGTGCTCGAATCGGAAAACAAATTCTTCAAGAACTTAACAACCACTCTAAGGCTATGGTGGGAGCGCTTTGCTTCAACCCATTTAGACAAGTAGTCGACGGCAATGGGATATACTTATTACCTCTTGATGATGGAAATGGCCCCATAAAATCGATGCCCCACACGTCAAAAATCTCACAAACTTGAATAGCATTTTGTGGCATTTCATCCTTTTGTGAAATTTTCCTTTGACGTTGGCAAGAATCACAAGATTTGACTAAATCATGAGCATCTCGATATATGGTAGGCCAATAGAATCCGAATCAAAACCTTCTTAGCGTGTAGCTTGCACCATGATGTCCACCAAGGTCCAAGTATGGCAAGCATTAAGGATATCAAGAGCCTCTTGGCCATGAACAAACACACCACGGATATTTGATCTCGCACAAATCTTAAACAAGTAGGGATCGTCCCAAAAATAATGCTTAACATCTTTGAAAAACTTTTTCTTTTGTTGGGACGACATCCCTTTCACGATGAAATTGCCCGCATGGTAATTTGCAAAGTCGGCAAACCATGGGTGTTCGGTCTTTCTTAGCAATCATCCAATGTCTCAAGAGGAAATGTTTCTAATCTCCTTTTTCAAGCACACTTTGATGGGGATTCTCAAGTCTAGAAAGGTGATCGGCAAAATGTGTTCTCCGCCTCTTTTGTCAAGAATAGTAACATCAAACTCTTGAAGAAGGAGAACCCATCGAAGTAATCGTGGCTTAGCATCTTGCTTTGCCAAAAGATACTTAAGGGCTGAATGGTCGGTATACACTATGGTCTTCGACAAGACAAGGTAGGGTCGAATTTCAAAAAGCATAAACAACGCCAATAATTCCTTTTCAAGAGTCGTAATTGTGTTGGGCCTCGCACAATGTCTTACTCGATAGTGTATGGGTTGAAAATGTTTCAATTTTATGTTGCCCTAAGATGCCCCAAAATTATGTAATCACTTGCATCACACATGAGCTCAAAGGGCAAATCCCAGTCGGGGGCAACTAAGATCGGTGCCGCTTAATTTCTTTTAAGAATATTAAACGCCTAACACATTCATTGGTGAAGATAAACGGAGCATCCTCTCGAGGAGATGCAAATGAGGGGATGGCTATCTTAGAGAAATCTTGATGAAACGGCGATAGAAACCGGCATGACCCAAAACTCCGATACCTTTGACTCAGAGTGGGATGAGGGAGTTTAGCTATAACGCCGACTTTAGCTCGGCTCACCTCAATCCCCAGATTTTGAAATTTTATGGCCGAGGACAATGCCCTCTCGAACCATGAAGTGGCACTTCTCCCAATTCAAGACCAAGTTGGTGTCTTACACCTTTGAGCATGTGGTCAAGATGAGAGAGGCAAGAAGTGAAAGAATCTCCATAAACCGAGAAATCATCCATAAAAACTTCCATAGACTTTTCGATCATGTCATGAAAAATAGCCATCATGCACCTTTGAACGTACGGAGCATTGCATAGCCCAAAAGGCATGGCCGGGCAAAAGTTCCATAAGGGCATGTGAAAGTGGAAAGCTTCTTGATCCTTCTGGATCAATCGGGATTTGAAAATAACCGGAGAAACCATCGAGAAAGCAATAGAACTCATTTCCGCTAAACGCTCGAGCATCTCGATCCATAAAAGGTAGCGGAAATGGTCTTTACGAAAGCATCATTCAACTTTCGATAATCAATACACACCTCCATTCGGTGACGAAGGCGGTGGAAATCAATCATTTTCATCGTAGCAACGACGGTCATTCCTCCTTCTTAGGGACACAATGGATAGCTAACCCATGAGCTATCGGAGATTGGATAAATGATTCAAGGCCGAGGAGTTTAAGAACTTCCTTTTGATAACATCATGAATCTTTGGGTTAACCCTACGTTGTTGTTGAATCACTGGTTTACAATCATCCTCCATTAGAATTTTGTGGGTACGTAAAACGGGATTGATTCCTTTGATGTCGAAATTTGCCGTTTATTGCATTTTTATGTTTTCGAAGACATCCAAAAGTGCGATTTTCTCCTCATCTTTCAAGTTTTTAGCAATGATGACGGGAAATTTGTTTGGTTTTTCAAGAAAAGCGTATTCAAGATGAGGAGGTAAATCCTTGAGCTCGGCCCGAGGATTTTCATTAGACGTTTGTACTTTGATTTCACAATCGCATCTCTTTCGGAGGGAATGACGGTAATGGATCTTCATTCAACAATTGCTCAAGATAACGGATATCTCCCTCCGAATCATAAACATCATCATCAATTCCCGGTGGAATCGATTCATCATCGAAGAAAACTCATCATTTCTTCCAAAATGAAATCACCTCCCTCAACGGAGGAGAGAGGGGAAGAATCGGCAATAATAGGCTCTAAGATGGTTCAATATTTTCGAATGAATAGTGGATTGCCACCCATAAAATCAAGAAGCTTGAGCATACCCTGAAAGCAATATCGAGAACGTCGATTCGATTAATAGAAGCATCATCATAATGGAGGAGTATCCGAAGGATGGTTAATGTTAAATGAGACGGTTTCCTTATGAGATTGATGAGTGCTTATTCACTCATCATTTTTACCCATCTATGACCATTAAAACGACTAAAAACACCCAAATAACGATCAAACTATGTTAAAATATCCCTGAGTGTGTTTTATGTCTTTCGTACAAAAGGATTGAAAATCAGAGTTTAAACGAGCAAAAGCAAGTTGAAACTGGAAAAAGTGCAACCAAGACGTGAGCTTCCGGGAAGCGCTTTCTACATTTTAGAAGCTCGAGACACGCTTTTGAGAGTGATCAAAAGGAAACAACCTAAAACCCATCCGTAACCCAAAAAATCCAATTTTTCCATTTTCCGACAATCGATAATCCCCAAAACACTTTTGAAACCAAAGTCATGTTTTCTTTTTTAAAACCATTTTGTAGAAATCCCATTTTTCCTTAAAACCAATTTTTTTTTAATTTTCAAAAAAAAAATACAAATAAATAAAAATAAAAATAAAAAATAAATGGCAAAATACACATTTTACTTTTATTTTAAACTCTTTTTAAAACAAAATAACTAAACCTTTTAAATAAAACTTAAAACACTTTTTAACCCTTGATCCCCATCCAACCCATTCACCCGTAAAACCAAAAACCCCTAACACAACTAAATCCATAAGGCCATGTTTCCCCTACTCTCTCCCTATCACTCTCAATCCGTAAACCCAAGAAATATTCACATGCCCACCTATGGTTTCTCCTCTCCCTCGCCCAAGTCATCAATCTTGGCTACAAGAAACCCCACGACGGCTCAGATTGCTTCTAAATGGTATTCCACTTATTCAATGGTAAGATTGGATGAGAGAAAGCACACATGTGGAGCTTGACTGATTTCACTCACAAAACAAACACAAACAAAGGAAGACAAGAGAAGAAGACAACTTTTACTTTTTATATATATAGCCGATTAGATTAGTGTACAATTGTCTAGAAATTCTCGCCTAGCACCATTTTAAGTTTCCTTGTCATTTAATGTAATGTTTAATTTCAAGTTAATGCAAATTATTTTCATTGTTTAATTCCAATTTTTATGCGCTTTATTTGCCCATGTTCTCAATTCTTGCAAAAGTGGTTTAAATTCTTGTTTAATTTGTCAAACCCGAAGTTTAGATTTAGTTGAAGCCAAAAATCAGTTTTCAAAAGTTCTTACATCTCAAATTGTAAGGCATTTTCTAGTTTGCCCCAAATGGGGTGTTTGATTTTGATAAAATATGGGTCAAAAACCCCATTCTCGAACCTATTTGGATCTCTCAAACGTTCCAAATTTTAGTGAAATTTTGTTTAATTTTAATTTTAATATTGTACATGCATGAGAAGAAGTTTGAAATTGTTTTAGTTGTATGCTCAAGAATCACAAGACCCACCGGAAAGAAAGAAGTCCGCCTAACCCACACTTTTTGAGCTCCAATTTAGGCAATTAGATTTAAATTTAGGATTAGCTTTGATTATGCAAGTAATTAAAGATCGATTCCACATCTTTGCTTGTTTGTAAATTTGTAAGCCAACTTGTGGCTTACTTTTAAGCCGTAAAGTCTCCCCTTGGGATCAAGTATCAACAACAACAAAAGACAAGTACCTTTCTTCATTTTGTTAGCTTAATTTTGAAGTTTCAGTACTATTCAAGAGAAGCTTTTCGGTAGTAGAAATTAAATTCCTTAGGATTTAGCTTATTTAGTTTTCCTTAGTGCTTTTTAGAATACTACTATCGCTTATTTGAATTTAATTTAGTTCTAACTTTTAAGAATTCCCTAGAATAGCTTATCCCCATCCGCTATCCCTTCATTTCTTTAGCTAAATTTATGTACTCTTTGCTTACCTTGAGCTAGTAAGGTTTGATTGTCCTTAGTAATGTTTATCAACCGCTTGTTTCGGGTTTATTAGAGCTTGTTAGACAATAAAAAGTGGCAAAAGGGTGTTTGTTTCGTTTCGTCATATGTCAAGAATAAGCTGTGCAAAACAAAATTTTATTGAGTGGATTTTATAAGAGAGTTTTTCACAAAAAGTACTTATTTAAGTCCCTCTAAGTGCTCATTTTTCGCTTTGCCACAAGCTTTCAACAAAATTTTAGTGAGTTGAATAAGCTCTCCATGGACAACTATGGGGGCAAAAGTGAGCTAGGTGGGTTGGTTTCATCCTCCCAAAAGCTTAGGGGTTGATTCACCCTCTAGCTTATTCCAAATGTGCTCTAAAGTGTCCCATTTGGACTGCTTTTTAGTCAGTAAACAACAAAGCAGCCTCAGGCTTCTTTCTTTTAGTGTTAATTAGTTTCTTTTTGTAGCTTATTTAGATCCCTTAGGTGCAAATTAGTCTAGTTGGTTAGGAAGTAGTGTAACTCTAGCTTATTAGTGCTTTAATGTAGCTTTCAATTGCTTATTTTCCATTTTGTCTTAGTTTAAGAATTCCCTAGATTAGCCATTCTAGCCAACTGCTTATGTCCCTTTTATTTTGTTGTTAGTTGTTATTATAGCTTACTTTTGTGCTTTCAATTCATTTATTTGCTTTTTATCTTTCCTTGTGCATAATTTAGCTTATTTGACCCAAGAATGTCATAAAGGTGTGTGTTTGTTTGGGTTATGTCCAAGTTGTCGGACTGTTGGGGAATAAGTCATCAATGTACTATTTGCAAGTTTTTTAAGTTGAGTCTTTGTTAAAAATTCATCTTATCTTGTTCCATCTTCAAGTTTGAAAAAAAAAGGCCAAAAGGTGTGGCTGAGATTCTAATCCGTGACCTCGCCGCAACACGCCCACGCCTCACAACAACCATCTCCAACCATCTCCCTTGGGTCTTCTTTTGTGTTTAAGTTTGCACATTTAATTACTTAAGGACCTTTTGCAAATTTTGTACTAATAAGCTTCTTTAGCTCATTTTCATTTTATTTTCCATAGTTACCACCACATTTTTATTTTTTCCTAGGATCAGTAGCTTTTAAAGTATTTTATGGAATTTTTGTAGAATTTTTTAAAATCGTTTAGTATTTTTTATAATTTAATTTAGTTTTAATCTTATTTAATTCATAGAAATTAATTTAAAAGTCTAAAAATTCCCGCTTTTTCCTAAAATCATTTTTAGTCATGTAGATCGTAGGAAAATTGATTTCACACCCGTAGCCCTTAAATTGCAAAATTTTTACGCTTATGGCTCTAAGTTGTTTGCCTGCTTTTACGCTTTACTTTTTAGCACCCTAGGACTTAGTGTAGCTTCGTTTTATTGTTTCTTAGGCTTAGTAGTAGCTTATTTAGTGTTTACATTGTTTACTTGCTTAATTTCTTCCCGCTCTTAATTTGTAGATCAGAATCAAAACCTCATTTGTTAAACCAATTCAAGTCCAAATCATAAAACTCATCGATTAATCACAATTTCACACCCGTTGACACGCACCCGGGAAATCACTTCCGTATATCACTTTTATCACACCCGTAAGGTTTGATAGTTGATCTTTTCCTAAAAAGGGTTAATTTGTCAAGTTTTACGGTTAATTTGATATTGTTGATATTTGTGTTTACTTTACACGAATCAAATTTGGCGCCGCTGCCGGGGAGGTGTGTTGCGACAATATCGCGGAAGTTTTTACATTAGTGACTTGAAGATCCTTCCTCGTGAAGTTACCGTTTTTCATAAAATCCAAAACCAAAAAATATTCTTCTCATTCCTCTTATTCGTTGATTCTATTTCTCCTACCCCTTTTGTCCGTTTAATTCTATCCTTCGTATCCTCAAACCATTTGATTCTAATTCTTTAACCCTACATGTTTACTATTTCTATTTAATGCATCGACATCGTCATGTTTTCATTGCAAAGGACGTATGGAAGAGGATCAAGTTTATTGTCTCAATCACTTAATGTATGTAAGCTTGTGTGGTAGGCCGGTGCAAGCAAATATTGCTATTGGTGCGAATAATCCGATAATAACTCTCTTGATGATTCTCCAAGTTTTTCCGACCACCCTCCACAACCCGAGATTTGTTCTATTGTTTCTGAACCTAAACCGTCTAGATTTGATCAAAATCTTCGCGATTTACGCAAGTTAAGGTTAAGAGAAAAGAGCAAGAACCGAGACCAAAACGAAATGGTGGAAATTGCTAGCTCAGAGCACACCACTTGTCCCACCTCCGAATCTTCAAAACCTTTTCGATCGAAATCATGAACATACTTCAAAATTGCTTGAATGAACTTCGCCAAGATTCAATTTCGAAATACCGCTTTACCTACCATTTGTGATGTTGTTGAACCCTCGATTCCTACTCCCGTACTGGAGATACCTTCGTTCGATCAAGAGTATTGCTACGGTTGTGAGAGACGTGTTAATGAAAGTGTCTCGTTGTTACAAATGTATGTGCGAAAGTGGTGTGAACCTATCTCATTGATGGATGTTGTTCGATTTGTGCCGAGAATTCATTCGCTTACGATTCTAACCCAAACTCTTTCAATTATCCTCAAAACAATTTCAACTACCCTCCATGAATTCATATGAACCACAACCGTATTCATCATCATTTCAAAGGATTCATCGCTTCATAATTCTCCTCAATACCCTCATTGTGCTAAGTGTGGGGTCCTCATGATGAATATCAATGTCAATCATGGAATCAAAACTATGGGCCTGACCCTTGTTATAACACTCCTTGTTTTGACAATTTCCAACCCCACAACTTCCCGTCATTGATCCATTTCCTCATATGATTCTTGAGGAACTTTCTAAGGAACAAGCAGCTCAAGAACGAAAGATATTTAGCCGATGATGGTGCGTACCAAAAGCTTCTCCTATTTAACGGTCAGCTCAACAAAAGATTTTCTATTTAACTAAGCTTGCCGCTAGATGACGAGGATGAGGAAGATTAGGAGATGACAAAGGACAAGGTGCATATCTCAAGCCCACAAAGTACCGCACATGTCCACTCCCCACCCTCATATTGCCTATCTACCATGGAACTCGGATAAACTTTTAATGGGGGACAAGCATTAGCACTATTCTAGAACGGAACTGCCTTGTGTTGAGAACCTTGTCCCAAACCCAAGTGAATCCGAGGTTATCTCCGTGATATGTGGATGAGCCTCTCGATGATGATTCTTCTCCCACCCCGAAGAACTCATGAGGTGATCTCCGAATCAAAATGACTATACGCCGTTTGATGATTCCTTATCGTGTGGAGACATCGAGTATGTTGAGGAGACACCTTCTCGGAGCTGTCAGCCTTGGAAGAAGTGAGAGATGTTGATCCCGATGATCTTGATATGGACACACGATTTTGAAACGGATAATGAAGATATTCTCGTTGTGTCCGAGTGCTTTTTGCTATGGCGTTCACTAATCCTCTGTTTGACTTTGATTCTCAATTCACTTAGTTTCGATAATTCCATCTTTGACATTCAGAAGAGGATAGTGACTCTTACATGGAGAACCTCGTTATATCTCCATCTTTTCCCGAAGAAAAGAATAGTGGCAATCCCACTTCGACGTTAGACCTTCTCGAGGAGTTCTCCGATGAACTTGCTCTCGTTGATCATTCTCCACCGGGAGATGATGATGTGCACTTCGACTGCTTTGGATGACTCGATACCTTCGGTTTTTCGTGAGTGACGATATGGCTTAGGTCCATCATCCACTGTCCTACTAAACCGAATGATGGAACCTCTTCTAAGCCCGACACGTTGTTTTCATTGATTCAGTGGTGGATAAGATTTATAAACATTCTCTCAATGTTCCTCAATCTTATCTTTTGCCCACCCATCCCACCCGTTGTCATCTCATTGTCACTTTGCCTTCTCCTCCCATTTCTTCTCCATATCTTAACTCCTGTGAGTGAAGATACCATCTTTGACCCACATTTCTTCGCCGGATGTATCTCATCGGAGTGGAATCCCACCATTCAATGTTTTTCCAAATCATTTGAATGAAAGTCCGATGGAGATTTTCTCTTCCACTTGCTTCACCATGGACCAATGAATTCGGGGTCGAGTCAAGCTAGCGACTCGGTTAACAAAAAAAAGAGCACCATGGGTTTTCACCCATGTTTACCTTTCTATTTTCTAACAACTAAGTGTGTGGGGAAACCTACGTTGTTTGCTTCTTGTGTGTTTGCTCATGTTTTCAGGAATCCCTTTGATCGATGATTGATGCTACTGCTTTCAATCCAAATTACCAATATCCGATCATGTTACTAACGCTTATCCGGGGATATGTTTTCAAAATCCTTTTGTGTAAAATAACGATTTCGCCCACACACTTGGTTAGTGGTATTACCTTTTTCCGTTCGATAGTATCGCTTCGTTTGACTTTGAATATTGAGGGCAATATTCATTCTAAGTGTGGGGGAATTATGTCGAATTTTGTCACATTTGTACCTTTAGTCCTAGTACCCCGTTTTGACCCAAATTTAAAATTTTTTGCATGAAAATAAAGTGTTAATGCTTCGGTATTAATGGTAGTTTACTCTTGATTAGGTTAGAACAAAGGGAATCCCTTTACTGCTAGAGTGTTGATCTAGTCAGCTTCTTAACATTTAGGCTAAGGTTTTACGAGTTGTGCAAATGAAAATGCTAAGCGTGAGTAGTTGGTTCTCTTTAGAGCTTATATAAGTAATCTATGGCTTTTCTCCCAAGAGCTCCTAATTGAACCAAAAATACGTGCTCGTTGTCAAACTTTTGAACATT
Source organism: Chrysanthemum makinoi (assembly GCA_910596185.1). Lineage (NCBI taxonomy): Eukaryota > Viridiplantae > Streptophyta > Magnoliopsida > Asterales > Asteraceae > Chrysanthemum > Chrysanthemum makinoi. The sequence continues at coordinate 162,237,850 of OU343216.1, read as the reverse complement.
CAAATCGTCTTGTTACAACAAAAAGTTTTAAGCAAAATTGATATAGAGCTCAAGTTCAACTTTTTATTTAAATTTTGGGAAAAGCATACTTTCTTAAAATCAATAATATTGCAAAAGTGAAAGTATCAAAAGTGCTTGAATGTTGCAAAAATAAATTGCAAGTCAAAGTGAAAAATAAATTGCAAGTCAAAGTGAAAAAGAAAGTGAAAAAAAAGTTGAAAAAATGAAAAAATAATGAGTTCCTCGAATAAAAGTACTATGTTGCTTATCAAGAATGTGCTAAACTTGCTTTTTCTTAAATTTAAATCGAAAAGTTGAACTAGGATTCGTCAAAGTTGTTTAAAATTTGACGTGATTTAGAAATTTTAGTCAAAGACCCGAAAGCTGAGATACTATTCTCGAGGGTGAAAAACCTAGCCTCCTTAAATGGACTAGCCGGAAGAAAGTCGCTACATGGAGTGATCTCACCTTTGAATCTCGAACTTCTAAATTATCATCGGTTGTTGTCCATTTAGGTTTAGTTTTAACTTAACGGTAGCCTCGTAAATCTTTGGAATCAATTCCCGCTAATTCCTCGTACTATTCTCTCGCGGAGGTGTCAAAAGCCCGGTCACCTAAAGCCAACTAGTTTGGGATGTGCCGAGAAGAAAGCCGCTACATGGAAGAGGCCCTTTCGATCCTTAGACTCGTAGTTTCCGGAAGTTAAGATTTTAGTTAAGTGGATAACAACCATAACAAAAGGTCGTTTCAATGGTCAAACTTTTGAAAATGAGCACACGAACTTAAATTGTATAAATGTGGGAGTAAAAGTTAAGTCTCGACTTACATAGATTATTTGTATAAGTAGTGTTAGCATTTTGTCAAAACGTTTGCACAATAAGTTTAGACTTAGTTTGAGAGTATAAAAAAGAGGATGACGATACACCCCCGGAGACACCCATTTTGAGTGAATCCCGTTCCATGATACCACTTTTTGTTAATCAAGCATGTTGTTTACTACCTAATTTAAATTTCTCGTGATCAATAAAAAAAAGGTCAAAATGGGGTATGCTCGTGAGTTTCATTCATTACTTTACATGATTGATTGCTAGGACTAGCAATTGCCTAGTGTGGGGGATTTGATGAGTGCTTATTCACTCATCATTTTTACCCATCTATGACCACAAAACGACTAAAAACACCCAAATACGATCAAAATATGTTAAAAATATCCTCGGAGTGTGTTTTATGTCTTTCAAGTACAAAAGGATTGAAAAAGAGCTTAAAACGGCAAAAGCAAGTTGAAATGGAAAAGTGCTGTCAAGACGAAATGGAAGCGTTTACATTTTAGAAGCCCGAGACACGCTTTGAGAGTGATCGGTGGGAAAACAACCTAAACCCATCCGAACCCAAAATCCAATTTTTCCATTTTCCCGACAAACCGATAACTCCCAAAACACTTTTGAAACCAAAGTCATGATTTCATTTTAAAAACCATTTTGTAGAAATCCCATTTTTCCTTAAAACCAATTTTTTTTAATTTTCAAAAAAAAAAATAAATAAATAAAAATAAAAATAAAAATAAAAATAAAATGGCAAAATACATTTTTACTTTTATTTTAAACTCTTTTTAAAACAAAATAACTAAACCTTTTAAATAAAACTTAAAACACTTTTAACCTCTTTTGATCCCCATCCAACCCATTCACCTTAAAACCAAAAACCCCTAACACAACTAAATCCATTGGCTTCAAGTGTTTCCCTCTCCTATCACTCTCAATCCAGAAACCCAAGAAATATTCACATGCCCACCTATGGTTTCTCCCTCCCCTGTCCAAGTCATCAATCTTGGCTACAAGAAACCCTACAGCGGCTCGATTGCATCTAAATGGTACCTACTTATTCAATGGTAAGATTGGATGGGAGAAAGCACACATGTGGAGCTTGACTGATTTCACTCACAAAACAAACACCAAAGGAAGACAAGAGAAGAAGACAGCTTTTTACTTTTTTTATATATATAGCCGATTAGGATTAGTGTACAATTGTCTAGAAATTCCTGTTCTAGCACCATTTTAAGTTTCCATGTCATTTTAATGTAATGTTTAATTTCAAGTTAATGCAAATTATTTTCATTGTTTAATTCCAATTTTTTTATGCTTTTAATTTTGCCCATGTTTTGAATTCTTGCAAAAGTGGTTTAAATTCTTGTTTAATTTGTCAAACCCGAAGTTTAGATTTAGTTGAAGCCAAAAATCGTTCAAAAGTTCTTACATCTCAAATTGTAAGGCATTTTCTAGTTTGCCCCAAATGGGGTGTTTGGATTTGTATAAAATATGGGTCAAAAACCCCATTCTGACCCATTTGGATCTCTAAACAAGTTCTAATCAGCTTTTAGTACGTTTGTTTAACTCAATTTTAATATTGTACATGCATGAGAAGAAGTTTGAAATTGTTTTAGTTGTATGCTCAAGAATCATGCACCCACTCTGTTGTGTAAAGAAGTCTCAGCTTCAACTCCACACTCTTTGAGCTCCAATTTAGTGTGTTAGATTTAAATTTAGGATTAGCTTTGATTATGCAAGTAATTAGCAAAGACCGATTCCTACACTTTGCTTGTTTGTAATTTGTAAGCCAACTTGTGGCTTACTTTTAAGCCAAAGTTCCCCTTGGGACTCAACAACAACAAAGACAAGTACCTTCTTCATTTTGTTAGCTTAATTTTTAGAAGTTTCAAATTATTCAAGTAGAAGCTTTTCGGTAGTAGAAATTAAATTCTTAGGATTTAGCTTATTTAGTTTTCCTTAGTGCTTTTTAGAATACTACTATCGCTTATTTGAATTTAATTTAGTTCTAACTTTTAAGAATTCCCTAGAATAGCTTATCCCCATCTCGCTATCCCTTCATTTCTTTAGCTAAATTCATGTACTCTTTGCTTACCTTGAGCTAGTAAGGTTTGATTGTCCTTAGTAATGTTTATCAACCGCTTGTTTCGGGTTTATTGAGCTTGTTAGACAATAAAAGTGGCAAAAGGGTGTTTGTTTCTTACTGTTCATATATCAAAAGAATAAGTCAGGCAAACAAAGCTTATTGAGTGGATTTTATAAGAGAGTTTTTCACAAAAAGTACTTATTTAAGTCCCTCTAAGTGCTCATTTTTTCTGTTTTGCCATGTTTAACACCCTTAGTGAGCTTGAATAAGCTCTCCATTGGACAACTATGGGGGCAAAAGTGAGCTAGGTGGGTTGGTTTCATCCTCCCAAAAGCTTAGGGGTTGATTCACCCTCTAGCTTATTCCAAATGTGCTCTAAAGTGTCCCACTTGGACCTGTTTTAGCTGCAACAAATGCCAGCCTCAGGCTTCTTTCTTTTAGTGTTAATTAGTTTCTTTTTGTAGCTTATTTAGATCCCTTAGGTGCAAATTAGTCTAGTTGGTTAGGAAGTAGTGTAACTCTAGCTTATTAGTGCTTTAATGTAGCTTTCAATTGCTTATTTTCCATTTTGTCTTAGTTTAAGAATTCCCTAGATTAGCCATTCTAGCCAACTGCTTATGTCCCTTTTATTTTGTTGTTAGTTGTTATTATAGCTTACTTTTGTGCTTTCAATTCATTTATTTGCTTTTTTATCTTTCCTTTGTGCATACTTAGCTTATTTGACCCAAGAATGTCATAAAGGTGTGTGTTTGTTTGGGTTATGTCCAAGTTGTCGGATTCGTTGGGGAATAAGTCGATCAATGCTTATTTGCAAGTTTTTAAGTTGAGTCTTTGTTAAAAATTCATCTTATCTTGTTCCATCTTCAAGTTTGAAAGGCCAAAAGGTGTGTGTGAGATTCAACTCGACCTCTGCAACACGTACCACGCCACAACAACCATCTCCAACCATCCGCCTGGGTCTTCTTTGTGTTTAAGTTTGCACATTTAATTACTTAAGGACCTTTTGCGCTTTGTACTAATAAGCTTCTTTAGCTCATTTTCAGCTTATTTTCCATAGTTACCACCACATTTTTATTTTTCCTAGGATCGTAGCTTTTAAAGTATTTTCTGGAATTTTTGTAGAATTTTTTAAAATCGTTTAGTATTTTTATAATTTAATTTAGTTTTAATCTTATTTAATTCATAGAAATTAATTTAAAGTCGAAAAAATTCCTGCTTTTTCCTAAAATCATTTTTAGTCATGTAGATCGAAAATTGATTTCACACCGTAGCCCTTAAATTGCAAAATTTTACGCTATGGCTCGGGTTGTTTGGGTTTTTTACGTTTTTACTTTTTAGCACCCTAGGACTTAGTGTAGCTTCGTTTTATTGTTTCTTAGGCTTAGTAGTAGCTTATTTAGTGTTTACATTGTTTACTTGCTTAATTTTCTTTCCGTCCTTAATTTGTAGATCAGTGAATCAAAATCCTCATTTGTTAAACCAATTCAAGTCCAAATCATAAAACTCATCGACACCGTCAATTTCACACCTCGTTGGGACACGACCCGGGAAATCACTTCCCGGTATCACTTTTATCACACCCGTGAGGTTTGATACGTTGATCTTTTTCCTAAAAGGGTTAATTTGTCAAGTTTTACGGTTAATTTGATATTGTTGATATTTGTGTTTACTTTACACGAATCAAATTTTGGCCGCTGTTTGGGAGGTGTGTTGCGACAATATCGTGAAGTTTTTATGCATTAGTGACTTGAAGATCCTTCCTCGTGAAGTTACCGCTTCATAAAATCCAAAACCAAAAATATTCTTTTCTCATTCCTCTTATTCGCTGATTCTATTTCTCCCACCCTCTTTGCCGCTTTAATTTATCCTTCAGATCCTCTCAACCATTTGATTCTAATTCTTTAACCCTCTACATGTTTAATTATCATGGCGACGATCGACATCGCCAAGTGTTTCATTGCAAAGGACGTATGGAAGAGGATCAAGTTTATTGTCTCAATCAATAATGTGCTTGTGGTAGGGTCGGTGCAAGCAAATATTGCTATTGGTGCTAATAATCCGATAATAACTCTGATGATTCTCCAAGTTTTCCACCACCTCCACAACCCGAGATTTGTTCTATTGTTTCGAACCTAAACCGCCTAGATTTGATCAAATTCGCGATTTTACGGTTATTAAGAGAAAAGAGCAAGAACCGGAGACCAAACGGAATGGTGGAAATTGCTAACTCTGAGAGCACACCACTTGTCCCACCTCCAGAATCTTCAAAACCTTTTCGCATCTAAATCATGAACATACTTCAAAATTGCTTGAATGAACTTCTCAAGATTCACTGGAAATAAATTTTACCTACCATTTGTGATGTTGTTGAACCCTCGATTCCTACCCCACTGATATTTCGCTCGATCAAGAGTATTGCTACGGTTGTGAGACGGTTACCAAAGGTTTCGTTGTTACAAATGTATGTGCAAGTGGTGTGGAACCTATCTCATTGATGGATGTTGTTCGATTTGTGCCGAGAATTCATTCGCTTATGATTCTAACCCAAACTCTTACAATTATCCTCAAAACAATTTCAACTACCCTCCACGTAATTCATATGAACCACAACCGCACTATCATCATTTCAGTGATTCATCAAGCCATATTTCTCTCCTCAATACCCTCATTGTGCTAAGTGTGGGGTCCTCATGATGAATATCAATGTCAATCATGGAATCAAAACTATGGGCCTAACCCTTGTTATAACACTCCTTGTTTTGACAATTTCCAACCCCCACAACTTCCCGTCATTGATCCATTTTCTCATATGATTCTTGAGGAACTTTCTGGGAACAAGCAACAAGAACGAAAGATATTTAGCCGATGAGCGAAGCAAATCAAAAGTCTTCTATTTAACGAAGCCGCTCAACAAGATTTTCTATTTAACGGCTTGCCGCCTAGATGACGAGGATGAGGAAGATTGGGAGATGACAAAGGACAAGGTGCATATCTCAAGCCCACAAAGTACCGAACATGTCCACTCTCCACCCTCATATTGCCTATCTACCATGGAACCTTTGGATAACCTTTTAATGGGGGACGAGCATCTTAGCACTATTCTCGAACGGAATCGTCTTGTGTTGAGAACCTTGTCCCAAACCCAAGTGAATCCGAGGTTATCTCTGGTGATATGTGTGATGAGCCTCTCGATGATGATTCTTCTCCCACCTTTAAAAGAACCTCGTTGAGGTGATCTCCGAGTCCTAAAATGACTATACGCCGCTTGATGATTCCTTATCGCGGTGGAGACATCGGTATGTTGAGGAGACACCTTCTCGAGCTCGTCCGCTTGGAAGAAGTGAGAGATGTTGATCCCGAAGATCTTGATATGGACACCGATTTTGAAACGGATGATGAAGATATTCTCGTTGTGTCCGAGAAACCTTTGCTATGGCGTTCACTAATCCTCTGCTTGACTTTGATTCTCAATTCACTCTAGTTTCGATAATTCCATCTTTGACATTTAAAGAGGATAGTGATTCCACATGGAGAACCTCGTTATATCTCCATCTTTTCCCGAAGAAAAGAATAGTGGCAATCCCATTCGACGTAGACCTTTCAGGAGTTCTATGAACTTGCTCTCGTTGATCATTCTCTCCACCGAGATGATGATGTGCACTTCACTTGCTTTCTTGATGACTCGATACTCGGGTTTCAAAGTGACGATATGGCTTAGGTCCATCATCCACTGGCCCTACTAAACCGCCAATGATGGAACCTCTTCTAAGCCTGACACGGTTGTTTTCATTGATTCAGTGGTGGATAAGATTTATAAACATTCTCTCAATGTTCCTCAATCTTATCTTTTGCCCACCCATCCCACCCGTTGTCATCTCATTGTCACTTTGCCTTCTCCTCCCATTTCTTCTCCATATCTTAACTCCTACAGGAGTGAAGATACCATCTTTGACCCCCACATTTTCTTTCTAAGCCGATGTATCTCATCGGAGTGGAACTTTCACCACATTCAATGTTTTTCCAAATCATTTGAATGAAAGTCCGATGGAGATTTTCTCTTCCACTTGCTTCCCCATGGACCAATGAATTCGGGTCGAGTCAAGCTACACTGTTAACAAAACAAGAGCATTCCATGGGTTTTCACCCATGTTTCACTTCTTTCTATTTCTAACAACTAAGTGTGGGGAAACCTCCACGTTGTTTGCTTCTTGTGTGTTTGCTCATGTTTTGAATCCTTTGATCGGGATGATTGATGCTCGTTAACCACCAATATCCCATCATGTTACTAACGTTTATCCGGGGATATTTTTCAAAATCCTTTTTGTGTAAAATAACAGATTTCGGCCCACACACTTGGTTAGTGGTATTACCTTTTTCCGTCGATAGTACTTCCGCCGTAGGACTTTGAATATTGAGGGCAATATTCAATTCTAAGCTGGGGAATTATGTCGAATTTTGTCACATTTGTACCCTTTAGTCCCTAGTACCCGCTTTGACCCAAATTTAAAAAATTTTGCATGAAAATAAAGTGTTAATGCTTCGGTATTAATGGTAGTTTAGTCTTGATTAGGTTAGAACAAAGGGAATCCCGACCGCTAGAGTGTTGATCTGTACGCTTCCTTAACATTTAGGCTAAGTTTTACGAGTTGTGCAAATGAAAATGCTACGGGAGTAGTTGGTTCTCTTTAGAGCTTTATATAAGTAATCATCTTTTTCTCCCAAGAGCTCTAATTGAACATAAAATACGCCGTTGTCAAACTTTTGATCATTCAAATCGTCTTGTTACAACAAAAAGTTTTTAAGCAAAATTGATATAGAGCTCAAGTTCAACTTTTTATTTAAATTTTTGGAAAAGCATACTTTCTTAAAATCAGAATAATATTGCAAAGTGAAAGTATCGTAAAAGTGCTTGAATGTTGCAAAAATAAATTGCAAGTCAAAGTGAAAAATAAATTGCAAGTCAAAGTGAAAAAAGAAAGTGAAAAAAAAAAGTTGAAAAATGAAAAAAAAAATAATGAGTTCCTCGAATAAAAGTACTATGTTGCTTATCAAGAAATGTGCTTAAACTTGCTTTTTCTAAATTTAAATCGAAGTTGAACTAGGATTCGCCAAAGTTGTTTAAAAATTTGATCGGGATTTGAAATTCTGAAGTCAAAGACCCTAAAGTCTCCATACTATTCTCGAGGGTGAAAAACCTAGCCTCCTTAAATTGACTAGCTGAGAAGAAAGTCGCTACATGGAGTGATCTCACCTTTGAATCTCGAACTTCTAAATTATCGCCGTTGTTGTCCATTTAGTTTAGTTTAACTTAACGGTAGCCTCAAATCTTGGAATCAATTCCCGCTAATTCCTGTACTATTCTCCGTGAGGTGTCAAAAGCCCTACCACCTAAAGCCAACCTGGTTTGGGATGTGCCGAGAAGAAAGCCGCTACATGGAAGAGGCCCTTTCGATCCTAGACTTCGAAGTTTCCTGAAGTTAAGATTTTAGTTAAGTGGATAACAACCATGACAAGGTCGGTTTCAATGGTCAAACTTTTGAAAATGAGCACAATTTAACTTAAATTGTATAAATTGAGGGAGTAAAAAGTTAAGTCTCGACTTACATAGATTATTTGTATAAGTAGTGTTAGCATTTTGTCAAAACGTTTGCACAATAAGTTTAGACTTAGTTTGAGAGTATAAAAAGAGGATGACGACACAATCTCGGAGACACCCATTTTGTGTGAATCCCGCCCATGATACCACATTTTGTTAATCAAGCATGTTGTTTACTTTCGCCTAATTTAAATTTCTGCGATCGAATAAAAAGGTCAAAATGGGGTATGCTCGTGAGTTTCATTCATTACTTTAAATGATTGATTGCTAGGGACTAGCAATTGCCTAGTGTGGGGGGATTTGATGAGTGCTTATTCACTCATCATTTTTACCCATCTATGACCACAAAAACGATTAAAACACCCAAATACGATCAAAATATGTTAAAAATATCCCTGAGTGTGTTTTATGTCTTTCAAGTACAAAAGATTAAACAGAGCTTAAAACGAGCAAAAGCAAGTTGAAACTGAAAAAGTGTGTCAAGACGTAGCCGGGAACCAGTTTTCTACATTTTAGAAGCCCGAGACACGTTTTGAGAGTGATCAGGTGGGAAAACAACCTAAAACCCATCCAGAACCCAAAAATCCAATTTTTCCATTTTCCCGATACCGATAACTCCCAAAACACTTTTGAAACCAAAGTCATGTTTTCATTTTAAAAACCATTTTGTAGAAATCCCATTTTTCCTTAAAACCAATTTTTTAATTTTCAAAAAAAAATAAATAAATAAAAATAAAAAATAAAAATAAAATAAATGGCAAACATATTTTACTTTTATTTTAAACTCTTTTTAAAACAAAATAACTAAACCTTTTAAATAAAACTTAAAACACTTTTAACCTCTTTTGATCCCCATCCAACCCATTCACCCAGAAAACCAAAAAACCCTGAACACAACTAAATCCATTGGCGCCTAAGTGTTTCCCGCCCCTCTCCCTATCACTCTCAATCCGTAAAACCCAAGAATATCACATGCCCACCTATGGTTTCTCCCTCCCCTGTCCAAGTCATCAATCTTGGCTACAAGAAACCCCACAGACGGCTCAGATTGCATCTAAATGGTACCTACTTATTCAATGGTAAGATTGGATGGGAGAAAGCACACATGTGGAGCTTGACTGATTTCACTCACAAAACAAACACAAACAAAGGAAGACAAGAGAAGAAGACAAATTTTTACTTTTTTATATATATAGCCGATTAGGATTAGTGTACAATTGTCTAGAAATTCTCAGTTCTAGCACCATTTTAAGTTTCCATGTCATTTTAATGTAATGTTTAATTTCAAGTTAATGCAAATTATTTTCATTGTTTAATTCCAATTTTTATGCTTAATTTTGCCCATGTTCTCATTCTTGCAAAAGTGGTTTAAATTCTTGTTTAATTTGTCAAACCTGAGTTTAGATTTAGTTGAAGCCAAAAATCGTTCAAAAGTTCTTACATCTCAAATTGTAAGGCATTTTCTAGTTTGCCCCAAATGGGGTGTTTGGATTTGTATAAAATATGGGTCAAAACCCATTCTCGAACCCATTTGGATCTCTAAACAAGTTCTAACAGTTTAGTACAGTTTGTTTAACTCAATTTTAATATTGTACATGCATGAGAAGAAGTTTGAAATTGTTTTAGTTGTATGCTCAAGAATCTGCGCGCACCCAATCGGTTTTAAAGAAGTCTTCAACTCCATTACACTCTTGAGCTCCAATTTAAGTAAAAGTTAGATTTAAATTTAGGATTAGCTTTTGATTATGCAAGTAATTAGCAAAGACCGATTCCTACATCTTTGCTTGTTTGTAAATTTGTAAGCCAACTTGTGGCTTACTTTTAAGCCGTAAAAGTTCCCCTTGGGATCAAGAACAACAACAACAAAGACAAGTACCTTTCTTCATTTTGTTAGCTTAATTTTTAGAAGTTTCAAATATTCAGAGAAGCTTTCGTAGTAGAAATTAAATTCCTTAGGATTTAGCTTATTTAGTTTTCCTTAGCTTTAGAATACTACTATCGCTTATTTGAATTTAATTTAGTTCTAACTTTTAAGAATTCCCTAGAATAGCTTATCCCCATCCGCTTATCCTTCATTTCTTTAGCTAAATTCATGTACTCTTTGCTTACCTTGAGCTAGTAAGGTTTGATTGTCCTTAGTAATGTTTATCAACCGCTTGTTTCGTTTATTAGAGCTTGTTAGACAATAAAAAGTGGCAAAAGGGTGTTTGTCATTCGTTCATAATGTCAAGAATAAGTCAGGCAAACATTTATTGAGTGGATTTTATAAGAGAGTTTTTCACAAAAAGTACTTATTTAAGTCCCTCTAAGTGCTCATTTTTCTCTGCTTTGTACACTGTTTCAACAGCCCTAGTGAGCTTGAATAAGCTCTCCATTGGACAACTATGGGGCAAAAGAGCTAGGTGGGTTGGTTTCATCCTCCCAAAAGCTTAGGGGTTGATTCACCCTCTAGCTTATTCCAAATGTGCTCTAAAGTGTCCCACTTGGACTGTTTTAGTCGCAACAACAAAGCAGTTCAGGCTTCTTTCTTTTAGTTTTAATTAGTTTCTTTTTGTAGCTTATTTAGATCCCTTAGGTGCAAATTAGTCTAGTTGGTTAGGAAGTAGTGTAACTCTAGCTTATTAGTGCTTTAATGTAGCTTTCAATTGCTTATTTTCCATTTTGTCTTAGTTTAAGAATTCCCTAGATTAGCCATTCTAGCCAACTGTTTTTGTCCCTTTTATTTTGTTGTTAGTTGTTATTATAGCTACTTTTTGTGCTTTCAATTCATTTATTTGCTTTTTTATCTTTCCTTTGTGCATACTTAGCTTATTTGACCCAAGAATGTCATAAAGGTGTGTGTGTTTGTTGGTTCTGTCCAAGTTGTCGGATTGTTAGAATAAGTGATCAAATTTTATTTGCAAGTTTTTAAGTTGAGTCTTTGTTAAAAATTCATCTTATCTTGTTCCATCTTCAAGTTTGAAAAAAGGCCAAAAGGGGTGTGTACTGAGATTCGAATCAGACTACTGCAAACACGACCACGCCACAACAACCATCTCCAACCATCTCGCCTTGGGTCTTTTGTGTTTAAGTTTGCACATTTAATTACTTAAGGACCTTTTGCAGTTTGTACTAATAAGCTTCTTTAGCTCATTTTCAGCTTATTTTCCATAGTTACCACCACATTTTTATTTTTTCCTAGGATCAAGAGCTTTTTAAAGTATTTTATGGAATTTTTGTAGAATTTTTTAAAATCGTTTAGTATTTTTTATAATTTAATTTAGTTTTAATCTTATTTAATTCATAGAAATTAATTTAAAAGTCTAAAAAATTCTCGCTTTTCCTAAAATTATTGTTAGTCAATTAGAACGTAGGAAAATTGCTTTTGCACTCGTAGCCCTTAAATTGCAAAATTTTCACTTTTATGGCTCCTCAGTTGTTTGCCTGGTTTTACGCTTTTACTTTTAGCTCCCTAGGACTTAGTGTAGCTTCGTTTTATTGTTTCTTAGGCTTAGTAGTAGCTTATTTAGTGTTTACATTGTTTACTTGCTTAATTTTCTTTCCCGTTCCTTAATTTGTAGATCAACAGAATCAAAAATCCTCATTTGTTAAACCAATTCAAGTCCAAATCATAAAACTCATCATTAATCGGCAATTTCACACCTCGTTGGGACACGACCGAAATCACTTCCCGTATCACTTTTTATCACACCCGTAAGGTTTGATACGTTGATCTTTTCCCTAAAAGGGTTAATTTGTCAAGTTTTACGGTTAATTTGATATTGTTGATATTTGTGTTTACTTTACACTAATCGAGATCAGAGTAATTTCTCCTTCATAAACGCAATCATCGCACGCCTGCTCGAAGAAGAAAGGTCTCCCAAGAATAAGAGGCACTCGAATCAAGATCAAAGTCAACGATAACGGTCGGCGGGAAATGTAGTGGTCCTACTTTCACATAGACATCCTCAAGCATTCTCGAATAGAGGTTGATCGGTCCATGAAGTTCAAGAGTCATCTTAGTCGGAGTGAGATCCAGGAGAGAAAGCTTGTTATAAATCGAAAGAGGCATTAAGTTAATACTCGCACCAAGATCGCAAGGCATGAGCATTTCACAATTCCTGGAAACTCACAAGGGATAAGAAATTTGCCGGGGTCTCCTAACTTTTCGAGAAGTTTCTTGAGGAGCAATCGAACAATTCTCATTCAACGGTGTTTTGCATTTCGCCAACTTTTCCTTATTACTCACTAAATTTTTGATCATGGCGCAAATTGCATGAGGAGTAAAGCGTCGGTGAAACTGATGTTAAAATTCAAGGATTGAATGATTTCAACAAATTCTCCATTTGGTTTTCGGTTTTATCACTAATCCTTTGATCTTGAAGTCTAGACGGATAAGGAAGTGAGGGTTTGAGAGTAGTCTTCGAACATCGGGTTCCGGAATCGGAGTCTGAATGACCGGAGGTGGGATGGGTGCAGGCTGCACATTTTCTTCAATAACCACGGGTTCTCGTTCCTCCTCCCTCACCAAATGAGTAGGAAACCATGGTTCGTCATAAGCCTTACACTTCGTGTGGTTATAGCTTTAACTCACCCTTCGGGTTGGGAATGGTATCACTTGAAGAGATCCGAACTCGAGGGTTGACTTATCTTACACAAACAAAGATTCAACATGTTCAAGTTTATTCTGCGAAGCATCCAATTTGTTGTTCTCAAGTCAATCTCATTCCTAAACTCATTGCTTTTTCTAGTCAACGAAGATTGAAACTCATTTCTCAAACTTGAAATCTGAGTTTGCATGGTTTGGATGGTAGCATTATTGTGTTGAACGTAATTCGTGAATTCATTTGAAGGCAAAGGTGGAGCTTGATAACTTGAATTTTGATATCCTTGATTGTAATTGACTCCTTGATTCGGGTATTGATTTGGTGGGGCTTTGAATTGGTTTTGAACATTTGGTCCAACTTGATTTTGATTAAAACGAGTCTGATTGTTCGATTGAGAAAATCCCGAAGGTACCATTTGATTACTAACACGAGGGTTTGGTTCAACTTGAGAACGGTATTGGTTACCTCCGTTACGGATTAGCTTCGAAAGGATTTCCCGGTGGCGTACAATTGTAGTAGGCACGCGGGCCACCACAAGTAGTACAAGTCGTTTCCACCGCTTTGACTTGAGCGGGTGGAGAAGAATTAACCTTAGCGGTCTTAATCTTAACCAAAGCCTGAATCATATCCGTAAGCTTATCAATCTTAGCATCGGTGTGGACGTTTTGTAAGACGAGGACGATGGTGTAACACTCACTCGGCAAAGAACCGATTTGCTACCGTGAGGTACGAACTTAAGATTTGTTCTCAATAATCAACAAGGCATCTCTCGTTGATCGGGTCAACAAATTACCACCCGCGGCAGCATTGAGAGAGTCTTGATCGGCCTCATTCAAACCGTTATATAACGTATCAAGTTGGTGTAATTCCGTAAAACCATGATGGGGACATTGCCTAAGCAAATCTTTGAATCGGTCCCATGCCTCACTAAATGATTCATCAAATCTTTGTGTGAATTTTGTTATTTCATTTTTTAGGCTTGTTGTTTTAGACGGTGGGAAGAATTCGCTCACCTAATTTTGATACTAAATTCTCCCATGTGGTTATTGATCGAGGGGTAGTTTCGAGCCAATCCGGCACCCTCAAGTGAAAATGGGAAGAGTAGAAGCTTGATAGCCTCTTCCAGAACGCTACGGTACTTGATCGTAGACGTGAGCTTGTTGAATCGTCGGATATGAGAGTGAGGATCGCCTCTCAAATCCGTAACATTGGCTTGACGAAACCAAATTTATCAATCCGTGTTTAAGCTCAAAGTTATCGCAACGATTGTCGACGACGATGGCTTCTCCATAACCCTGCGGTGCCTGAGTTGCTCTAGCATGGATCGGTTGTCCCCGCCATTTCGATGATGGGCGGGTCGATTAGTTCAATCTCGGGTTCACTAATGGAGCACGCCTATTTCGCCTTCTCGAATTGTAGCGGTTTCAAGTATCGGTCTCAGTAGTTATTAGAACGAAAGCATGCACTTTCAAAACCAAGGCAATTAAAACGAACGGTATTCAAAATACGTGAACTTACCGATAATTCCAAGTGAATAAATCACCTCTATAAGACAAACGCACAAGCGAGCGGAGAAGATTTTTAGGTCAGCGGCTTATTAAAACCCGCTTCTTTTCACCGCAATTTAATGTCGCCGCCCTTATACCCACCACACGCTTTGTTTATCCGATAACGATAAATAAATTCACAAGCGACACAAAGGCAAGTTTTTGATCTTTAGTTCGAGAACTTATTAATGATAACACCTCCGTTGAGAATGTTATATAATTGGTGTCTTCTATTTATTAGCAAAACCACAAGAGAAAATCTTTTTGTATTTTTAATATGATATATATATATATACAAAAGAAAAAGGAAAATATTTTTTACTTTTTAATTTATAGAAAAATAGTAACTTCACGAATGAAGGATCTCGAGTCACTAATCGTCAAACCTCAAACGATATTGTCGTGACACAACCTCCCGGCAATGGGCCAAAATTTGATTTACAATGCCAAACTGTCAAGTTATCTCACACAAGCTAGCCACTTGTGAATGACTAACCGTAAGAAACTTAAAACAGCCGCATAATCGATTCACGATAATGAAGGCTTAGAGGTTATGTGTATGGATAAAACCTCAATATCGATATCAAAAATAATCACGAAGCTAGATTCAAATTCTTTTAGGAAAAAGAAGAATAAATCAAATCCCGTGTGTGATCGTTGATACGGATTAGTCAACCCGAATCGCTTCCCAACGAAGGAATTGCCAACGCCGTTTTTGGTTTGGAATTTAATGCTCGATGTTTTGATTTGTTTGATTTTTGATTTGTTAAACTACGGGAATAGGGAAGGTAATTAAGGGAATCTAATCTACGGGAAATCCTAAGTGCAAAATTAACTAAAACGTTATTAACGAAACGTAATTAAAATGTAACTACGTCTAAATTATATCCTAAAAATGCCTAAAATTACTTTTACTCTAGGAATGCAAGTTGAAAACTAATTATGAATTAAAACGATTTTTTGGATTTTTCGATTTTATTAAAATTAAAAACCAATTTTTAACTTTTAAAACTAAATTAAAATACTAAAAATTATGAAATTTAAGGGGAAAAATATCAAACTATTTTTATAAAATCTAAAATACCATAAGAGAATTTTCAAAACTATTTTTATATATTTTTTTTGATTATTTATCTATTTTCTACTAATTTAAAACTATTTAAATCTAATTTAAATTGTGAAAAATACCAAATAAAAGGGAAAAATAGGGAAAAATCTTTTTTATGCTTTTTATATTTTTCTTAAACTGGGAAATTTGAAAAAAAAAATTTTTGAACTTTTTCTTAATTATTTGCAATAAAAGCTATTTAAAAGTGACTAAAAACTATTTTAAATAGAGAAAAATAGCAAACGGTGACCAAAAGTTATGAAAATCTCAAGAAAATTCTAAAATGTTATTCTAAAGCTATGAAAAATATAAAATATGATGCTTATGTATAAGATCCGAGTCGCAGTGTTAACTGTCACCAAATAAGCACTTTGAAATAAGCTAAACAGAAAAATAAGCCACCAAACTTATACTTAAGCTAGATTATACTAAAACCACTCTAAAGCAACTATCTACTGCTACTCCTAACCTCAAATAAGCAGCTTTAACAAGATTAGATGCTAATCGATTTTTCTTCCAAAAGGTTCTCGACCCTCCCTGTTTGAGCTTATCCATAGGCTTATCAGAGAAGTGAAGTGAAAATGATATGTGGTCTTCAAGACCACCCAAAGAAACTACAAATGGACCAAATTTGAGACCCTAGCTACTTGAAATGAACATTGTGCAGTGTCTGCAAGATCTGCAAAAAAACTGATTTTGACATCATTTTGACTTTTGAAGACAATCAAGATTCTTTGACTTTTGTGTGATTTAAATGCAAATGTAGGACTGATGTTGATGAATACTGATTAAATACAACTTTAACAAGTCTGGTTTATCAAATCTTACACCTATATGTAAGTTCTTAACAAATGATTCCAACAAGAATGCACATAAGATCTTACAAAGTAATTTTGACTTTATGAATGTTTGGTCACAAAGTAGGATGATATGAATTGACCAACCCTTAACAAGCTTGAAACAATAAAACTTAACCAATGAATAACCCTTTATCACAACAAACTGTTTTGATCCAAACACCACTTAATGACAGATAATGCAATCAATCCTAGCTAAAACATGATATCAAGATTATTCTAACTACAAAACAGATTCAGAGCACTAAAATGAAACCATATGACAAAAATAACACTACTTATAACATATTGAAATGAAACAGCACTACTACTTTTTATTAAGCTAGAAAGGAGATTAAGGCTAAACTCACAAGATGTCTAGCCACTATGGCTTGCAAATCAGCAAAAGTACCACTAATCCTAACCCATTTAACATCAAATCAACCCGGATCCATCAACAACCAAATTAGAACACCACAGTTGACTTTCGTTGACCAAGATCTTTTATTGTGTATTGATTGAAATGAGATAGTGAAGGCACAATCTAAGCTCACTAAAGCTATATCGTGAAATGAGCTTATTCCATTATTCCAAATAGCTCATTGATTACTTAAAATAAGAAATGCAAGATTAAATTTAAAAAAAAAAACTTGGAACTTTGATTAAAACTGAAAAAGGATTACAAGGAATTGAGATTACAATGAAAACTTTAAGAAAACATTTTATAAACTACTGAAATACAAGAAACAATAAGCTAAATGAAAACTAAGGAATTGCACCATTCCAATGTGAGCTCAAGGGGTCTTTATATAGCCTCCACTTGGATCCTTGATTGGAAGAACCTAGAACCTTATCCTTATCCACAGCCTATCCATGTCACCATCTCCAATCAAATTGCTCCAATTCATCATATGAGGTGTTTCGGCCAATCAAGAGCCTTCAATTGACCACGTGGCATCGTTATCTGACATGTCAGCTCTCTAGAAGGTTTGTGAGATTCTTAGTACAAGGTAAAGGATGGGTAATTTTTGTGGTTTGGGTAAATGGAGGAATGAAACGGGTATTTGGCGCGGGGTGGATTTGTTTATATTATTTTGAGTTGGTTGACCGGGTTATTGGATGGGTTGACCGGGGTCCATGTGGGTATACGGATTATGAATAAATCGTGGGTATTGAGTTTGGGTGGACCGGTTATTTGTATTTGGGCCGTGGGATTGGTATTTGGATTTAGGACTAGAATTGGAACCTTTTAACAAATCAAGGACCCAATGTGTATAAGATGAAACTTCAGGGACCACACATGTAAATTCTGAAAATATCTTTGAAGGATCATTTTTGTCATACTTAAATAGACCAAGGCTTAATTTGCAACTTTTGATTCTTCAAGGGTCATTTTTGCCAAAAGCTCAAAGTTGAGGGGCCATTTTTGCCAAATCTTCAAACTTGAATATATCTTCTAAAAATCATCCTCGGAGAATAAAATCTTCATAAATGCTCAATTTTGATCTTCCGGCTTGGCTTAAGCTCTCTTAATCTCTCGTGCTCGGATTTACGCCTCGATTTGGCTTTTTGTGTGTTTTATATATCCGTACTCGCATATGCATAAACTCAAGAAAACAACAAATATTAGCAATAAACGGCTCTTTCTTGGTTATTTTGGGTCAATTTTGATAAACAAAAGATATGTGTTTAAGCACATATCACTAGTCCATAGCAAACGGCTCATGGTAAAGACATATCAAATCCGTTGATAGCTGGTAGTTTGCTAAAAACTATGATAAGAGCAGTCTAGTTTTCATATGTTTTTCTTTACCACGCTTTGAAATTTTTGTGAAAAATTACCCATCGCTAGTTCACAGCCTCATCGACAATGTTATTTTTACCATCGTTGATCTAGCAAGTTACAAATGTTGTGTCAAGTAACAAATTTTTTACAAGCCGTTGTAGAAAAATTGCTTTCCATATATATATAGGGTAACTTTTAGAGAACTATCTACTTTCCTATTTGATATTTATCCTCTAAAGATAAATAATTTCCTTAGATAATCTTTCTTGCACAATACTCTTAAAACCCTACCTCTATATATCTTTTGTCTCAATTGGCTAGTTATTCTTTCAATTCTTATTGACATAATATTGTTTTTCATTCAAAGTTTCTATGGCACCATTAAAATTTGCAGACGAGCACAACCAAGTGGCCTACCTACAAAAGTCAAACGAGAAGAGTGGCCTTGTTTTCATCGATTGTGGACTTTCTTAATACTACCCATATAAGGTATGCTCTACTTTTAAATCCACAATCTACATCTCTCAAATCAAATTGGACTTGCCGCTGTATAACACTTGAGAATAGAGATACACATGAAATGTTGAATGCTCTTAGAGCCACTATAGATGGGGTAACTATTGATGTTAACAGGCATCCTTGAGAGAGTTCTCCAATTGAATGATCTCAATGGTATCATCACATTACCTATGCCAGAAATACATGATAGTTTATCATCTATGGGGTATGATACCACTAATAAAAAGGCTACTTTTAAAAAGAGTGGTTTTTGTCCCCAATGGAGATTTTTGATACATACTCTTTTACATTTTCTTAGTCCAAAGAAAACATCTTATGAGCAATTTAGTTCAACCCTGGCTTACCCTTTGGTTTGTCTAGCCACTGATAAGATTTTTAACTAGTCAAAATATATTTTTATAAGTACGACTCGCAATGTAAAGAGTTGAACAAAAATTTTAATGTATCCAAGGTTTGTGCAAGCAGTGCTAAATGAGTTTCAACTGCAACCCCACAAAAGTGTTTACAAAATCTGTTGCCTTAAGCCTAAAGTTTTTCAAAACATGAATAAAGATGGCAATATCGATTTTACACCTCTCTTTCCTCAAATGCTTGCAAAGATTTCACCTGAACAAAACTCACCCATAATCTTTGTTCCAAACATTGATTATACTCCACCTGTTTCTCACACCTATGAGAGGAGGCGCAAACAACCAACTTCTCTCATGACAACACAAAGATGTTTCTCAACCTTTTGGTCTAGGAACAAGCAAGGTGGTTCTAGACTTCCACCTAGTCCAACTATGGAGGAATCTGAGCCATTGCCCCATGATTCACCTCTCCCAACAAGTCACACAGTTGGAAGTGATGAGGGCAGTGGGCAACAATTGAATTGATGGTTTTGTGTACAAAGTTAGCCAAACAGGTCAAATCTCTGGAACAAGACTTGGCACAACTTAAAGAGCAACATGCCAAGGATATTACATTTTTGAAGGTAGAGATTCAGACCTTGAAGGAAGAGTTGCAGGGGTTCAAGCAACGAAGAATTGCAAATATTGTGCTATCATCTCCATCTTCACCGTGATGATTGAAGATTCTCAAGGTTTGATTTGGGTAATTCTCCCAAACAGGGACGCAAAAAGATGTGAAACTCGGGGAGGAAAATTGATTTTGAAGATGAAGGTGTTTCTAGTAAAGCGAGAGGAAGCGATACTCAAGAAGAGCAAATAGAGCAAGATATTTTCAGTACTGCAACTGATTTTACCACTGATCCAATTTCCACTGCAGAGCCAAATATTTCCATTGTTGAACATGATGTTGCCACTGCAAGTGAAGAAATTGATAAATAGATGCAAGACAAAGGTAAAGCAGTTATGGAAAGTAAAGAGCAACCTCGAACGAAGATTTCAAAGAAAGAACAACTTCAGATTGCTCATGATAAAGAAGTTGCTAAAAAGATATATGAAGATGAAGTTGCTGAAAAGAAAAAGCTTGAAGAATTGGAAGTTGCAATCTTTATGGAGGCTAAAAGGCTGGATAGGTTGGAAAATCCAATTTCCACTGTTCCACTTACAAGATTAAGAGAGAAAACTGTGAGTTCGTTATGTACCTATGAAGAAGAAATTGATTTCTTGATTGCACATGATCTAGTAATCAAGAAGAAGGCAATTGACCTTGTAGTGATAAATCTTTAATCGATGAACAAAGAACTGCCAGCTTGAAAGATTTTATTCAAATGAAGAATAATCAAGCACTTCAAGATGTGATTAGTTCACCGAAGGGTCAAAGAAACCAAGGCAAACAACTAAGGCACAAGTTATTGCATACATGAAGACTTATTGTTGCAATGTTGGTGGCTGGAAAGGACATCAATTCAAAGGAATGTCTGATGATAAAGTTGAAAGTATCTACTACAGAGTTCAAAGACAAGATAAAGATTTCATTCCAATGGACTCTGAAGAAGAAGCAAGAAGGTATCCTGGTTTGAAGAGAAAGGCCAAAGACAAGTGATTCTCGACTGTTAAGAAGACAAAGTTTGCTGAAGAAGAAGTTCCAACGAGAAGTTCACTAAAGAAAACTGACCGATATGATTGTGATTGAAGAAGAAGATTTTTATCCAAAACCACCTGCAAGTCGACATCCTATCATTGACTGGGAGGTTTACACTGCTAGCAATTTTGCTCCAACATGGAAGATCACAAGGCTAGGTGGTGCAACTTCCTCATTCATTCAATTTGAAGATCTCATCAAAGCTTTTGACAGAGATGATCTTGACAAATTATGGAAGTTAGTTCAAGAAAGGTTTGATGCTCAAGATCTCAAAGATATGAAGGAGATGCAGTTATGGGTTAATCTTAGAAGGCTCTATGAACCAGATGATAATGATGATTTTTGGAAATTCTCATGTTCATGTCCTGGAACTAAGTGGTTCTACTATGATTCATGTGAAGTTCATCATGTTTCTATAGCAAATGGAGTAGATGCATTCATGCTCCGAGAATGAATATCCACTCAGAGTGGAACTCTCACAAAGGATGTTGTGTACTAATATAAGAGTTCGTGAAGATAGTGAGAAGGTCAGAGCATTGTTACTCATGCTTCAAGATCAATGTTCAAGAGCTATTCAGAAGTTAAGGAAGAAGTGATGTGTTTGGTTAGAATTCCCCAAATCCTTGAAGATGATGCAGATTGAAGAAACTTATTGATTTGCATAGAAATCATAAGTTTAGGGGAGGATTGTTGGGAATAATCTGTTACCACTGATAACTTTGGAAGACACTGCTTAGATTGCACTAGCAGTGGAAATGTATTACCACTGCTGGTACATTAATTACCACTGCTAGTAGATAATGGTTGGGAAAACGTGTCTAGATAAGTATAGAAAAGATCTTGTGTATATTCTATATTGTTAGCTTTATACTTATCTTGTAAAGGACTCCTTGTAATATAAAAGGATGTCCTAGGTCATTGTCTTAGATAATGAACATACATAACGTATTATTCACAAAGGCTTCAAGGTGTAACCCTAGTGATAAGCAAGATCACTAGTATTATTCATTAATAATATTGGAGCTTAAGTTTTGTGTTTAATCTGTGTTTACTTACAATACATCTTACAATCTGTCTTCTAAGTATTACTAAGTAAATTCCGCGTGCTTATTAATATTACACAAAATATCATTGACACAAGGTGTGTGTCCAGATCCATCAACCTTTTTCACGATTCTCTTTAGTTTGAAAAATGTTGAGTTGGAACTTATAGCATTCATTATCCTTAGTCAACAGTGCAATTTTATCTTGTAATTTCTTATTGATGTCTTGGCACTTTTCCATTTGAGATTTGTAGGTCTTAATTAAGTTGGTCATGAGCTCAAGATCTGGATTAGACAAAGGTTCAGCTTGTTCAATGTGAGTCTCAACATGATCATTATTTAGATCCTCAAATATAACTACAAAGTCAACTTGATTATCAATATTAACCATAAGGTCATCTTGATCATCAAATATAACTACCGAATCCATTTGATTATCATCGGAATGAGATGTCGATGATTCATGTTGAACACTCTGAGCCTCGTCGGATGCAGATGTTGGCGGAGATATCAGATCAGTAATAAGAATATTTTGATCCGGTACCGAGACAATCCGTCGGTGTCATACATCGGGCTGTGTTACTCATGTAGAGTTCTTGCATGTTTGCCATTAACATCATCACAAATGCATTAGCTGCAAGTCCTCCATGTCATCATCAAAATCTGCATTAGCCATGAAGCTCTGTTCCTTGTTGGTAAGAGTTCCACCTTCATCCTGAGAGCTAAGAGTAAAGCCTCTTTGTGATAAGTGCTACCTCTTGTCCTCGGCTTTGGGCATGCATTAGCCAAATGACCCTTCCTTACAGCTTATAGCATCGGAGACCATTAACCCCAGTCGGCATTTCACCGATCAACCACTTGAACCCTTTGTTGTCGTGGAGCACCCATGTTATTCCTTCCATTAGGATTAAATCCTTGACCACTACCCATCTGACGAACATTACCACGATCTCAACTTCAACTCTTCCGTTGTTAACCACAGCTTGATTCCTTGTGTTGGATGAGGTACAAATGCAATTGTTAGATTTGTTAGAATATCGGCCGAAGGCTCTAGCAATCATGACAAACCCTTGTTGCAATGCATCGAAGCTTCGCATCCTCATTAGATTCAACGTAAAAGTGCTTGATCATTGTTGCTGTTGTATGGAACCAGTTGATTTTCTTGTGAGGGATCATATGGTGTGATCGAGCGTTGGTTCGGAGGATTTGTGAAGGTTGTTGGCAAGGTCGGGAATTAAGGATAACATGCTTAAGCTCACAAAGCTAGAGTTTGATTATCCGGGAGTAAAAGCGAAATAGGAACTCCACGGATGATCCTTTCTTTGTCAACTTCCTTTTGGTGGGGCTTTAAATAGTCATACAACAATCCGTATGTAGCATGATGAAGATTCTTCGCTTGACGGATGAAAATAACATACTTTTCCCAATCGACCAAGAGCCGCCAAGAACTTTGTGTTGACTGCAATTCTTGGCATAATGATATTATGTTTCTTTAAGTCATTGATGATGTCTGAGAATCGATGATGATATGACTCTAATGTCTCCCTGGTTCAATCATGAAGTGTTCATATGCTAAGTAGATTTTGATTCCATGTCTTCTTGATTGAGTTTTGTGCCTTCCATTAGAAGATGAATGTGCTCCCATATTGCTTTAGCGTCTTCGAGCATCAACACTACGAAGTATCGGATTGGGTAATCCCTAAAGGATATATTGCATTGCAAGTTCATCGGCTTCTAAGTGTAGAAGTTGGTCAGTAGTAAGTTGATCAAGACCGACAACGTTGGTAATATCATCTCTTGGTGGATTGGCATTCGGATCTCCGGGTACAGTGAGAGTAGGCATCTGAAAAGGACCTTCGAGGATGACCTTCTTCAAAAACTTTTCATGTGGCTTCTTTAGATCACAAAACCTAAAGAACCTTATCACCCATTGATCGTAGTTTCTGGGAGTGAGCATTGGAGGTCTGTCAAGGGATTCAGCTTTAGGAATGGATTGTTGGCTACTTAAAGCTTCACACATCTTTGCAAACCAAGATTTCCTTTGGTGTTGTAGCATTCATAGCATACTTGGCGGGATACTGATTTTGAAAGTATGTGTAATGTTGTACTTTTTGACGTGGGTTTGGTGGAACCATTTGTGGTGGAAGAGGAATTGCTCCTTGAGGAAAGTGTTCAAATTATTGTTGAAATTGTTGCACTTGTTGTGGAAATGGTGGAGGATATTGTTGATAGAATTGTTGTTGTTGTTGTTGAGGATACTCATGAGGAAAGTAGCTAGAGTATGGTGATTGAGACATCTTGAAACTTGTGTTGATGATGGATCTTTGTAGTCGAATGAAACAATGTTGATGAAGTAACCTTAGCGTAGATACGAGCAAGCAGAAAGTACCTTATGCGTAAAACCAACTTACGCTAGAAGATAGTTTACGCGTAGGAATAGTTTACGCAATGATACCACTGTAGGTCACCATATTATAACACAAGCATCAATATGTAAGAAATAGCTAGAGGAAAGATCAGATGAACACAATCACAATATACACGAATAAGAATGAAAGAAAGTTATGCGTAGGTATTAGCGAAATGTGAACCACCAACCTTCAAATGAAGGTTTACAAGACTATTTATAGGAGAAGGGACTAGGGCAACACTACAAGTCCCTTTCCTTCCTTAATGGATTTGGGCCAAGGCTTATGGGCTTTCTATGTTAGGAATTAGAAATTCCATAAGTGAAGAGTCGGTCACCCCAAATGTTTTCTAGCATAAGTTAGCTCGTAGACATATCGTTTGTTACGGTATTTAGTAGTTTATTAGTTAGTTTATAGAGTAGATTAGTTTAGTGTAACACCGTGGAGGAAGGACGAGTCTTTACCCACTATATACCGATTCACGTGCCGCCGGAGGTGGTTATTTCTGTAACTATAAATACCCCTTCCATCCATGGAAGGGGTGGTGCTTTTCAGTCTAACATTTGATAATTTACAAAGCAAGTCTCTAACTAGAACACCGATCTCTCTACTTTCTCTCTCTAAATGGCTAACATGTATTTTCATCATCCAAGACCACCGGAATCATCAAACACAATAATATTACGATCCTACAAATGGTATCAGAGCCAAGGTTATTGTGTTATCTTTGATTTGTGTGGTCCGTACCATGATTATTGTGTTTTTGATACATGTTTTACATTGGTTTTTGGTACTAGTTTATAGTCGGAAATGTTTTATCCTTTGGTATACTGTTTGTAAACATGTATTTTTGATTCTTCTTTTGGTCATAACTTCATGGTCCAAACTGGTTTTTACATGTCTTGTGTCAATATCTTTGTCCAAACAGTCACGTTAATATCATCAGTCTTTGTGACAATTTCTTGTACCAAATGTAAAGTCAATGGGTCATCTGGTCATTTTTCGTGGTCAAACCTCACAAAAGACGCAGCTTTTAATGCGTTTCGAGTTTTTCGGGTTTCTATGAAGCTGGTCGGAATACATGGTCGAAGAACGCCGGAATAAATTCAAATACTCTACCTAGCGACTTGTCTTTACAAGTTTGCTACTTGTGATAAAATGAAGTTAGCGACTAGTCCTATTTTCTGGTGGCGGTTTGATTATTGAGTCAAACTGATACAAGTTGGCGACTTGTTAACAAGTTGGCGACTTGTTTACAAGTTAGCGACTTGTATACAAGTTAGCGACTTGTATACAAGTTAGCGACTTGTATACAAGTTTGCGACTTGTTTACAAGTTTACGAGTTGTTTACAAGTTTGTGACTTGTTGGTTATACTCATGATTCTAAAATGTAGTGAATTGACTTAATGAAAGGAAAGAAGAAGAATCATTATAATGACCAAGACCACTTGACCACCAAGACTCAATCATGAACTTCAAGAAACATCTTCATCCAAGAAAAATAAAAATGTTAAAAGAAAGGAGTAGCAACGAGGCAATAAAACCAGATCCAAAACCATCTCCATCAACCCAACAACATCTCTAACTTATCCTACCTCATTCAATCCTATCTCCAAACTGCTCTAGACTCAAGACTCAAACGAAATTAAAATCAAATTAATCTCAGATTATGTTTCGTGGTATTAACAAGTATTAGCAAACCACTTAAGGTCTATTACACGAAGACAATCATCATTGACTTTTTATGATTATACTTTATCTTGAATATCCGAAACATGTAAGATGAAGAAGTTAACAAATCATAGTTCTTTTTCTTGTTTCGTTCTAAAACAATTGACCAACAAACAAAACAAAACAACAACATAACCTACCTGAGACCATAGTTATAATGATCTTGAAGTCCTGCTTTTGATTTCTTGATTCGAAGATATATCTCATGTAAAACAAAGGTTGGGCTAGAATTTATGCATGCCGCTTATGTTCGCTTTTGACGAAGATAATAGATGGTCTTGTTATATGATGATCGTGATGAGATGTGATATGATTTGATGAGTGTGTTTTGACTGGTTTGACGTAGATGTGTTTAGATCGGATATATGTTTGTGAAAGAGAGATTGGGTACTTTGGAGAGATAACGTAGGTAGATGTGTGTGTGTGTGATCACAGATGATGTAAGTTTAGGGTTAATAACCTAATTGTTAGGGTTTGATTGGGTTATATCATTTCAAAACCGGATATGGAACAATATGTGGATCGGGTTGGTGTGTGCCAATTGGATCGTGGGCTTCATTCGCTTATCTCATGTATACTTTGGATTTGGACTTGGGCTTTTCCTCTTGTTGGACTCGTTTATGGCTTTGAATCCATATATTTGGACTATGGATCGTAGATATGACCTGATTTGATGGGCCGAATAGTTTGAATTAATTGAAGAAAATATGATATCCGAATTATGTTGTGGCTACACAAGTTTTTTTTGGATAATATTTGATATTAAAGATTGGTATTTTGGTCATGTTAAATATTCACGGAAGGGATACATAATTCACGGCTTGAGCATAATTTTGAAGAAAAAAATGACTACAGGGTTTTCTTTTTGATATTACTTACAAGATATTAGCCGTATCGGGTTATCTCCATATGTGGTCATTATTATTAGCCGGTGAATCAAAGGAGGTTCGTTTACAACAATTCTCTTGGGATATTCGTAGCCACATAATGTCAATAATACTTCACTTCAAGCAAAATCCTTAAGAATCTCTTGCAGCTTATGATTTTTCAAGATGCTTACTTATGACAAGAACTTCTCGTGCAAATGGTCGTACACGTTATGATGCTTCCGAAAGTTCGAAACCATCATGGGGGAGAAACATGTACTTTGGTTTACGGACAACCTCCAGGGGGAAGTAGTTTATACTACTCGACTTAGTATGGTTTGTGAAGCTGTCTACATTCGGGTAAAGAATTGTTGATGAACCGCTGCATGTTCCCCTAAAACAGATATTCACCGAAACCAAAGTTGTCATAACACATTCAAGCTGACATTGTTTATGCTTTTGTCTTGATTTTGTAAAATCACGGAAAGAACCTATTTCGGTTAAAATCGAGACTTGTAAAATCCCGTGACAATGGAAACATCCCGGTAATTGTAAAGTGCATTTCTGGATCTATCTTACGGTTTATTCTTGGTTTTGTAAAATCGCTAAAGAAACTATTTCTCGGTTCAAACCATAGAATTGTAAAATCCCGTGATGATGGATCTATCCCGAGAAAGGAATGTGTATTTCGAGGTCTTATCGAGCTCGGTGATACGGTTTCGCTCGAAGGGATAAAGGGTTTACTTCATGAATTGACGTGTTTGGATATTCGTCATGGTAGTTTGGTTATTACATGGTTTTACAGGGTTATGTGCTTTTAACCATGGTCGGGATGAAACCATTATCAAAGTTCATTTAAATGTCAAAAAAGGCTAGATTTGAGCTTTTAAACAGAAGATGTGACAACGGCGTTAATTCACTATTATTTATTTGAGGTTGAAGTGAAATATCACGGGCGAGTGTACTTAGTATCTGAAGGTATCAGGGATGGTTGGATGAAGATTCTTCAAGATCCTTGTTCAAGCTTATTATCAAAAACGAAGACTTGGGAATCTAGTTATTGTTGGATGACTTTTTCCTTTTCTTTTACCACTTGGGGGAATTGGGCTCTTATCACCACAAAATAACTATCACTTTAAGGAGTTACATTGTAGTGCTCAGTGTCACATTCAATTGTGGATTTTCAAGAGGTGATGTACGTCTTATACTTGATGGTTGGTTGGATAAAGAGTATAGAGTACTTACATATGTGCAAGTTTAAGTCACGAGTTTGGGTTAGTTTACTTCAGGGTCAAATTCATCATATTGGGTTTTCTCCATCAGCTGTCACAACAAAGAGCCTACTGAATGATAATGGTGATGATTACATGTTTTGCCAAGAGATGATGAAAAGAGAGAGATTTATGACGTTTGAATACTTCATTTCAAACCTCGTTCTCTAAAGAAAAGAAAAGTGTACATTTCAGTGCGCTTTATCTTCGAAAGAAGAGAAATCTTCTTATGACGTTTGAACACAATAGTTCAAGCCTCGTACTCTAAAGAAAAGAAAAGTGTACGTTTCAGTGCGCTTTATCTTCTAAAGAAGATAAATCTTCTTATGACATATGAACAAACAGCCATGCCTCGTACTCAAAGAAAAGAAAAGTGTACGCTTTCTGCGCTTTATCTTCGAAAGAAGAGAAATCTTCTTAATATGACCATTCTCATCAACATGCTTCATGCTTTTTCCATGCCTACCATCAAGTGAACCGAGCTACTATTGATTGTTTTCTTATTCCACTTGCTCAACTATAATGACGATGGCGACATCATGAGCTAATTTTGCAGGGGAGAAGTGTGAATAGACTACATTTGTTGAAGATATTCACTTATTCAATCAAGAATGGCAACTTCGTATGCAATTCTTGAGGGGAAGAAGAAGTGTGAATTTACTGCATGGTTGATTGATATTTGAGAATAAATGGTCAAACGGCTCCAAAATCATGTAAGAACTGAGCTTCTTCTTATCGGGTCATCTTCACATGGAGTTTTCTACTAAGAGTCGTTGGTTAACATCTTCACATGGGCTGATATGATTAAATGACAAAATGCTTCCAGTTGTGAGGCTGATATCCTTGATGAACATCTTTTTGTTCTTGTTTGATTGGGGGGGATTTGAGTTAAGGGGATTTGCTACATACAAGTTAATTGGGATGCTTTTTGGTGAGATGAAGATGTTAACTATCTATTCCCCAACTGGACTATCTTGAAGAAGGTCGAGTCTACAGTCTGTTCTACATTTTCACGATGTTAGAAGACTAAAGACGAATTGCATTTATCGATCTAAAGACTTCTTCTTAATTCAAGCATTCATCATAAAGATTGTCGGTTTAGGGAGAGCACTAATTGGGGAGAGGAAAAGTCGATTTGATCCCCAATTATACTTGATCATATCCTTCAGCAAGTTGATTCTCACAAATATTAAAAGTGTTCTTCTCAAACGATTTCTAGTACATGGGCTTATAGTGTTGTCGACTCAAGTATCAAAACCAAAGAAGGGGAAGGAGACACGTATCTAAACGCGAGTAATCTTGATGAGCTTAATACTTCTAAGTGATTGAAGATATCCCGGGAAGACAATTGTCATTACCGCAGAGAAACTCAAGGTTTGACTCATGGCGCTAGTGCTCTTATTCCAACTATGGGAAGAGATGGAAGAGTTTTTCAAGATGAAAGAGGTATATTAGTGTGTGATGATCTCGATGTTATCGCAATCAATGGGAGAGAATTGTGTACATTGGGGCGCCAAATTGTCTCACTTGAGGGCTTAATCGCTGATTCAGAGATATAATCACTTATTCCGAGTTGACATCCAGAGATTGTCATCCGCAGGGATAATCGATCTCACCGCTTCAATGTTATTGGTTATTCTCTTTGCGGAATGTGTGTACTTCGGTCCTTGAGCTTCATACACGATCATCGTGAAGAAAGCCATTGTTTACCACAAACATTGGGAGGTGTTTTCTCCCGGCATGATGTGTATTTGGGAGACTTCTTGGATATTGGTGTACTTCGTTTTGAGCTTCATACACGATCATCAGAGAAGAAAGCTATTGTTTACCACAAACATTGGGGAGGTGTTTTCTCTCCGGGCATGATGTGTATTCGAGAGAGTTCTTGGATATTGGTGTACTTCGGGTTCTTGAGCTTCATACACAATCATCGTGGACGAAAGATATGAACATAGGGGAGGTGTTCTTCATTACCCTCATGATGTGTATTCGGGAGAGTTCTTGAGCATTATACAAAAGACCTGACCGCATCAATTCAACTACTTGGGGAATTATTCTCTTGACACCTTTGGAATGGATCGCCGACGCCAGTTGAAAAGAAATTTGAGAAGATTGTTTTATGTGTGGGATGATACGGTGTTGTTCTTCTATTGGATGATATAACCCCGAACGAAGAATCTCGATTTTTGTTCTTAAAAGGAGCAGCAGGATTTATGATAAAGGTGTGCTTCTGGCACCTGGCTAAGGCAAGCTTGAAATAAAGCTTTCGACTGCCGCCTAAAGGATTTTCGGTTGGGGGAAGCCGCCAAAGTCTCACATTCTTAAAGGCTCTATTTCTTCTATTAAAGAGCCTCGGAAGCTTTGGTGGTGGACGTTTAAGAGATGATGATTTCTATCTTCTACAACGGGGCTGCTCGATATCCTTATCTCGGTACTCGTATCATCATCTTCTTAAATTATATCATCCACTCTATCTTTGTAACTATTTATCAAAAACAAAATACAAAATTATAAAACCAACAAAAACAAAATAGAAAAATATAAAACCAACAAAAACTCATAAAAATTAGAAAATTTGAAAAATTCCAAAAATATTGTTTTTCAAAGACATGTCTTCTGGTATCGATAACATCTCCGGTCTTAGAAATGTCATTCAACAATGGCACGGGACCATAGATAAAGTTCGAGTAGAAGGTGTAAATATTTCTTTTCAAATCGTGTCTCTAAAAAATGGCTTGCAAATTCGCATCTGTGGACCCGCTTAAAACTATGGCTTGCTATTATTTCGATAGCAACCCGCTCTTCAAGGAAGGAAAGTGCTGCGCTAAACCAATTTTCTACAATTTCGTGCACTTATCCTAAAACTATTTGAGAAAAGTATGTCGAAGGACTGCTGTTCCTACACAAATGTTTTTCCGCTCTAAAATTTTAGAAAAATATTTGTTACTTTCAAAAAGTGGTGGTAAATGAGTTGCTTGAAAATCAATCTTTAGTTTTAAAAAATTAAAAACTCAATCAATGACTCCGCTTTTAAACTTTTCATAAAATGAGTCATTGATTGATGGGGAAAATGTTTTCAAATTTACATCATCTAACGGCTTTAATTATCCTATGTGCTTAATTAAAAATGATATTTGCCTATGTCGAAGGACTAGGAATTTAGGATATGATTATTAGGATTAGATGATTGGAGTTTGATAAACACATAAATCCCATACCTTATATGAATTGATTGTTATGTTGGATTGACTTTTATTAGTCGATTGCTGTCTAGGTATATTGGTATATAAGAATGTTCCCGATCCGGATCCCACAAATGAAGATGATTGGATGCCGAAAGGAAAGGGTAACTATATCTTGGGTTGACAAATGAAGAAACGGAGCTTAATTGACTTCTATGGAGAGTTGGCATGAAAAATGCAACATAAGAGGTCTCATCTGCATCGCACAGATGGTTTTCTTCATCAAGAAATGAAGAAACGGAGCTTAATTTGACCTCGCTTGGCATTAAAATGCTACGTAAGAAGTCTCACTGCATCAGCAGACGGTTTTTCTTCCAAGCCCTACAACAACATAAGCTTCTCAACCACCTAACGTATCTTTGTGCAAGAAATTTGATACCATTTTTTAAACAATTTTCAAATAATATTGTTTTGAAAAATGGAAAAATATTGGTTTTGAAAATAAACTGGACTAAATTTTGAAAATCACCGGACTTCATTTTATCAAAACTATAAGTCACTCAATCATCGACTACGGTCATCGATTGAGGGGGAGAGTGATTTAAAATATATTATTTTCAAACAATATTTCTTCATAAAAGTCCGAATTGTACAAAACAAAGTGGTGATCTAAAGATTTAATGTTATGTCATGGTATGATTTTCTTTAATACTCAAAGATCTTACAAAATGAAATTTTTTCTGTTCTTGTTTGATTGTGAAATTGTTTTATTTTACTTAAAGATCTCTTAAAACAATCATACCTGACACTAACAATCTTTAATGTTTTAAATTGATCCTTATCAGCCTATTTAAAAATTAAATCTTGGCACGCCTTTTCCCAAACGCTTTCTAAATGATTTAAACATTGGGATCACAAATCTCAAATGGTTTGATACTTTTGATCAAGGGAGAGATCGTGATTTAAATCTCTCAACTGTTTAGTCCTTTAAAGGCACCCCGCCTCCATGTGCCAAATGATCTCAAATACACGATGCACATGTTGAGGAGGAGCATTTATCCAAAAACAAGATGAGTATTTAAACAAGGCACATTTTCTCCCATGTTTTCTAAACCTTATTAAATCACTTGGGATCCAAAATCTCAAAGGGTTTGATATTTTTGATCGGGGAGAATTTGTGATTTAATAATGAAATTTGATAAATGATGATCGACTTGATTCAAAGTGCATGCCGCTCTCCCATATGTGCTAAACCTTCGAATCTCAAGCATATATGAGGGGAGCATTTCAAAAGAAAATAAACTATCAAGGTACAAATATTTCTATGTTTCATCATAAAGTACCTTGATTGATTTTCTAATGGTTTTCTCAGATGGCAATGCAATGTGGAAGTACTTCAAAACCTCTTTCCTCTATGTGATAAAATGATTTCAAATATCCTATGCACATATTGAGGGGAGAATTTACCAAGAAAATCAAATGGCTTTTTCAATGAAAATTGTGATCAAAGAAAATATTTCAAAGTCATCTTGCCTCCATGTGCTAAACAATTTCTAAATCATATGCACATGTTGAGGGGAGGTTTTCTAAATGATCAAAACAATTAAGGTACAAAATGCTTTGATTTTATATCACAAGTACCTTGATTGATTTTTCCAAATGATCTTTCAATTGGTTTTATGGAAGAATGAACTATACCAAAAGACCGACCATTTCACTTTATGCATGGAGTTATAAGGATGGTGAGGTTAGGTATTAGTTCCCACGATCCGCCGAACCGGAGGGATCTACCAGTGGACAATCCACTAGATAGTGTAGAGTCCTTAGGCATGATGAAAAATGGAGAAAAGTGAGATATGGGAAGAGTGCGGATCGAGACAGAGCTAGTAATCGAATAAACCCAACAAGGTTCTAGTCATGAAGTCTCGTAAGCAATCAAGGGTTGAAGAATGAAAAATAATTGAATGTGAAAAAGGGTGAAAAGAAATAGCCCTCCAATAATTCAACCTTAGGGCAAGAACTGGTTCAATACATATGCTACGGTGGTTACCAAGGTAACACCGTATTGAAGACAAGACGTCAAGGACCCAATGACGCGACCGCACTACAACTTCCTAAGCTACTCAAGTTCCTCTTAAAAGGACTTGTTTCATTCTCACGGGAACCGACATAATCTATCGACTTTCTCTTAGAGATTGTTGATATTGAAGAAGGAGACCCTCTCCCTAGTCTCCCACATAGGAACCAAATGTGCACAATTGAGTCTAGAGCCAAGAGATCATCCACAATATCTCATTAGGACACAAAATTAATGAAGACTTACCTGTTTCACACAATGTGAAAAGTGAGTATATATTAAGAGTCCTACGCATTATCCTTGTGGTATTGCCAGAACATCCGAGTAATATGTTAAATATTCACGATGAAGATGGAAAGCCTTCTAGAGCCAACATCAAACAAGCTCTTGGTGGGTGACATGTGAGATCTTTTCAAAAGATCAAGCTTGTGACAACGGGTAGAACGATGGGGCTTATCTTACTTGAATCAACCTTGGTCTAGGAAATGAATTGACGAATACTTTTGGAAAAACCGTTCGAGGTGCAAATCTTCTTTTCTCTAGCGCATCGAATGTGTATTCATTTTCATACACAAAAAGTATCTCTGATTGAAAAATACTTTTGAAAAATCGCTCGATGTGTAAATCTCTTCTTTTCTCTAGCACATCGAATGTGTACTATTTTCAAATATAAAAGGTATTTTGATTGAAAATTGATCTTTCTCATAAAACCTTCATCGTATTGCAAAACTCTTTCTTCTAAGCAATACGCGATTGTTTTCAAATCATTTTCATCAATCGCGAATCTCAATTCGCCGGGTTCACTCACCCTGTTGTCTTCTTTGAGACGCTCCGGTTTGAGAACGCAGCAACAAGCGAAACCCTATCAAGGAAATTCTTCGAATTCTACCCGATCACAAAGTGTGACTTATACTGATCAACGGGGAACCGTGTACCTCAATTCAACGAAAGTGATCAAAGACACTTTCGTGCGCTTTATTGCTAACTGTTTGCGTACATTTGGACGGTTGCACCTGATCGAATTGAGTCAATCCAAAGCCGCATGCTCACAAAGATCCACACTTAATTGAAGAAATCATGAATTGTGCTTATCTACATAACCTCGCTCGATATTTCTATACTATGCTTCGCACGGCCAAGCAAATATCATGAACCAAGAAAGCTTCGCTACTGGATGAAAAGATGTCATGATCTAAAAGTGTGAGCATGTCGGTCCAAAAGTCACAACATCACATGAAGGCAACACAACTATGGATGATTCAGAGAGATTTGTTGTATGATGATCTCAATGAAAGCTCGAAGATAATCAAAGATGTGGATCAGTTAAAGGTCTCCACTAAAAGTACTAATCGTATGGACTTTGAAGAATCACTACTAAAGCACAAAGATTGCGGAATTGAAGAATTGAAGTCTACGAGCTCAAGAACAAAGTCATGAATAGAATGCTAGGATTCAAAATGTAAATCATGGGGTGACCTCCCTTAGGGGGAGATTGTTAGGAATTAGAAATTCCATAAGTGAAGAGTCGGTCACCCCAAATGTTTTCTAGCATAAGTTAGCTCGAAGACATATCATTTGTTACGGTATTTAGTAGTTTATTAGTTAGTTTGTAGCGTAGATTAGTTTAGTGTAACACTGCGGGAGGAAGGACGGGTCTTTACCCAATCAGATACTCGATCCATAGGCTTCAGAGCTCAAGTATGTTCAGAATTATAAATACCCCTTCCATCCATGGAAGGGGTGGTGCTTTTCAATCTAACATTTGATAATTTACAAAGCAAGTCTCTAACTAGAACACCCATCTCTCTACTTTCTCTCTCTAAATGGCTAACATGTATTTTCATCATCCAAGACTACCCAATCATCAAACATAATA
>OU343216.1:162113373-162178161 GCA_910596185.1 Chrysanthemum makinoi | reverse complement strand
CGGATAATCCTTTCCTTATCAACTTCTTTTTGATGAGGCTTCAGATAATCATACAACAATCCGTAGGTAGCATGATGCATATTCTTCGCTTGACGGAGAAAAATGACATGCTTTTCCCATTCTGGACCAAGACTACTTAGGAACTTTGTGTTGACAGCAATTAGTGGCATGATGATATTGTGTTTGTCCAAATCATTAATGATGTCCGGCGATGATGATATGACTCTAATGTCTCTCCTGGTTCAATCATGAAGTGTTCATAAGCCAAGTAGATTTTGGATTCCATGTCTTTCTGATTGAGTCTTTGTGCCTTCCATAAGAAGATGAATATGTTCCCACATCGCTTTTGCAGTCTTTTGAGCATCAACACTTTGAAGGATTGGATTTGGTAGTCCTAAAAGGATGTATTGCATTGCAAGTTCGCCTTCAAAGTGGGAAGTTGATCACCCGTGAGGTGCCTGCTGATAGCAATGTTGGTGACTGCATCTCTTGGTGGATTGGCATCCGGATCGTGTAGATTGTGACGAGTAGGCATCGAAATGGACCTTCCATAATGACCTTCTTTAAGAACTTTCCATGAGGCTTCTTTAGATCACAAAACCTAAAGAAGCTAATCACCCATTGATCATAATTCCCTGGAGTGAGCATTGGAGGTCTATCAAGTGAGCCGGCTTCATGAATTGATTGTTGGCTACTTAAGGCTTCACACATCTTGCCAAACCATGGCGGTTCCTTCATAGTATTCCTGGATGGATGTTGATTGTAGAAGTTTGTGTAAGGTTGTACTTGAAGACTTGGTGGTGCTTGAACCATTAGACGTTGTGGAGTTGCTGCAAGTTGTGGAGTATGTTGTTGATTAATTGTTGTTGATAAATCTGTTGTTGATGATTAAATTGTTGATGTTGTGGACTTAGTTATTGTTGTTGTTGTTGATTATAAGTGTAGGGAAAATAGCTAGAGTATGGTGGTTGTGACATGTTGAAAACTTGTGTTGTTAAATGGATCTTTGTAGTCGAATGAACCGTTTTTGATGAAGTATCCTTAGGCGTAGAAATCACAGAAGAGCAAAGTACCACTTAAGCATAAAAACACCAAAGATACGCGTAACATCAATAGTTACAAAGCATGTAGGATTAGCTTACGCGTAAGAGATGAGAAAACACAAAAGTTATGCGTAAACAGAAAGTTAAGCGTAGAAACCTTAGGCGTAGGATTACCTTATGCGTAAGACAAAGCTTAGGCGTAAGATGAATCTTATGCGTAAAACGTCTACGCGTAAGCTTTAGCTTATGTGTTGGAATCACTCCTAAACCTTATTCAAGTGTTAGTTACTCATATGTAATAGTTAGCTTATTATGGCCTTTATGTTTGTTATTAGCCTTAAGCTTATGTAGAAGGCCCATGAGCTTAGGCCCAAGCCCATAGGTGAAAGGGAAGGAGTAGGAGTGTTGCCCTAGCTCCTTGCCTATAAATACCTTATAAACCTTCATTTGAAGGTTGGTTGTTCAAGTTATTTCCTTTCACATACTCCTACGCGTAACCGTATTATTTATATCGTGTGTGTGTGTTTGGTTTCTTGTTCAATCGCCTCTCTATCTTTCTTATAAGCTTGTGTGGTAAACCTTGTGACCTAACGGTGGTATCAATCGCCAAATAGTTGGGTGAACAAGTTTGTTTTTGAAGGTTTTTTTTTCTTGGTCTTACGCCGTAAAAAGTGAGTGACACTTTGGTTCGCTTAAAAACATAATTTTTACACTTTTGAATCCAAGATTCTTGTACTTTCAACGTTTTAAGGTGTTAAAATACTTGTTTTGGCAAAAAGTTTCAAACTTTATGCGTGGATAGTTGTTTTTGATCGAGTTTTGAGCGAGGGTTCTATCCTACGTAATCGCTTTTAGAGGCTTTGGTTCATCAAGTTTCACACTTTTGTGTATTTTGGTGTTATTGAAGCTATTTTATCACACAAAAACTGGTTTAGAAACACTTTTGGGCAGAATCAAAATTTCGAGCATTTCTACGCGTAGTAAAACCCTAAAACTACGCGTAAGTGCTTCCTTGGTTTGATCTTCATTTTCCTGGTTTATTCGTGTTTTCTTACTTGGATAAGTCTGAAAATACGTCGACTTTGGATATCTTTTGCAATGTGATAGTGTAAAAGCGATCATTTGGGCAAAACCCTAAAATTACGCATAAGCATAAGCTTACGCGTAGAAATCCTACGCCTAAGATTTTTCTTACGCCTAAGCCTAGTCTTACGCATAAGAAAATCCTACGCCTAACTTTCTACGCATAACTTTTTTCTACGCCTAACTTTAGTGTTTTTTCCCACTTACGTAAGCTAAATCCTACGGGTAACTCCTTATTGTTACGCGTAACTTTGGTGTTTTTACGCATAAGTGCTACTTGGTTCTTGTCTTTTCTACGCCTAAGGACACTTCATCAACAAAGGTTCATTCGACTACAAAGATCCATTTTTATCAACACAAGTTTATCAACATGTCACAACCACCATACTCTAACTATTTCCCTTACACTTATCCTCATCCTCAACGTCAACAACAACTAACTCCTCAACATCAACAATGGAATCAACAACAAGCAATTTATCAACAACAATTTAACCAATAACATACTCCACAACTTTGCAGAAATCCACAACCTCAAATGGTTCAACCACCACCAAGTCTCAAGCTCAACCGCATACACAAATGACTTTAATCAACATCCATCAAGGATCACTATGAGGGAACCACTTGGTTTGCAAAGATGTTTGAAACTTTAAGCAACCAACAATCAATTCATGAGGTCGGATCACTTGATAGACCTCCAATGCTCACTCCAGGAAACTACGATCAATGGGTGATAAGGTTCTTTAGGTCTTGTGATTTAAAGAAGCCACATGGAAAGTTCTTAAAGAAGGTTATCTTGGAAGGTCCATTTGAGATGCCTTCTGTCATTGTACCCGGAGATCCAAATGCCACTCCACCAAGAGATGAACAAACGAACATTGCTATCGTTGCATACTTGAATCCTCAAGAACTTCTAAACTATGAAGCCGATGAGCTTGCAATGGAATATATCCTCCTAGGATTACCAAACCTAATTCTTCGTAGTGTTGATGCTCAAAAGAGTGCAAAGAAAATGTGGGATCATATTCGTCTTCTTATGGAAGGATCTGTACTCAATCGGGAAGATTTGGAATCCAAAATTTACTTGGCTTATGAACACTTCATGATTGAACCTGGAGAGACACTTGAGTCCTATCATCATCGATTTTCAGACATCATCAATGATTTGGATAAACACAACATCAATATGCCAAAATTGCGTGAATACTAAGTTCCTGAGTAGTCTTGGTCCTGAATGGGAGAAGTATGTCATTTTTCTCCGTCAATCGAAAAACATGCATCAATCTACATATGGATTATTGTACGATTACTTGAAGCCTCATGAAAAGGAAGTTGATAGGGAAAGGATTCTCCGTGCTCAAATTGCTCCACCAACACATCCGTAAAATCAACAACTTGCCTTATATGCTCAAAACAGTTATTCTCCTCAACCAAAGCAACTCAACCAAGCTGCTACAATCACACCACATGATCCTTCACAACCTCCATCTCAACAAACTCAATTGGTTCCATACAACAACAACAATGCTCAAGCTAATGAGGAATCGATCCGTTCAAGCTTTGCAACAAGGATTTGCTATGATTGCTAATGCCTTTAGCCGTTATACCAACAAATCCAACAACCATATTCGTTCCTCATCTAATACAAGGAATCAAGCTGTTGTGAACAATGGACGAGTTGAAGTTCAGAATCGTGGTTATGGTCATCGATGGGCGGTGGTCAAGGGTTTAATGCCTTGTGGGTAGGAATAACAATCGAGCTCGGTGGTGGAACAGGAAATGCTCAAAATGGGTTGAATGGTCTTCGATGCTACAACTGCAATGAGAAGGGACAACTGGCTAATGCATGCCCAAAGCCAAGGACTAAGGGCAGTGCTTATTTCAAAGAGGCTCTTCTTTTGGCTCTTAAGGATGAAGTTGGTGGATCTCTCACGCACAAAGAACGAGTTTTATGGCAAATGCGACTCGGATGATGATATGGAGGACTTGCGTGCCAATGCACTGTTATGTTGATGGCTAATATGCATGAGTTACACATGAGTGACACAGGCCCAGTGTATGACACTGATGGCTTGTCTCAGATACCCGAACAAACCATTTTCATCTCTCGATCTCACTATCTCCGCCAACATCCGAATCCGGCAAGGCTCGAATGTTCAAAATGAGCCATCCACATCTCATTCCGACGATTTTCAACTAGACCCCGTAGTTATATTTGACGATCAAGATGACCAAACGGTTTCCCTTGATAATCAAATTGACTCCGTGGTTATACTTGAGGATCTGAGTAATGATCATGTTGAGACTCACGTTGAACACGCCGAACTTTTGCCTCATCCAGATTTTGCTCGCTTAATACAAGACCAACAGACCATAGTGGAAAAATGTCATGCCATTAATCAGTACTTGAAATGCAAAATGCCACTGTTAACCAAGGATTTTGAATGTTTACAAAAGCAACTCAACTTTTTCAAAACTCAAGAAAAGCGTGAAAACGGTTTTGAAGCAGCCTTTGCCAAATCTTATCAAAACGAAAAATATTTAGAAAGACAGATGCGTGATCTAGCCACTTCAAAGAATGCTTTGTTGTCTGAAATAGAACATCTGAAACATGAACATAAAAAGCAAATTAACGCTCTCACCTTGGAAAATCAAAAAGCTAAGGTCGAGTTGTTAACTTGTCAAAAAGCAGTTCTCTGCATACAAAAAGCATTCAACGAAACGAATAGATGATCATCTTGAAGAAATCATCGGCTTGCAAAACAAACTTAAAGAGTTTAAAACTGTTGTTTACAAACATGGCGAGTCGGTCACACCATTGAAAAGTTTACTTTAAAACCCAATCCAAATGGATATGGACCGAATCTTGCTGATTACAAACCTAAGCTTTCAACCAAAAGCATTCAAACCAAATCCTGAAGTTTCAGGCACGAGAATATAAAGTTGATAATTCGTTATGAAGTGTTGTTGAATATCATCGTCAAGAGGAATTAGATGCAGGAGACGAGAGTCGATCAAAATTAGAAAAAGTTGTTTACAACAAACCTTTTAACTATTCAAAAGCGTCACTTTCGTCACACCAACGGATTCTTCTAACACACCAAGGGTAATCATCAAAACACTTGAGTCTTCTAATGTTAATCCCCAACCCGATTATGCACAAACTTATGGTCCTTTACCTTCCATCGGTGAAGTAAACTCAAAACCTGAAAATCGAAAAATTCTTAGATATTTTGACATTTTCATGGCTGACCTCAAAATTTTACAACATGAGATAGAATATCGATCTCAAATCAAAGTTGAACATTTTCAATCGCCTGGCTAGCGAGAACAAAGAGACATTTTTCAGAAAAATCTTTTACCTAATGTTAAAAATTTGAAAAGTTGTGCATTGTCTTGGGAAAAGGATTTTCATAAGGAACTTGGATTAATGAAGGTCGTTTTGAGAAAACGAAACATCTATTTCTAACACTAAACGTAAAAAGAAACTGTTGAGAAAAGATGTTGATCGACTCTTGGAAGATGTCATCTGTGCCGATGTCCATAATGTTGTGCTATTGAATTCTTTGTCATATGCATTTGATTATATCTCGCCGATATCGTTGATTCGTGGATAAATGTTGAGAACACCGATAATGTGCTTCAGATCGAGTCCTTAAAAGTTGAAAACAAACGATTGTCAAACGAACTTTCAAATGCAATACGTCGCCTTAATTGGTGTCAAAAAGATATTCACGATCAACAACTTGCTTTTCAACACAAAATCGCCAAGTTGCGTGCAAAACCTTCGATCCTAAAATTGAGCAACTGGATGATCAAAACGTGTCTTTTAAGTGTCAAATCTCAAAATATGAACAAGAACTTTTAAAAGTTAAAAAGGAATATGGTGTCATATTTGATTTACTCAAAAAGACTCGTGATGAAGCATCAAATGAACTTGATCATTATCTTGCACACACTAAATAAGTTATGCATTTTGCCGAAATGTTCGGTCCGAAAATCAAGATCCGATTCACACTATCCTCAAGTTAAGAGAAATGTTAGGAAAGTATGAACAACTTCCGCCAACCATATTTAAGAGATTAGCCCAAGAACACTTAGTACTCATGAACCTAGAATCCCTACTGCCAAATCACAAGTTGCTAACGTGCCTCCTTCTACTGAAACAGGAATAGTTGCATCTTTTCCAAATGTCCGCACTTCACGGCCTAGAAGCACTAAATCAAGAATAGGAAGTTGCGACCTAAGAAAAGATCAATCAAGAATGCTAAAGTAGAAGAACACCCTAGGACTATGAATAAGACTCACGTTGCCTCCACTATAGATATTGCGTCCGGCAAATGTAATAGAAATAGTGATGTAACGAATGCTAAACCGTTAAGTACTTTTGATATTCAGTCCGATGCACCTTGTGTTATTTGTGGTAAAAGTATGAATTCCGATTGTCATGATAAATGTGTTGCTAAAGCTATCATCTCTCGTTTAAGGAATCCTAAGAACCGAATACCTCTAGGCCCACTAATCTTTCTAAGTCTGTGCTTGGTAGACCGCCATCTTTAGATTCTAAGAAACGCATTGCTGTCCCTGTAGCTCCAGTCACACCTCCTAGGAATGTAGTACCACCTAGTGCATTCACTAAGACTAAAGCAAATACTAGTTGGAGATGGCAAAATGGATATATAACACACTAGGATTTAAGTGGATACCTAAAGCTATTGATGTGTGTATATCTACTATAACTGCTACGGAACCCTCTAACATTTCGGTTCCAAATCTACTTCTATTCCATCCGTGTCGCCTCGTGGTGTAATGCAGTGATACGATCATTCTCTGGATTGTTGATAGCGGATGTTCCCGACACATGACAGGCAATCTTAAACTGTTATCAAACTTTTTTTCAAAGTTCATTGGCACCCTTGTGTCAGGTTAGGAATGATCACTTCGCAGCTATCATGGGCTACGGAGACTATGTCAATGGGAACATCGAAATAAGCATGGTTTACTATGTGGAAGGCCTCGGTCATAAACTGTTTTCAGAGGTCGGTTTGTGATGGAGATTTGGAGGTTGCTTTTCGGGAGAAAACTTGTTTCATTCGTGATCTACACGGAAATGACCTTATGTCCGATCGCGTAATTCTAGTCTCTACACTATCTCTATGAAAGACATGGTTGCTTCATCTCCCATTTGTTTACTTTCAAAGGCAACATCAACAAAATCCTCGGCTATGGCACGTCGTCTCTCACATCTAAACTTTCAAACCATCACCAACCTTGCTCGACACAAACTAGTTGAAGGACTCCCACGATTTCGGTATTCTAAAGATCACCTTTGCTCCGCTTGTGAACAAGGCAAAAGCACTCGTGCTCATTTTCCTTCAAAGGTGGAACACGACTCTCAACATGTGCTTCATCTTCTTCACATGGATTTGTGTGGCCCGATCGCGCTGCAATCGATCAATGGCAAACGCTACATCTTAGTAATTGTTGATGACTATTCACGCTGGACTTGGGTCTACTTTCTTCGAAGCAAAGATCAAGCTCCACAGATGATCATCACCTTTCTCACGAAAATACAAGTTCAGCTCTGAAACACCGTTCGATAATCGTAAGCATAGAGGCAATCAATTTGTTAATCAAACCTTCGTGAATTCTATGAGAAAGTGGGAATTCAAAGATCAAACATCTATTGCACGCATACACCGTAACAAAACGGAGTTGTCGAAAGATCTAAACCGAACGCGTTAGTGGAAGCCGCAAGAACAATGTTAATCAATGCTAAACTTCCGATTACTTATGGGCGTAAGTCAGATTCATCTGCATGCTATACTCAAAACCGCTCTATGATTACAAAACGCCACAACAAAACACCTTTCGAGCTTGTCCATAACAATGAAAACCGAATCTCAAACACTTTCATGTATTTGGATCTCTTTGCTATCCGAATAATGATCGTGATGACTTTGGAAAGCTCAAAGCCAAAGCCGACATTGGAGTCTTTATTGGATATTGTGATAATTCTAAAGGTTTCCGAACCGGAATCGTCGTACAAAGGAGGTGATGGAAACGATTCATGCTCATTTTGATGAACTTACGGAAATGGCTTCGAGTATAACACTTGGAACCCGGACACAACCGCTTAAACTTCCCCAAACCCCATCATCACCAACAAAGCCCCCGACTTACTCGTCAACAAATGGAAAGGTTATTTGCTCCTCCTGCGGTCAAAGGACGATATTGATGAACGCGTGCTCCGTGTATCCGCAAGCTTCCTTTGCCGCCAACCCCGATAATACTCTTATACCGATACACTGCACAACAACTATCGAGATGCACCTACACCAGTTGACTCCACCACAACAGTTGAAGAAACCGCTTCCAACAATGATGAAGTGGCGATGATATGTTCAATGTAGTACCCCCACCGCAGATTTTGATCCAAATGCTTCTTCAACCCGCATTTGCTAATGAGATCGCCGCACCGATGTCGCGGAATCTTCAACAAACCATTTGAATCCTCCGAATCTGCACAATGTATATCAACATCAACCCTCCACACATAGATGGACGAAAGACCATCCTCTGGGAAACATTATTGGCAACCGAATCAACCAACCGGTCGTTACAAGACAACGCCTTCACACGACGGTGAACATTGCATTTATGCACTCACCGTCACGCCAATCCAACCTAAAAACATCAAAGACGAATGACAAAAGACAACCGATTGAATCCATGCAAGAAGAACTCAACCAATTCAAACGCCTTGAAGTATGGAACGGTTGAAAGACCAACGAGGAGTCTACGCCATTGGTCTAAAATGGATTTGGAAAAACAAATTGATGTCGAAGGAAATGTTATCCAAATAAGTCACGCCCGTGGCTAAGGGTTATCGCCGGGAAGAGGGAATAGACTTTGAAGAATCTTTTGCTCGGTTGCTCGCCTTGAGGTCGTTCGGATATTTCTAGCGTCATGCTCATATGAATATGACGGTCTATCCGATGGATGTCAAAACTGCGTTTCTCAATGGACAACTTAAAGAAACGGTTTATGTCAGCCAACAAAATGGATTCGTTGATCCCGAAGTTTCGAATCACGTCTACAAACTGAACAAAGCTCTGATGGTCTCAAACAAGCTCCTCGGGCATGGTACGATAAGCTATCATCCTTCCTCATTGCTAATAATTTCACCAAAGGTTCGGTTGACCCAACTCTTTTTATACAATATCACGGGCACATATCTTAATTGTTCAAATTTACGTGGATGACATCATTTTTGGGTCTACACATAAAAGTTTTCAATCGCTTTTGCAAAACTAATGAAGAAAAATTTTGAAATGTCCATGATGGGTGAACTCACGTTCTTTCTAGGACTACAAGTTCATCAATCAC
Source organism: Chrysanthemum makinoi (assembly GCA_910596185.1). Lineage (NCBI taxonomy): Eukaryota > Viridiplantae > Streptophyta > Magnoliopsida > Asterales > Asteraceae > Chrysanthemum > Chrysanthemum makinoi. The sequence continues at coordinate 162,168,643 of OU343216.1, read as the reverse complement.
CCAGTGGTATTTTCTTGAGTCACCCAAATATGCCCTTGAATTGTTAAACGAAAAACTCGGACACTTATGCCACACCAATGGCACATACCAAGAAGCTAGACGTTGATTTACATGGGAAATTGGTGGACCCTACAAAATACCGTAATATTATTGGATCTCTCATGTATCTAACCTAGCGTAGACGATATTGTCTTTGCCGCTATCTATGCTCCCGCTATCGAGACCAACTGAAACCCACCTCTCCGAGGCTAAAAGAATCCTCCGATACATAAAGGGAACCATTAACTTGGGGATCCGGTATCCGAAGGATTTTGGTTTTGAACTAATCGCCAGATGCCGACCACGCAGGGGATGCTTAGACTCACGAAAAGTACTTCGTGAGCTTTACAATTTCTTGGTGATAAACTGGTGTCATGGCAATCAAAGAAGCAGGATTGTACATCATTGTCATCAACCAAAGCGTAATATGTAGCCATGTCCGCGTGTTGTGCTCAAGTCATCTGGATGAGAACACAACTCAAAGACTCTAGTTACGTATTTGACGTAATCCCATGTATCATGCGACAATCGGAGTGCCATTGGATCTCGCGGCAACCTGGGTTCCAAAGACTGAAATCAAAGCACATCGATCTTCGATATCATTTCATCAAGGATCACGGAACGTGGTACCGTTGAATTATATTGTGGGTACAAAATACCAATTGCATCTTCTCACCAAAGCCTTGCCTCCCGCTAGGTTTAATGAGTTGGTCCACCGGATTGGTATGAGGTGTTTGACTCAAGAGGAATTGGATGACCTCCTAAAACAGTCTTAAAAACCTGCCAAACACCAAAATCTCTTTTGTAAATAATTTTTCAAAAACAAAATACAAAAGTATAAAATCCGATAAAACAACAAAAATATTCTTCTATCTATTTTCTTTCAACATTGCAAGTACGTTTCTTCCGTCAACACTATAATCTTTCAAAATTCAATATTTTTTCGATCTAGTGTTGAGGGAGAGAAAATTAATACTTAACCGCTTCAAATCATCCTCAGGTACTTGCATGTTATCATATCCTGTTGTTTCTTTTATCAATGGTGGTAAACTTCGGTTAAACCGACACCTCTGGACTAAAATTTATAACCTTTCATTATTTATTAAGTTGAGGGGAGTGTAGGTCAAAGTTTCTTTCTTAAAATCTTTGTTTGGTAACCAAAATGGAAGTTAAATGGCTTTGTATGAAAAAGGAAAAGGTGGAGGGACCAAAACTGTCAAAATGTTAAAGTTATTTTAATAAAAACACCTCCCACCTACTTTTTACTTCACATTTAATACACACAACCTAACCATCCTACGACTAAGATTTAATCAAGAAATCGCTTTGATCATCATTTGTAAGTTGTTTTGTGATTAAAACATGTTTTTAAGATAAGGTTTTAATTTCATGTAAATCCAACGGCTAAAAGGTGTTTTTCGAGTGATTATGTGTTCTACGCGATGAAAAGCGTATGAACACACAATCATTGTGTGTGTGTTTTTGGTTAAATGGATAGTGTCAAAACGTTTCAAATACATCAAGGATATCATTTTAACCATCAAACCTACCCGAAACACGGATTAATGATTAGGTTTATGAGTCGATTGGGTTTTTCCAAATGTGAAGTGTTTTGGTCTAAAAGATTGTTGTGTTATGGTCATATGTTGTTGAATTGATGATTTCCATGGTTGTTAACCACCCTGAAACACTAATTGTTTAACAATTTGGAATTAGGGTTTAATGTTCATGACTTTGGGTAATTTTGATTCTCAGCGAATTAGATGTTAATACTTGGCCTAAAGACTCTAACAACACTCTAGACCTACCGAATTAATTTGGTGCAAATCCTATGGTTAAAATCATATAATTATTAACCCTTGGGTTTTGACCTACGCAGATGACTTTCTACGCGTAACTGCTTAATGCTTTCATGCCATGATTGTGTTTTAATATGAATACATGTTAATATTGATGATTTGATGGTTTTATTTCGTGCTTTGCTACTGGTATAAATTCGAATCAAGGTCATTGTTACTACGCGATAAGGATTACCCTACGCCAAGTGAGGCAAGTTATGCGTAGAGTAATTACGGCATAACTACTACGCATAAGGTTCTACAATGGGACTACGCTATCCCTCGTGAAGGATATGCGTAAACAAACTGACTACGCATAAGGTCTACTTTTACGGTAAGCCTTACGCCGAAGGGTATAAATACGCCTCGCGTAAGCCTATACGCATAAGGTCCCCTTTTCCTACCTAACATTTCTTACGCCGTAAGTTAGATCCTACGCGATAAGCTTCCTCTTGGCGCGTCAGTATGCTCATGTCAATCATTCGCTTACAAGCATAACTTTGCCAAATCTACATAAGCCTTGATTGACCTTCATTATGAATTGTTACGCGGTACAAACTTGTTAATAAACTTATCATATATCGTCACGTAATCCAATAATGTCACTAATAAACTTAATCGCTTGATATGTTGTGAACAATAAGTGATAACATAAACTTTAAAACTTAAAGTTAACTAACTCACGAAACATTTCACGACGTCATTTGGACTATTGGACAAACAAGTGACTTAGGACTCGTGAACAATCATTGACAACTGCTACATTCAATAACTAGACAATAAGACCTTCCGTTGACTAACACTATGTCTTTCGATATGTTGGTTCTTTTGGCTAATGTTATTTCAGATCACGACATGGTTGAACAAATGAATGTGGATGCATCAGAAGTTCTTACAATTGCTGATATCTTTCTAAATGGCTATCCGAGAAAGATTGGAAAGAACAACCTTAGGGTTGACTTTGACACCCTCACATGCTCGGAATCTTCTTGTCTCATTGCATTGGATATTCTCGGGAATCATCCCTACCGTAACATGCTCTCACACTCGCCACGCAGTTCCAGAGGTCTACATTCAACAATTCGGGATTCTATGCGAGGATCACCTTTGGTCAAAGTGCGATGAATGTGACACTTAATCACAAACAAGTCACTATCACTCCTGCTGACTTACGGGCTGTTCTCATCATTCCCGACATCGCTCCAACCGACTTCTTTGCTACCCCTATGAAGAGACAAGCCGGTTAAAATTCTTGATAGATATTGGTTATGATGAAGCGGGAATCATTACTAAGCACTCTCACTTGGAGCTGAAGTATATTCCTCAACCATGGAGAACACTCTACATGATCATCACCAAATCGTCGGTCTCGGTGGTAAGGTGGCTATGAGCATCCCAAGCTCATGGAACTGCAAATTTTCTGGTCGTTGATCAACAAGAAGGACATTGAAATCGAAGCACCGATATGGGAGGACATGATGCTATTTCACAAGAAGCTTGGCTCCAAGATTCCTATGTCGATACACCAAACCTTTGTTGATCCAGAGAGCACTTGGACTTCATCCCGATATCCCCATGAGGCTCAATGACCCAGATAATCACGACATATTGATCAACCCATACTATACAGCCGTCAATCAAAGAATCGTCAACAAAGAAACAGGTATCAGATATTCGATCACCTTCTACTACCGAAATCAAAAAGCTTGAAACATACAAAAGGTATGGTTGCTTGCGTAAAGAAGGCAAAGTTGGTCATCTTGATGAAAAATCTTCGGTACACCTACCGGAGGACCGTAAGAGGCGAGTCTTTGGAAGTGTTACAAGTGCAGATATTTATAGGAAGCTTCCCAAAAGGAATCCTCCTCGTAAAAGGATTGTTCCCGTAAAGGAAGCTGAACCTATTCCCACATCTGAACCGCAAAGAAAGCTTGTGGATGAAAGATCTCAAGGTACCAATACGATGAAGAGATTACCTACTCTGAACCGCAAAGGATGACCTCCTTGCCGATTACTAAACCTCCAAGTCCACCATGACAAAGGAAAAGGAAAGACTCCTGCGCTTGTACCTTATGATGAAAGCTCGGATGAAGAAGAAGAGCAAACCGGATATATCATACAGAAGAAGTTTAATATCTTAGACACCTTCAAAAGTCAAGAATTTGCTAAAGACCAAATGGGTGGTCCCGAGGATCAAGTGGTGTCTTTGCCCACTGAACCATCATCTCCCGATGCGTTAATCAACCCGATAAGGGAGCCGGTGCCACCACTCTTGTGCAACAACAAAAGCTTGTGGAGGATACTATCGAAAATGAGTTTGAGGTACCGGGAGAAGTCCGAAAAAGATAAAGATGTTGATTATGATACTTTTCTTCTAGATAGTCCCGACGATCAAAGGAAGAAACCTCTCAACCTCCAAGGATCCAGAGTCTCCTCATATCTCTTCATCATCAGATTCGTCTTCTCATTCCTCACCACCACCATCAAAGAAGTCAACCAAATCATCATCCAAATCCATGAAGAAACCATCTAAATCTTGGATTTCTCAAGCTCGTGAACGGATTACCAAAGCCGCCAAACAAGTCGAAGAAAACGCGGCTCAACAAAAGCTGAATTTCTTTGTCGATCACATACAAAGATCTGTATGACGAGCATGAAAAGATGAAAGGAGAAAGGAAGTTTGTTCAGGAATTCATGAAAAATCACCGCCAAGAGGAACTGAACGAAATGATCGAAGGCTACACAAAAAGTACCTTCGAGTATGCTCCTAAAGTCACAAAGGAGTTGTTCACCAAACAACTTTATCCAAATCTTATGCAGATCGCCAAGCAATCTATTCGATCAACGCATGCTTAACCGATCCACAATCAATCCAACCGATCCGGTAGTTTTCTTGGATAATGAATTGGTGGCCAAGCTTGTCACACAAATGTCTCGCACGATGCGGGACATTTACTTATGATGAAGGAAAGTTGTTTCAAGCATTGCTGGACTACCAACTTCAAGAAGCTTGTAGATTCAAGTCGAAAGTCTAAACGCCCTAGAGACGATGAAGACAAGGATAAGGATAAAGACTCGCACCTAAACGCCGAAGTAGTTCGGGTGAATCTTCTATGATGCAACCTCCTCCACAACGGCCTCCACGCATTTCAACAAAAATCTCCTCCTCGCTCTTCTACCTGAAAAACCTCGTGATCTATTCGTTACCACCACCGACTCGAAAACCGATGATCACTTTGAGTATACGGGTGGTGACGATGAAGAGGTCCTGAGCCCCTACAACAACCCACCTCTCCCAAACAAGTTCGAAACCGTAATCATCATCTAGGCCTTCAAAAAGAAGAAGAAGAAGACGCTCAGACGACGTCAGATCATGGCTAGATGACGATACAACATAGGAATTTGAATGGTTTGCTAATCTTGTTAACAACACTCCTACCTCAAGAAGGTCGATTTGGTAGACGGTTCTACATTGGAGCATGCTAAAATTCTGCAAGAAAAGTTCCATGTGAAGAAAATGACGAAATCTGAATTGAAGCGAATCAAGAATGAAGCATTTCAACTTCTAAAGACAAACTGAAAGTGCCCTCGAGGTCGAATATCACCTTGAAAACATTGCTCGAGCTATGTCTAACAACATGGATTGGCTCAACCCTGAAGCAAACATTGACTTCACACAAAGGGACAACCCTCCATACTACAACGATTGGACCAAACCTCTACCAACATTGGCCAACCAAATTAAACCAAGGATTCCTTTCAGATATTTCTTCAACAAAGACTTGGATTTTCTTCTACACGGCGGCGATGATTCAAGAAAATACGCTACATCGTTGACACTTCCATTCCCAGCCACTGCTCTACTCAAACCGATAGCCATTGAGGAACGTGCCAATCACTTGTTCTCCAACACGTGGAAGACGCACGAGATGCATTGTATGGGATTCATCGCCGTAACGCCGACCTAATCTACTACGTAAGCCGCCAGTTCGTAAGTCTCAACATGTCGTGTATAGTTCTAAAGATATCGCTACATCATACACGTTGACCTTCGTCTAAGTGGGACTACACATTCTAAAGAAGATCGAGTCAAACGACAAGATGAACGGGACTATGCTTTCTCCGGTCGACTTTGAGAATTTGTCTCTCAATGACATCGAAGACATGTACCTTGCCAAAGTACAGGTTCGCATGAGACAATTCTCAACCGCAAGACAACGCGAATTTATCAAGTCACTTCTCATCTTCATAAGACGCATTGTCATCAAGAACGTAGAAGATCTCCGACTGGCCGTTGAATCTTATCGACGCTGTCAACTTCACTCCTCCAAAGCTTGATCTTCCGATCATCAACCTATCTCAATATACACTCATCAAAGAAACCTTTCGGCTGTTTACCAGAGTGAACTTCAAAGAAACTGCTTAATGGCGGTAGCCTCCACAAGTTCGGGATCATACTTTGAAGCCGGTTAGGATGGATTGGCATACGTGTTGAAGGATATACGCCAGAAAATTGGGTCTCCTAAGCCGGAATTCTCGTGAAAGGAGGGATGTGAGACGGATCATCACAATGATTGATGAACGGTTGTTTCAAGGGATCGGCCTGCATCGATTGAGAGTTATGTTGGTGGTCGCACCCGTGATTAACATAACCGCTTTCAACGCCTCGTGCACACTCTGGGAACATCATCGCACTTCCCCGTACCCCTTGAATTGCTTCCTTCATATAATTTTGGATGTTTGATTAATTATGTATATGGCTTGTGCACACATTACATTGTACAACCCGCACTTGTAAATAAAGGACCCTGTGGTACGCTTCAGTGCCACAATCCTTATAAAGGAGCGAAAGCTTCTTACTTTTGAGTAAAACCTATCAAACCTTTCACTTTTCAAGGTTTTGCTCAAAAGAACAAGTACTTTCCTTATGATTTTCAAAACCTCAACCGCTTATATCACTTGAGGGGAGTACTTGATTTAAAACTTTGTTCAAAAATTGTTCACAGTGGTCATTCTTCCCGCAACACTTAAAATGGTCATATTTATTCTCAACTTTTCAAAAATAACATCACATATGCCATTTTTGAAGGGGAGAAAATACGTGATAAGAAATATGTTGTGTAAAATGCAAATGAATCTTTGTGCTATAGACTTAACCCATGAATTGACGAGATCTTAACTGTTAGTAACTCGAAAAGACTTGTCCGCGATGGGTAATAATTTCAAGCTAGTTCGCTAGTGATGTAAACGTGTCTCGAAGGACTTGTCCGAGTAGAATGTACCATTCGAGAAACTCTTGGTAGACATGAACTCCGACGGGTTTGACAACCTTTCGAGGATTGTCTACACCTTCAAGGTAGTTACTAGAGCCAGTTGTCACCTAAAAGCTGACAATGCAACTCTTTAACTATGCCACGTAATCGTCTCGCTGGGAATGTCTATCTTGAGTTAATCAATTCAAAAGTGCGGGCTTTTCCTCACATGTGCATTTTAACCGTAAAAACTCTAAGCACATGTGGAGGAGTATTTATGCAAAATCTTATCTCAACAAAGGGTACTAAAATGTTTTTCATTCATAAACACTGTGAGAGATTTTTCATATCAATGGTTTTATGGCAACATAGGTTAGTCATGGAGTTATAAGGTGACTAAGGTTAGGAATAACCGTCCTATGATCCGCCAGATCCGGATGGATCTACCCAGGACACCACAAATAGTTAGTATTTAGAAGTCCTTAGGTATGATTGTAAAAAGGAGAAAATGAGAATCGGAGAAAGAAGGAGTTGAAGAATTAAAAAGAAATGCAAAGAAAAGGGTGAAAAGAAATAGCCCTCAAGATTATTCAACTTAGGCATAACGGGTTCAATTCATATGCTACTGGTTGTCACTTAGTGACGCCGGTATTGAAGATTAAAAGTCGCCATGGACCCAAAGGACGCATGCACTAAACCTTCTTATCCACTCAAGTTTCTTAACGTAAGCTTGTTTCATTCTCACAGGGAACCCTAAGTAAACTATCGGCTTTCTCCTAGAGATTGCTGGTATTGAAGAAGGAGACCCTCTCCCTAGTCTCCGCTCCAGAAAACCAAAACGCACTATTGAGTCTAGAGCCACGAGATTCATCAAAAGATCTCTTAGGTACACTTGACATTTCATCACTTGATATTCAACAATAAGAATTCCAGTGGTACATTATCGAGTCCTTCACCGATCTTAGCAATCTGTCGAGAACATTTATGAGAGGTTCACATTTGTGATCCTCAGTATTGAATGGAAACTCCGCCAGGTCAACATCAAACAACTGACAACAGTCGCCTCGCAACTCCCCGTGGATTGCGCTTTGGTCTCAAACGGTCTACAATCGGAGGTGATGCTTCGTACCTCAACACTCATCCGAATCGTAGGTGTACTTCGTACATCGTGTTATCTCACTTGTGGGACTCCGACCAGAACGCCTTTGTAAGAATTAGAGTTGTGTTTTCACACTATGTCAGTAACACTCTCGGTTCAAACTTGTAAGTGCCGAAATCCGCTTATTACTAACCGTTTAAATGTTTTCTTCTTATGGAAGCTCTGGAGCGGAATGATCGCGCAGATTCTTCTCATGCTCACGCCAACATCATCACTAATGGAAGTTTTATTCAAAAGCAACACAAATAATGATTCTTCACACAAAGAATCTACAAAGTTAAAGACTTAAAGAACTCCATCAAGATGAATTCCAACGCCAAAGAGCGCGGTGAGCATGTTGAAGAATGACGTGGAGACACCGGAGCACGGCGCACTCTGAGGCGCACTTGATGCGCATAACAACATACTATCACTTTCATCACAAAGAACAATGATCAAAGAACAAAGTTAAAGATGACGCCAAAGCATAACCGTTCAAAGTAAACTATCTCTACACCGGGAGATTGTTCAAATCAAGGCAATTCTTCTCACAAGAAAGAAGAATGTCAGAAGACGCCAAAGCTACTATTACATCAACGCTTTCAATCATCACCAACACTTGAGTGTTTGTTACTCATATGTAATAACACCTGAGGGGAGATTGTTGGAATCACTCCTAAACCTTATTCAAGTGTTAGTTACTTATATGTAATAGTTAGCTTATTATGGCCTTTATGTTTGTTATTAGCCTTAAGCTTATGTAGAAGGCCCATGAGCTTAGGCCCAAGCCCATAGGTGAAAGGGAAGGAGTAGGTGTGTTGCCCTAGCTCTTGCCTATAAATACCTTATGTAAACCTTCATTTGAAGGTTGGTTGTTCAAGTTATTTCTTTTCACATACTCCTACGCCATAACCGTATTATTTATATCGTAGTGTGTTTGGTTTCTTGTTCAATCGCTTCTATCTTTCTTATGCTTGTGTGGTAAACTTGTGACCTAATAACTATTCTTCCCATGTAGTGCTCCTAGGGTGTGAAGTAACGGGACGCTTGGAAAGACGCAACTAGTCCCTGCTTTCAAGAAGGAAGCACGTTAGCAACTTGTGATTTAGAAGTAGGGATTCTAGGTTCACGATTACTAAGTGTTACCTGGGCTATTCTCTTTAATCACTTCTGTAGCTTTAAGTTGTTCATATACTTTCCTAATATTTCTCTTAACTTAAAGATATGTGAATCGATCTTGATTTTCTAATCAATATTTTAAAAATGCATAACTTCTTTAGTGTGTCCAAGATAATGATCAGTTCATTTGATGTTTTTTCTTCATCAATGAAGTCTTTTGAGTAAATCAAATATGACACCATATTCCTTTTAACTTTTACAAGTTCTTGTTCATATTTTGAGATTTGACACTTAAAAGACATCGCTTTTGATCATCCAGCTTGCTCAATTTTAGATCGAAGATTTTGCACGCAATCGGCTTATTTTGTGTTGAAAAGCAAGTTGTTGATCGTGAATATCTTTTGACACCAATTAAGACTTAATTTATTGCATTTGAAAGTTCATTTGACAATCGTTTGTTTTCAACTGCTAAGAACTCGATCAAGCACATTATCGCAGTTCTCAACATTTACCACAGAATCAACAATATCAGTAGAGATATAATCAAATGCATATGACAAAGAATTCAATAACACAAAGATATGGACACGCGACAGATGACATCTTCCAAGAGCTTCGATCAACATCTTTTCTCAACAGCTTTTACGTTTAGTGTTAGAAATAGATGCTTTCGCTTTCTAAAAACGATCTTCATTAATCCAAGTTCCTTATGAAAGTCCCTTTCCCAAGACAATGCACAACTTTTCAAATTCTTAACATTTGGTAAAAGATTTTTCTCAAATGTCTTCTTTGTTCGCTAAAGGCGCATTGTGTTGAACTTGATTTCAGTAATGATATTCTATCTCATGTTGTAAAGTTTTGAGGTCATGAAAAGGTCAAAATATCAAGAATTTTTGCGATTTTCGTGTTTTGAGTTTACTTCAACATAAGGTAAAGGACCATAAGTTTGCATAACTGTTTTGGGATTATCATTAGAAGACTCGACGCTTATGATAATCCTTGGTGTGTTAGAAGAACCAAGTGGTGACAAAAATGACCGCTTTTGAATAGTTAAAAGGTTTGTTGTAAACAACTTTTTTTTTATTTTGGATCGATTCTCGCCTTCAGATCTAATTCTCTTGACGATGATATTCAACAACACTCATACCGTAATTATCATTTTATATTCTCAAGACTGAAACTTCGTGATTTGGTTTGAATGCTTTGGTTGAAAGCTTAGGTTTGTAATCGAAGATTCGTCCATATCCAATTGATCGGGTTTTAAAGTAAACTTTTCAATGGTCGACCACTCACCATGTTTGTAAACAACTGCTTTTTAAACTCTTTAAGTTTGTTTTGCAAGCCGATGATTTCTTCAAGATGATCATCTATTCGTTTCGCTGAATGCTTTTTGTATGCAGAGAACTGTTTTGACAAGTTAACAAATCACCTTTAGCTTTTGATTTTCCAGGTGAGAGCGTTAATTTGATTTTTATGTTCATGTTTCAGCTTGTTCTATTTCAGCATAACAAAGCATTCTTCGCTGCTAGATCACGACTGCCTCTAAATATTTTTCGTTTTGATGAGATTTGGCAAAGGTCGCTTCAAAACCGCTTTTCACGCTTTTTCGAGTTTTGAAAAGTTGAGTTGCTTTTGTAAACATTCTCAAAATCATTGGTTAACAAAGGCATTTTTGCTTTTCAAGTCCTGACATGGCATGACATTTTTCCACTATGGTCTGGTCTTGTATTAAACGACAAAAATCGATGAGGCAAAGTTCGGCGTGTTCAACGTGAGTCTCAACATGATCATTACCGAGATCCTCAAGTATAACCACGGAGTCAATTTGATTATCAAGGGAAACCGCTTGGTCATCTTGATCGCCAAAATATAACTACGGGTCTAGTTGAAAATCGTCGGAATGAGATGTGGGATCGAAGCATTTTGAACATTCTCCTCAGCCTTGCCGGATTCAGATGTTGGCGGAGATATGAGATCAGAGATAAATATGGTTTGTTCCGGTACTGAGAAAGCCATCAAAGGTCATACACCGGGCCTGTGGTCACCTATGTACCTCATGCATATTAGCCATCAACATAACAACTGCATTGGCTTGCAAATCCTCCATATCATCATCGAAATCGCATTTGCCATAAAGCTCGTTCTTTGTCTGTGAGATTCCACCCGCCTTCATCTAAGAGCCAAAAAGAAGAGCCTCTTTGAAATAAGCACCGCCTCTAGTCCTTGGCTTTGGGCATGCATAGCCGTGTGTCCCTTCATTGCAGCTTGTAGCATCAAGACCATTCAACCCATTCTGAGCATCGTTCCACCACTTGAGCTCGATTGTTATTCCTACCCACAACATTAAAACCTCACCACCATCCGACGACCATAACCATGATTCAATCTCAACTCGCCCATTGTTCACAAATGCTTGATTCTCTTGTGTTGAGGAGGATCGAATAATGTTGTTGACTTGTTGGCAAGTAAGGCATTACAAATCATAGCAAATCCTGTTGCAGTTGCTTCTCGAATGTGATCGATTCCTCATTAGCTTCAATGACAAGTGCTTTGCATTGTTGTTGTTGTACGGAACAAATTGAGTTTGAGATTGAGGTCGTGAAGGATCATATGATGTGATTGTAGCAGTTGGTTGAGTTGCGGGTTGAGGAGAATAACTGTTTTGAGCATATAAGGCAAGTTGTTGATTTTCCGGATGTGTCGCTGGAGCTTATGTTACTATAAACTTTCCCTATCAACTTCCCTTTTCATGAGGCTTCAAGTAATCGCATAAACAATCCATATGTAGAATAGCAAATTCTTCGCTTGACGGAGAAAATGACATACTTCTCCCATTCAGGACCAAGACTACTCAGGAACTTAGTATTCAATGTATGATTCTTGGCATGATGATGTTGTGTTTATCCAAATCACTATGATGTCTCAAAACCATGATGATAGGACCCCTAGTAATTCTCCAGATTCAATCATGAAGGCTCATAAGTGGCAAAATTTTGGATTCCAAATCCTCCCCGACAGTACGAAGCCTTCCATAAGAAGATGAATATGATCCCACATTTCCTTTCAAGTAGCCTTTTGGCATCAACACTCGAAGAATCGTTGTGTAATCCAAGAGATGTATTGCATCGCAGTTCATCACCATAAGGTAGAAGTTCTTGAGATTCAAGTCTGCAGTCAAAGTAGCAATGTTTGTTTGTTCATCTCGTGGAATAGCATTTGGATCTCCTACAATGACAGAGGCATCTCAAATGACCTTCCAAGATAACCTTATTTAAGAACTTTCCATGTGGCTTCTTCAGATCACAAAACCCAAAAGAACCTTATCACCTATTGATCGTAGTTTCCTCGAGGAGCATTGAGGTCTATCAAGTGATCCAAATTCTCATGAATTGATTGTTGGCCGCTTAAAGCTTCACACATCTTTGCAAACCAAGTGGGTTCCTTCATAGTGTTCCTTAATGGATGTTGATTGAATTCGTTTGTGTAGGGTTGTACTTGAAGACTTGGTGGTGGTTGAACCATTTGAGGCTGGGATTGCAAAGCAAGTTGTGGAGTATGTTGTTGATTAAATTGTTGTTGATAAAATGCTTGTTGTTGATTCCATTGTTGATGTTGTGGAGTTAGTTGTTGTTGACGTTGAGAATAAGTGTATGGGAAATAGTTAGAGTATGGTGGTTGTGACATGTTGAAAAACTTGTGTTGGTAAAATGGATCTTTGTAGTCGAATGAACCTTGTTGAATATGAAGAGTCCTTAGGCGAGAAATCACAATAACCAAGTAGCACTTAAGCGCAAAACACCAGTTAATGCGAACAAGCAAGAGTTACGCTGTATTTAGCTTACTTAGTGAAAAGACGCTAAAGTTGGCGTAGACACTAAGTTAGCGAGGATTATCTTAGGCGTAGACTAGGCTTAGCGTAGAAGATGAATCTTATATGTGGATTTCTACGCCGTAAGATTTATGCTTATGCAATTTAGGATCCCAAGTGATCTTTTTACACTTCACAAAGGTAAAAGATATCCAAAGTCGACGTATTTTCAGCTTATCTAAGCAAGAAAACACGGAAAACCACCTAAATCAAGATCAAACCAAGGATAACCTACGAGTTTAGAGTTTTGCTACGCGTAGGATTACTATAAAATGATAATAAAGATGTTTCTAAACCGCTTTTGTGTGATGAAATAGCTTCAATAACAATTCAAAAGACACAAAAGTGTGAAACTTGATGATCTAAAGCACTCAAAACAGTTATGCGTAGAACGATACCCACGAACAAAAACAAGCTTAAAACTTAAATCCACGCTTAAAGTTTGAAACTTTTTGCCAAAAATGCTTATTTTAACACCTTAAAACATTGCTACAAGAATCTTGGATTAAAAAGTGAAAAATCAAGTTTTGTTTGAGCCAAAGCTCTCGTTACTTTACGCTGCAAGACTAAAAAACTTACTAAAAACAATAACGATTCACCCAACTAGTTGGCGATTGATACCTCTGTTAGGTCACTAGTTTTACAACACAAGCTTACAAGAAAGAGATAAAGGCGATTGAACAAGATACCAAACACACACACAACATAAGGATCAAGTACGCCAGAAGATGTGAATGAAGAAAAACTTGAACAACCAACCTCAAGTGAGGGTTATTACATAGTATTTATAGGGAGAAGCTAGGCAACACCCTAGTCCCTTCCTTTCTCCTATGGGCTTGGGCCTAGCTCATGGGCTCTACATAAGCTTAAGGCTAATAACAAACATAAAGGCCATAATAAGCTACCTATTTCATATGAGTAACTAAACACTTGAATTAGGTTTAGAGTGATTCCAAAGTAAAAAATGCAATCGTTAATGGATAATGAATGCTTAATTCGACAAATCAACTTTTTCAAAACTCAAGAAAACCGTGAAAAAGGTTTTGAAGCCGCTTTTGCCAAATCACATCAAAATGAAAATCTTTGGCACCCATTGATTCGTGATCTAGCCGTCAAGAATGCTTTGTTGTCTCAAATAACAAATGAAACATGAATATGTCGATAAAGCCAACACATATAATTTCTATATCAAAATCAAAATTCAAATAACCGAAAGAGCCGTTTATTGCTAACATTTTTTGCGAAGTTTTGAGTTGGTGCTTTTTGTGCAGTACGGATATGTAAAACACACAAAAAGAAGCCATTTTATTTAAAACCCAAGCACGAGATTAAGAGAGAGCAAGCTGAAATTTGAGGGTCAATTAAGCATCTTAAAGATTTTTATGCTTAGAGGTTGATATTTGAAAGATATAATCAAGTTTGAAGAAATAAGTTTAGTCCCTCAAGATTTGAATCATATTTGATCCTTGGAATTTTCAAAGATGGCAAAAGAGGTCCTTGGATTATGTGAGAAGGACAAGATGGCCTTGGAAGACATTTTCGATTTGCACTTGTGGTCCTTGGAATTTCAGCTATACATGTTTGGTCCCTAAGTTGATAAATGCATACACTTTTAGTCCAAATTTATTTCATTACAACCTTAGGCCCAAAATATTATCAAAGCCAAGTCCATTTCAAAGAATCCATACCCGTACCCCGTCAAACCAACCCATATACCCGGTCAACAATAATCAAAATATACAAAACCCAAAACCACTTATTTTTTCCCCAATCCCTACAAACCTGTGTTCTAAGAACCCTAAAACGGCTCCAAATTGCAAAACTAGAATAATTAAAGGACAATTGTATTTTACCTCGAGACATTCCATTAACACCTGGGATGCCAGCTTTGGCAATCCGTGTGTCATTCTACTAATTCCTCTTCTCTGATTGGTGCTTGAGACGTGTTAAATTAATCCAAAGGTGCAAAATGAATGGATGATGTGTGGGACTGATCCAAGGGTTGTAAACATCCAGAGAAAGCACACATTTGGAGCTTCCTGATTCTTCCAAGACCCTAGTTAGGCTATAAATACCCTTTCATTTCTCACTTGTAAGGAGAGTAGAATTTGAGTAGTTAATTAGTAGCTTAAAATTGTCTTTATGTTTAAATTTCATTTCTGTATTTTCTACATTTCGTTTCAAGTAATCTCAAGTTGTATCATTAAAGTAATTTCAAATTTTATCTTAAATTTGTTTTTAATTACATTTGATTGATTTCGCTTGCTTATTAGTGTTTCTAATTATCATCTTAGCTTATTTAAATCATTTTCTATTTGTTTTATAAAACAAAAATCACAAAAAATAAGAAAAATACTAAAAAATAAAAAAATATCTCAATTGTTAAGTCAGAATCACTTTTGTGTTTATGTTTCCATAAGCTCCTTAAGCTCATCCATAGCTTAGTAAGTGCTTATTTATCTACTGTAAATTCTTTCAAATCTCATCACGTCAAAGTAAGTCAACTGTTTCACTATTGATTCTGAATTGTGGCTCAAGATCGATATGGTTTATACTTGAAATGAATTGGGTTGAGACAGTTAGGATAGTGGTTACTTGATTATTTGGCAAGCCTAGTGGTGGACTTGAGTAAGAGCTACTTATACTTTGTTTTTCATTTAAATTTGCTATGTAGAGTTTGCTTATAGAATTTGTTTTTATTAGTTTTCTTATATCATTGCTTTTAGTTATAATTTGGAGTAGATAGTAAGATTAAGTATTGGTTTTCACCGATTCAAGTAATGTAGGCTTTAATTTTGCTTGATAGTTTTTAAAGAGTGTTTGGATCTGATAATTGATGGAGATGAGGTTTGTTCAAGGGCTTAGTTTAGTTGTTTTAGGTTTAGTTAGGTTTAAAAGTTATTTAGGCTAGAAATTTGAATCTGATACACCTATAGTCAAAGTTGCTTTTGATCTGCTTCATTTTTCATTTCAAGTAAATCAGTTGCTCAAAACTTGCATATGGGTTAAAAAAGTTAAAGTTGTCAAGTTGTATTTCATCATTTTATATCATTACCGCTCAATAATTGATTCAAAACTCGTTTAGTCAACTTTTCATTACACTGTCAAAAAGTCAATATTGCCAAAACCGCTTTGCAAAACTTTGTGAATTTCTCATGTATTCATTATTGGTGCAAATCAAGTGAAATTTTGGGCTTTGCAAGTTCAATTGGTCAAGTTTATAAATCTGATTTTTACCAAATTTTTGGAAACTCTTTTAAGCACTTAATCAAATTGTTCAAATGTACCTACATATAGCCTGCTCACACCTCGCTAATAATGAGTGTGAGAGTTTTTGCGCAAACTTGCATTGGGTTCATGTTAGTGTTAGGTCTGATATTTGGTTTAGTTGTAGTCTGGTTGGTGATCTTGAGTCTCTCACTGATTTTCGACATTAGATAAGCCGTTGCTTAAGCTGAAGTAAAAGGGGTAGGCTGTTAGGTTATTTGAGTGAAATTGAAGCCAAATCATTGTAGCTTGTAATACGAGTTGATCTTAGTTGTTTTAAGTACACTCAGCTTGATTTTAGCTTAGAATAGCTTCGTAGCTTTTGGTTTAGAAGAATAGCTTATAGCTTTATTAGTGCTTATTTCACAAGGCAGCTTCACTACGCTCCCATTTCTGCACACTAGCATAGGTTTTGATATTTTTCATAGATTTAGAATAATATTTTAGACTTTTTTCTTGAATTTTCATAATTTTTAGTTATGCTTAGTATTTTCTTGATTTAAACAGCTTTTTAAGGCATTTTAAATAGCTTTTATTTCAATTAATTCAGAAAAAGTTCAAAAATAATTTTCAATTTTCCTAGATTAAGAAAAATATAAAAGCCAAAAAATATTTTTCCAGATTTTTCCTAGTTAAATTTGTAATTTTTAGCATTTAAATTAGTTTTAATAGTTTTAATTCAAATAAATTCCAGAAAAATCATAAAAATTAATTTTAATTCTTAGTTAATTTTCTAATATCATTCTTAGTTAGAAAGTAGTTTTAGATATTTTAGGACTTAGAATAGACATAGTTATTTTATTTTTCTAATACGTTTTGAATAATTCGCGATTTAGGATTTCCGTAGTGTAATTTCCTTATATTGTTTTCCCTTTTCCCGTAGTTTTAATATAATCAAAAATCCAAAACATCGAGCATTTTAATAACGAGCCAATAACGACATTGCCCATTCACACCTCGTTGAAACGACTTGATTTCTAATCCGTATCACTATCACTCACGCGTTTTGATTCATTATCCTTTTTCCTAAAGGGATTTTAAATCATTACTTGTGGTTATTTTTGATATCGATATTGTGGTTTTATCCATACACACACACCCCTAAACCTCAACTAATCAAATTTTACTTCTGGGAGGAGGTTGTGTCGCGACAATATCTATTTTGTTTTACGACAGTGACTGATCCTTCCTTTGTAAGCTATTTTTATAAAATAAAAAAGTAAAAATATTTTCTTTTTTCTTTTTATATATATATCATATTAAAAAAATACAAAAGATTTTCTCTTGTGTTTTTGAGCTAAATAGAATACATCAATTATATAACATTCTCAACGGAGGTGTTATCATTAGTAAGTTCCCTAACCAAAGATCAAAAACTTGCCTTTGTGTCGCTTGTAGTCGATTTATTTCTATTTGATAAACAAACCGTGGTGGTAAGGACGCCTGACATTAAATTGCGGCTAAAAGAAGCGGGTTTTTATAAGCTTTCGCAATACCTAAATAAGCTTCTCCGCCGCTTGCGTTTGTCTTATAGAAGTGATTTATTCACTTGGGATTATTGGTTAAGTTCACTGTTTTCAATACCGCTTCGCTTTAATTGCCTTGGTTTTTGAAAGTGCATGCGCACTCGTTCTAATAACTACGGACCGATCCGTGAAACCGCTACAATTACGGAAGCGCGAATAGACGTGCTCCATTAGTCGAACCCGAGATTCGACTAATCCGACCCCCATCGTCGAAATGGCGGAGGACAACCGATCTATGCTAGAGCAACTCCAAGCACCCACCGAGGGTTGTGGAGAAGCCATCGTCAGTCCCGCAATGGTTGCCGATAACTTTGAGCTTAAACACGCTTGATAAATTTTCGTCAAGCCAATTTTACGGATTTGAGAGGACGATCCTCACTCATATCCGACGGTTCAACAAGCTCACGTCTACGATCAAGTACCGTAACGTTCCGTAAGAGGCTATCAAGCTTCTACTCTTCCCGTTTTCACTCGAGGGGCTGCCCGGATTTGGCTCGAAAAACTACCCCCTCGATCGATAACCACATGGGAGGATTTAGTGTCAAAATCGAATTCTTCCTACCGCCTAAAACAACAAGCTTAAAAATGAAATAACAAAATTCACACAAAGATTTGATGAATCATTTAGTGAGGTATGGGACCGATTCAAAGATTTGCTTAGGCAATGTCCCCATCATGGTTTTACGGAATTACACCAACTTGATATGTTTTATAACGGTTTGAATGAAACTGATCAAGACTCTCAATGCCGGTGGTAATTTGTTTGACCATCAACGAGATGCCTTTATTTCCAGATAAATCTAAAGTTCGTACCTCACGTAGCAAATCGGTTGTCGCTCGAAAGGAGTGTTACACCATCGCCTCATCTTACTAAAATACGCCTAGCACCGATGCTAAGATTGATAAGCTTACGGATATGATTCAGGCTTTGGTTAAGATTAAGACCGCTAAGGTTATTTCTTCTCCACCCGCCAAGTCAAAGCTGGAATCGACTTGTACTACTTGTGGTGGCCCGCATGCTTACTACAATTGTACCGCCACCGATGGAAATCCTTTCAAGCATGTCGTAAGGTAACCAATACCGTCCTCAAGTTGAACCAAAACCTCGTGTTAGTAATCAAATGGGACCTCCGGGATTTTCTCAATCGAACAATCAGACTCGTTTTAATCAGAATCAAGTTTGTGGACCAAATGTTCAAAACCAATTCAAAGCCCCACCAAATCAATACCCAAATCAAGGAGTCAATTACAATCAAGGATATCAAGCTTCAAGCTATCAAGCTCCACCTTTTCCCTCTAATGAATTCTCGAATTACGTCTCGCAATAATGCTACCATCCAAACCATGGAAACCCAGATTTCAAGTTTGAGAAACGAGTTTCAATCTTCATTAACTAGACAAAGCAAGGAGTTTAGGAACGAAATTCACTTCGAATAACAAGATGGATGCTTCGCAGATAAACTTGAGAATATGTTGAATGTGTTTTGCCAAATGAGTCAACCCTCGAGTTCGGTTCTCTCCCAAGTAACACAATTCCAAACCCGGCAGGGAGAAATGAAACTTACCATTCGAGATGATGGGCCCTCGATGACTACTTCCTCTCCGGTGAGGAGTGTAGCACGAGAGACCGAGGTGACAAAAGACCCGGTAATTCCTCTTGATAATGGAAAAGCCAAGTACGTCCAACCTCTGGTTGCCCAAGTTCCTTCTATCTCTGCAAAATGCCGAAGTTCTAACCTTTACACCGCAAATCGATTCGACAAAATGAAAGTTGTTTCCGGAACAAAGTTCAAACTTACGACTGATATGATCAAAGTTGCTGAAAAGATTTATGAAGAGAAATTGGAACAAATTTCAAAGATTTCAATTGAGCCTACACCGTCTAATTCTTCCTCGAACCAAGCTCCCGAGAAGCTTGGTGATCCCGAGAAATTTCTCCTTCCTGTTCTTAAATGATATTAAGGAATGTAATGCCCTAACCATCTCAGTGCAAGCAAGTCTCATGCCTTGCGATATATCATGAGCTTGGATTGAAGACTCTTATACCGACTAGTATGACTATCGAATTAGCTAATCGAACAATTGCTCACACGGTTGGTGTAGTCAACGATGTTATGGTACGAGTTGATAAATTCCATTTTCCGGATTTAGTTGATATAGAGGTCGACGCCCAGTTCCTCTCACTTTAGGAACACCATTCTTGAGAACCGCGAAAGTCCTTGTGGATCATTACCAAGGAACGCTAACGATCAGAAAAGGAAATGAAAAATAGTGTTTATGCCGAAAAAACGCCAAAACCTCCACCCGATGATCATTCGATTCATAGCATCAGTGTGATTGATTTTTCTCAAGAAAGTGGCGATCCCATTTTACCGTTTAATCCAATTATGACCGACTCTTTCCGGTCTCTCACTACGAAAAGTGACCCCATTTGGGAAGAGATCGAGGCCTTTCTTAATGATGATTCAGTTCCCGTTGAGATTGATAATAATGCTACTTTTGACCCGGATGGGAACATCTTGTTATATAATGAACCGTCCTTTACCCCCCTGGATGATCCAATGATGTGAAGAAAGTTGAACCTAAAACGTCTCGAATTGATCTTTCAAGGTTTACGATCAAGAGTATGTCGATAATACAAGCTGAACGGAAAAAGAAACAAGAAAAGGAGTCTACAACGGTAGTGGTGAAACTGCTAGCTCTAAGAGCACACCACTTGTCCCACCTCCGATTTCTAAGAAAATCGACCTTCCTTTGAGTGGCAATCCCACTCCTTCTTTTGAAATCATGGAACCTTCTTTTAAAACATCTTTCGATCCAGAATCTTTCAAAACGACATCAACGAATCCATTGTTCGAATTCGATTCTGAATATACTCAAATTTTTGAAAATCAACTCTTTTTGACAAGAAAGTGAGGAGTTCACCGATGAACTTGCTCTATCGACTCAATTCTTTCGAGGATGAAGAAGAATATGATGATCCGCTTTTTTCTCAAGAAAGATAAGGAAGTGAAGATTTCGACAGATGAACTTGTTGATCCTGAGGTCCAATATTATTTTTCATCCGAAAGTGATTCCTCTCCTCGTGAGGATTTTCACGTAGATGATACTTTGATTTCGTTCCTCTCCGAGGACAAGATTTTCAACCCCGATACGCTGCTGATGAGTTTTATGCTAAAAATGTCATTCGAGATAGGATCCTCTTGGATGCCTTCGTTGATGAGCCTTTGAGTAACACCTTTCTATACCATGAGCTCCCGTTTCTTTGGAGTATTCTCTTATCGATCCGTCATCCTTTGTCCTACCAAAAAACCGGATGATGGATCGTTCTTTCATATGCCTTATGTGAGTTTGGGAGGAGTTATTCGTATGTGCCGGAGCCCGACATTTTCTTTCCTCCCCACCCACCCCCATTCTTTCGGGGAATGAGGACACCGTTTTGACCCTGGTATCTCTACCACTTTCTTCCCCAAGGACAAATGAATTTAGACGAGTCGCTAGCACTCGTTTAAGAAAAAACAGTAGCCGTGGGAGGCACCCCATGCTTATCTCTATCTTCTTTCTATTTTCTAATAAGTGACGTTAAGGGGTTAGCCTCTTCGATTTCTCGTGTTTGGTTGTTTGTGATGTTGTGTCTAGGATTTTTTCGATATGAAGACTCTCGTGCTCGAAGTTTGTCTTTTCTCCTCTCGAGTTTCATGTTCGATGCTGATCCGATATCCGAAATCTTATCGACTAACGTTTATCTTTTACCATACTTAATAAACGGCTTTTAGATTTTCGTTGATACCCTTGCTTTAAACATCGAGGACAATGTTTCGTCTAGTCTCTGGGGTAGGGTAATCTTCGATTTGATTTGACCGCATTCTTATTTTTTGTCGTGTACTCGCGAACCCCGTTTTTCCTTAGAAAAAATGTGCAAAAATGTGAAAAATTTAAATTTTTTTGTAAGCTTTTGTTAGTTTTATGATCGAAAAGTCTTTTGAAGTTTCTTAGAAGTTTCTTTAAATATGCTTTTCTTGAAGTAGTCTTGCTAATTGCTTAGACAAGAGGCTATAAAATGCGATTCTAGCCTCAAAGCCAAGAATTTGCAAGTCTCCCTAAGTGATTTTAAATATGCGAGACTTGAGATTATTTAGACAAAGCATTTGCTAAGTTAATATATGTTTTGACACCTTGTTGACTTTCTGCTGGTTAGAGTAGGAATGGAATTGACTGACCTGTAAGTTGAGCCCTAGCTTGTTCCCTTAACCATAGATAATCTAATAATTATCGACTAAGCATCCATGATCTCATTATTTGGGATTTTAAATTTGCGGAGATCGAGAAATGATAGAGTTACTTATGAGTTTAGATGCTAAGCTTGGAGTAGTTGGTTCTCTTTAGAGCCCATCGAAGGTACTTATGGCTTTTGTTCCCACAAAATTGTTTCACCCCATATTTGTTAATAATAATAATTAAAGATGTTGAGTTTTTGGCGATAGTTAGTTCTTTATTCTTCTTTAAAGAATCTTTGCCCATGAGAGTTGGGTACACATCAAGGTACTGTCAGTGTTACGGTATAATAGACAACTGATTCCCATAGTTTTGCTATTGTTTTATTGTTATAAAAGCCGTAGGGTTTGGAGTTTGGCACAAAATTTAACATGAAATAAAGCCCAAATGTTTAAAAAAAAAAAAATCCAAAGCTATAAAAGTTGTCATAGACTTCTATAAAAGCAGAGGAAAAATCCAAAGTCATAATAAAACTTCTGATAAAACGTAATCCCGTTGAGTTAGTAGTTGAAAAGACCAAGGGCCTAAATTGCAAAATACAAATGTGTCAAATAGTAAGCCAAACTTCGGATCCGGGAGATGTCTAAATAAAGCTTCTGTCTTTGGACTCTAGATGAGTTGTTCTGGTCACCATAAAAAGGATATTCTCCCTAAATCGTGGTGAAATTAGGACCTTGATGTGGACTCATTCTGGTGCAATGGTTTTCGAGGGAAGATGGATAACTAATTAGCGACTTAGCTTTATATCTTTATTGGAATAAATCTTATCGAAATGAGAAACTTGAAGAAATTCAATTCTCAACAAAAATAAAAAAATCTAGAGGGAAAATAGGAAAATGGGAGCAAAAGGTAATTACACAAGTAACTTCCATGGGTAGTTATAGCATCTAGAATCATATTTAACAATGATTCGATTTTACGCTTAGTTTGGGGACTTGTGAAAAATCAGGGACGATGTACTCTATCCGTATGGTCACTTCACGCTGTTGTGTTTCATCTGATCCTAACGTGTTGATTGAAAAATGTTGGAGTTATTGATCGACATGAAAGTTCAGCAAACCGTCACTCATAATAATAAGTGCTTAATCGTAATATCTACATGTGAATTAAAAGGTAAACGGGGCGTTTTTAGAATTATGGCTTTCTTAATCTCTTTTGAGGAATCTTTGCTACTTCTTCATAGGTTTAGTAAAAAGAGATTGAAATCTTTGGTTTTAGAAGCGTGAGTTGATTGCATTGCGTGGGGATACGACAATGGTCTCGTTGTGGTATTTTGATATGTGCTTAAACACATATAATTTCTATATCAAAATCAGACCCAAATAACCAAGAAAGAGTCGTTTATTGCTAACATTTGTGCGGTGTTTCTTGAGTTTGTGTTTGCAGGTACGGATATGTAAAACACAAAAAGAAGTTTATATCGATGAAAACCCGAGCACGAGAGATTAAGAAGAGAGCTAAAGCTGAGCCGAGGGCAGAATTAAGCATCTGTAAAGATTTTTATGCTTAGAGGTTGATATTTGAAAGATATAACAGTTTGAAGAAATGGCAGTTTTAGTCCTCAAGATTCAGAATGACATATTTGATCCTTGGAATTTTCAAAGATAGCAAAAGAGGTCCCTGGATTATGTGAGAAGGACAAGATTGACCCTTGGAAGACATTTTCAGATTTGCACTTGTGGTCCTTGGAATTTCAGTTTATACATGTTTGGTCCCTAAGTTGATAAATGCATACACTTTTAGTCCAAATTTATTTCATTACAACCTTAGGCCCAAAATATTATCAAAGCCCAAGTCCATTTCCAGCAATCCATACCCTGTACCCCAGTCAAAACCAACCCATATACCCGGTCAACAATAATCAAAATATATTAAAAAACCCAAAAACCACCCGCGCCTATTTTTCCCCAATCACTCCAAACCCAGGTTCTAAGAACCCTAAAACACCCTTGGCTCCAAATTACAAAACTAGAATAATTAAAGGACAAATTGTACTTTTACCTCGACAAGACGACACACACCGGATGCCGCAAACCGCGGTGTCATTCTACTAATTCCTCTTCTCTGATGGTGCCAGACGTGTTAAATTAATCCAAAGGTGCAAAATGAATGGATGATGTGTGGGACTGATCCAAGGGTTGTAAACATCCAGAGAAAGCACACATTTGGAGCTTCCATTCTTCAAGACCCTAGTTAGGCTATAAATACCCTTTCATTTCTCACTTGTAAGGAGAGTAGAATTTGAGTAGTTAATTAGTAGCTTAAAATTGTCTTTATGTTTAAATTTCATTTCTGTATTTTCTACATTTCAGTTTCGTTGTAATCTCAAGTTTTATTCATTAAAGTAATTTCAGCTTTTATCTTAAATTTGTTTTAATTACTGTTTTATTGATTTCAGTTGCTATTAGTGTTTCAGCTTACTCATCTTAGCTTATTTAAACTCATTTTCACTATTTGTTTTATAAAACAAAAATCACAAAAAAAAAAAAAAAGAAAAATACTAAAAAATAAAAAATATCTCAAATCATTGTTAAGATCAAATCACTAGTTTAAGCTTTTATAAGCTCTTCAATAGCTTATTAATTGCTTATTAAGATCTCTACTCAGCCTACTCAAAATAATTCTAAAACAAATTAAGTCAACTCAAGCAGTCAGTTGGTTCTGAATGTCCGTTTTGATCATGAAAGTGGTATGGATTGGTCAAAATGATGATGAATTTGGGTTGATTCAGAGATGGTTTAGGGTTGAAGTTGGTTTTAGTGGCTATGTTATTTGTACAAGCCACGTTGGCTAGGACCACATGTAAGTGATTTCCAAATTTTGATATTACATAATTTGCTTGTGCTTGAATCAGAGTATTTAATAATCTAGATCCGTAATTTAGCTGATGTTAGGTTTTATTGTTGCGCAGTAATTGTTAGTATAGGCTAGTAAGTGATTAGAATAGTTAAATTTGCATAACAGTTAGTAAATTAGTGTTTGGATTAGGCTGCAAATCTGAGCTAGAGGATAGTTAAGTCTTTAAGTTGAATTGAAGTTGTTACTAGTAGGTATTTTAGACTCTTTAGGTTGAGAATTTTGCAATTTAGAACTTAAAAAGTCAAAATCTCTTTCTAACTAATTTCATTTATAAATCAGTTAGTTTAAGTGATAGCATTAGCTTGCATTTAGGATTAGAATAAATTAGTATAGCTTATTCAGGTCTTATTTCATCTTAATTCATCATTTCAATCTGTTTTTGCAAGATCAAAGTTCACATTAGTCAACATTTGCAAAATCTGTTAAAAGTCAAAAGTTGCTAAAACTCAGTTTTCACAAAACTTTGTGGATTTTTAGAGGATTCATTTCTGGTTCAAAGTTTTTGTAACTTTGGGATATTGAATTTCAATTGGTTGAGAAGTCAAAAGTGATTTTTGTGGAATTTTTGGAAATCAACTTAAGCTCTTAATAAGCCCTGCTTTTAGGTACCTAATGCTCGTTTCACCACTTTCCAATCTTAAGGTGTATGGTGGACTTTACATTCAACATAACTTGCTCATCTTTGTTGGTAATCGGCTAAAAATTAGTTCACATACTCTTTGGTTGATGGTCTTGAGGTTCCATAATCTGGATTTCCATTTTGCTTATTGAATAAGCAGTTTCAGTAGCTTAAATATAGGTACTTAAGAGCTGTTTGGTTTAAGTAGTTGATTAGCTCTAATCTTGGTAGATTGCTTATTAGAGGTTATGAGTAGCTTGAATTAGTTGATATTAGTTAGCTTTAGTATAATTTAGCCTCAGTAAAAGTTTGGTAGCTTATTGCACTCTTTAGCTTATTTTAATAGC
Source organism: Chrysanthemum makinoi (assembly GCA_910596185.1). Lineage (NCBI taxonomy): Eukaryota > Viridiplantae > Streptophyta > Magnoliopsida > Asterales > Asteraceae > Chrysanthemum > Chrysanthemum makinoi. The sequence continues at coordinate 162,142,496 of OU343216.1, read as the reverse complement.
TTATTTGAATTCAGTTTACACATCAGTTTCTAAATCTTACACATAAGCCATAGTTTTTATATTTTTCATAGATTTAGAACAATATTTTAGAATTTTCCTGAATTTTTCTTATATTTTTCCAACTTTTATTTCTATTTTTCTTGATTTAAAACTAGTTTTTAATACTTTTAAATAGCATTTAATTCGAATAAATCGAAAAGGTTCCAAAAAATAATTTTTCAATTTTCTAGATTAGAAAATTATAAAAGAAAAAATAATTTTTCTAGATTTTTCCTAGTTTAATTTGTAATTTTTAGCATTTAAATTAGTTTAAATTAGTTTTAAATTCAAATAAATTCCAGAAAAATCTTAAAAAATTAGTTTTAATTTTTAGATAATTTTCTAATATCATTTTTAGTTAGAAAGTAATTTTAGATTATTTTTAGGACTTAGATTAGACATAGTTGCTTTTTATTTACGTTTCTTTTAATACGCTTTAGTATAAATCGCGTATTTAGGATTTCCCGTAGTGTAATTTCCCTTAATTGTTTTCCCATTCCCCGTAGTTTTAACATAATCATAAATCCAAAACATCGAGCATTTTAATAACGAACCGATAACGACAAGTTCATTCACACCTCGTTGAAACGACTCGGATTTCCTAATCCGTATCACTATCACTCACGGGTTTTGATTCATTATCCTTTTCCTAAAGGGATTTTAAATCATTACTTGTGGTTATTTTTGATATCGATATTGTGGTTTTATCCATACACACATACCCCTAAGCCTACATCGAGTAATCAAAAACATCAAAGAATCGCTTGATGGCGTGTAGAGATCTTCACAAGTTTGGGGATCACACATTGAAGAAGGTTAGGGACTGATTAGCTTATAGGTTGAAGGATATTCATGAAGGAATTGGGTCATAAAAGCGATGGAATTCTAAGGAAAGACGGGATGTGAAGAGGATCATCACCATGAGTGATGAAAGGTTGTATCAAGGATCGGCCTCGTAACACCGAGAGCTTTGAGGTGGTCGTCCCCAGATTGCTCTCGCCAAGTTATCAATCCACCGGCCAGATTCCTCGAAAGATTGATGGACTTCCTGGTACCCCTTGAACTGCTTCTATTTCATATACTTTGGATGTGTGATTTATATGTCAATGGCTTGTGCACACATAATGCTGTACAACCCGTACTTGTCAATAAAGGACCCCGTGGTACGCCTGCTACAACTTAAGAAGTTTAAAGTTTAATTTTGAGTAAAACCTATCAAACCTTTTACTTTTCAAGGTTTTGCTCAAAAGAACAAGTACTTTCCCTTATGATTTTCAAAACCTCAACCGCTTATATCACTCAAGGAGGGGGAGTATTTGACTTAAAATCTTTGTTCACAGTGGTTATCTTCCCACAAAACTCAAAATGGTCATATTTATTCTCAAACATTTCTTCAAAATAACATTAATGCCATTTTGAGGGGAGAAAAATACGGATAAGAAATATGTTGTGTTTTGCTCATGAATGTGAAAAGACTTTAACCTATGAATTGATTCGAACCTAAATACATTGAAAAGATTTGTCTTCCAAGACTTATCCAAGTAAATTGTACCTATTCGAGAAGCTCTTGATAGACATGAACTATGACGGGTTTGACAATCTTCGGGTTGTCCACATCTTCAAGGTAGTTATTAGAGCTAGTTGTCACCTAAAAGTTGACAATGTATCTCTTTAACTATACAACGTAATCATGTCTCGCAAGGAATTGTCTCTTCTTGAGTCGATCAATTCAAAAGTGTACGCTTTTTCTCATTGTGCAGATTGTCAAAACCTTAAGCACATATTGAGGGGGAGTATTTCTCAAGAAAAGATCAAACTCTTACAGTGGTACAAGATGTTTTTCATTCATAAACACTTTAAGAGATTTTCATGTAAATGGTTTTATGGCAATGGAGTTATAAGGTGATTAAGGTTAGGAATAACCGTCCTATGATCCGCCAGAGCCGGAGGGATCTACCCAAGGACACTACCAATAGTTAGAATTAGAAGTCCTTATGTTTGATCATAAAAAGGAGAAAATGAGAATCGGAGAAGGAAGGAGTTGAAGAATTAAAAAGAAATGCAAATAAAAGGGTGAAAAGAAATAGCCCTCTAGATTATTCAACTTAGGCGTACATCGGTTCAATTCATATGCTACCGTTGTCACTTGATGACGCGGATTGAAGATTAAAAAGTCATGGACCCAAGGGACGATGCACTAAACCTTCTTAGCCACTCAAGTTTCTCTCAACAGAAGCTTGTTTCATTCTTACAGGAAACCCTACGTAAACTATCGGCTTTCTCTTAGAGATTGCTGGTATTGAAGAAGGAGACTATCTCCCTAGTCTCCGCCAGAAAACCAAACGCACTATTGAGTCTAGAGCCATGAGATTCATCAAAAGATCTCTTAGGTAAACTTGACCTTTCATCACTTGTTGTTCAACAATAAGAACATCATGGTCGTTATCGAGTCCTTCACAAATCTTAGCAATCTGTCAAGAACATTTATGAGAGGTTCACAATTGTGATCCTCAGTGATTGAATGGAAACTCCTGCCGTGGTCAACATCAAAATGTACCCTACAAGGTGTCACTTCGTAACTCCCCGTGATTACGCTTAGTGGTCTCAAACGGCTACAGTAGAGGTGATGCTTCGGTATACCTCAGCGACTCATCTGAACTATTGGTGTACTTTGGTACATTGCGTTATCTCACTTGTGGGACTCTAGTTCAGGAATGGCCTTTGTAAGAATTAGAGTTGTGTTTTCACACTATACTGTTAACACTCTCGAAGTTCAAACTTGTAAGTGCCTTATCCCTTATTACTAACCGCTTTCATGTTTCTTCTTACGAAGCTCGAGCGGAATGATCGTGCAGATTCTTCATATGCTCATGCCAACATCATCACTAATGGAAGTTCTCTCAAAAAGCAACACAAAAGTCAAAATGATTCTACGTCAATCAAAGAATCTACAAAGTTTAAAGACTTAAAGAACTCTCAGCATCGTAATTCAACGTTAAAGCGTGAGCATAAGTGAAGAAAGACGTGGAGACATCTTCACAAGGCACTGAAGTGACTTGATGCGCATAAACAACAACATACTATCACTACCATCACAAAGAACAAAGAACAAAGATCAAGCTGCGTCAAAGCAGAACTGTTTAAAGAGAAAAATTTCTCTACAATGGAGAGATTGTTCAAATCAAGGTAATTTTTCTCACAAGAAAGAAGAATGTCGAAGACGCCAAAGCTACTATTACATCAGTACCTTAACCGTTCATATTCATTCATCACCAACACTTAGGGGGAGATTATTGGAATCACTCCTAAACCTAAATCAAGTGTTAGTGATTCATATGTAATAGTTAGCTTAATATGGCCTTTATGTTAGTTATTAGCCTTAGGCTTATGTAGAAGGCCCATAAGCCTAGGCCTAGTCCAATAAGGAAAAGGATGGGAACTAGGAGTGTTGCCCTAGCTTCCCTCCTATAAATACATTGTTATAACCCTCACTTGAGGGTTGGTTGTTCAATTTATATCTTCACACTACCCATGCTTAACCTTTCTTAGTTTCATACGCGTATGTGTGCGTGATAGTTGTTCATCCGATCTCACCTCTTCTCTATTTCTTCTATTGTTACTTGTGTTGCATATTTGGGAACCTGACAATTACGTAGAAGGTCTTGGTCATAACTTATTTTCTCGCTTCACACTTGATTCTGATCTAGAAGTGGCCTTCTAAAACATACTTGTTTTGTTAGAGAACTTGATGGTAAGGAACTTTTAAGAGGAACAAGTGGTTCAAATCTATACACCATCTCTATCGAAGATATGATGAAGTCTTCTCCAATTTTCTTGTTGTCAAAGGCTTCAAAAACCAAGTCATGGTTATGGCATCGTCGTCTCAATCACTTGAACTTCGGCACCATCAATGATCTCTAGAAAGGACTTAGTTGTAGGTTTACCTAGACTAAAGTATGAAAAGGATCATCTTTGTTCAGGATGCCAATTAGGAAAAAGCAAGAAGTATGCCCACAAACCCAAACCTACAAACTCCTCAACAGAGTTCTTCATACAACATGGACTTATGTGGACCCATGAGAGTAATATCTTGGGAAGAAATACGTGTTAGTTGTGGTTGATGATTACTCTCGATTCACCTGGGTTAAGTTCCTAAGGACAAAGGATGAAACTCCTGATATCATCATCAAACTTATCAAACAACTGGTGTTCGACTTAACAAAATCAATAATCATCCAACGCATTAATGGAACTGAGTTTGTTAACAAACAACTTAGTGAGTTTTATGAAAGTGTTGGAATCAACCATCAAAGAAGTGTTCCACGAACTCCTCAACAAAACGGTGTAGTTGAAAGACGAAATTGAACTCTTGTGGAAGCCGCAAGGACAATGCTGATTTACTCAAAGGTTTCAATGTTTCTCTGGCCGGCCATTGCCACCGCATACTACACTCAAAATCGATCCCTAATTCACACCGCTCATGGAAAAATCCATATGAACTTGTCCACAATAGAAAACCTAATCTCTCATTCCTTTGTGTGTTTGGTGCATTGTGTTATCCAACTAATGAGGGTCAAGACTTAGGCAAACTTAAGGCTAAAGGGACATTGAGTATTTGTAGGATATGCACCAAACAAAAAGGGATACCGAATCTACAACAAAAGAACCCGAAACATCATGGAAACAATTCACGCACTGATGAGCTGACCGGTCCTATGGCTCCCGGACAATCCAGCTCGACCCGACTTTAAAAATGTCCAATTGGTTCATCCCTTGTACCTAACTCATCTCCAAAGAACTCCATATGTACCTCCATCCAAGATGATTTGAAGAAATTGTTTGATCCAATGTTTGATGAACATTATGAGCCAAATGCCAATGATCTGTCAATTCCAACAACAGAGGCTGCTTCTAGCCCTGTCAATGAAGTTAACCCTTCAGCTTCAATGTCATTAAGTCAAGAAGCCACATGATCACTGCCTCATCAACAAACCTTCAATCATCAATGTACATCATGGAATTGTTTCGCACTCATGATGAAGTTAATCCCTTTGCTACCCTAAAGATGCTCCATTTGAAAACATATTTGCTCCTCAATCATCATGAACCATCTTCATCAAGAGAAATCGACTGCTACTTCGCCTCAACAACAACCACATGAACACCTTAGGAAATGGACACATGATCATCTATTGGACAACATCATTGGAAACCCTCTCGCCCAAGATCCACTTGGAAACAACTTGCAACCGATGCCTTATGGTGCTTCTTCAACTCCGCTCTCTAAGATCGAACCAAAAGATGTTAAAACCGCCATGAATGAAGATGTTCGTTCAATGCCATGCAAGATGAAATTCATGAGTTTGATCGACTTGATGTATGGGAATTAGTACCGCCCTCGACTGTGCATGATCATTGCTCTAAAGTGGATCTTCAAAGTAAAACTTGATGAGCATGGTGATGTTTTAAAGAACAAGGCTCGATTGGTTGCAAAAGGATACCGCCAAGAAGAGGGTATTGACTTTGAAGAATCATTTGCTCCAGCTTGCTCAGATGAGGCAATCATAATCTTCTTGGCTAATGCCGCTAGTAAGAATATGGTTGTAGATCGATGGATGTAAAACGCTTTTCTCAATGGAGATTTGAAAGAGGTGGTTTACGCCAACCAACCTGAGGGTTTTGTGAATCCAGAGCATCCTACTCATGTCTATCGCTTGAAAAAGTCCCTTTACGGTTTGAAGCAAGCTCCTAGAGCATGGTATGATACGTTATCGAAGTTTCTTCTATCTTTGGATTCAAAGAAAGGAGCATCCTACATTGTTCACTGTGAAGTCAGCAAACATTTAATTCATGTTCAAATATATGTTGATGATATTATCTTTCCTCGACCGACCTAATGTGTGTGACCGCTTTTCAAATGAAATGGGTTCTAAATTTCAAATGTCAATGATGGGACAAATGTCATTTTTCTTGGGATTACAAATTTCACAAAGTCCCTGAGGCATTTTTATAAATCAATCTAAATATGCAAATGAGATTTTAAAGAAATTTGGATTTGATTCTTGTGACCCTGTTGACACTCCCATGATTGAGCGTACTAAACTCGATGAGGACCACTCAGGGATCATGGTAGACCAAACGAAATATCGTAGCATGATTGGATCCTCATGTACCTCACGCCAGTAGACCGCATATCTTGTTCGCTTGTATGTGTGCTAGATACCGTGCTAAGCCTACCAAAAGCACCTTGAAGCTTAAACGGGTCTTTCGATTCCAAGGAACCATCAACATGGGACTTTGGTACCCGGACACCGTATGTCACTAAATGTACCAGTGCATGCCGCAGATGTCAAGATACACGCCGGCACGTCCGAGGTGCCAGCTTTTGGGTGATAAGCTTGTGAGCTGATCTTCAAAGAAGCAAATGAGTACTTCTATTTCCTCTAAGAGGCTGAATACATAGCCATGTCATCTTGTTGTGCTCAAATTCTATGGATGAGATCCCATTTATCTGACTATGGCTTTAAATTCAACAAAATCCTCTGATCAGTGATAATAAAAGTGCTATTGCTCTCTCATGCAACAACGATCAACACTCAAGAGCAAAGCACATCGACATTCGACATCATTTCATCAGGAGCAAGTAGAAAACGGTGTGGTGGAACTATACTTTGTGAGGACCTAATACCGGCTAGCGGACATCTTCACCAAAGCTCTTCCTAGAGAACGTTTTTAGTTTATCCTTCCACGACTTGGTCTTAAGAGCCTACAACCGGAAACACTCAAACGTCTTCAAGAGGAAGAAGAGGAGTGAAAGGTTTTCCTTCATCTATCTTTTGTATATATTTATTCAAAAACCAAAATACAAAATTATAAAACCAACAAAAAGCAAAGAGAAAAATATAAAACTTTCAAAAACCCATAAAAAATAATAATAATAATAATATATTGTTATTTTGTCATGTTTTTTTATTCGATATCATCTACGGATTTTGTGTTGACATTCAAAGAATGTCACGGGTCTTTAGATGTTCTTCGAATGTACATAGTTTTGTTTTTAAAAATATATATATATAGAATATATATATATATATATATATATATATATATATATATATATATATATATATATATATATATATATATATATATATATATATATATATTGGGAGAAAGTGAAACTATGGTTTATTGTCATTTCGTGCAAACCCGCTTCTTCAATGAAAGAATAGAGCCATGCTTTATCTTGGTTTTCAAATCTCATGCTCTGATTCTATAACCATTTTATTCTATCTAATGAAAACTAATTGATTTGAAAAATAACTCGGACTCTATTTTTGAAAATCATCTGGATTTAACATTTGTCAAAAACATAAGGATATTCTTCATACAATTGTTTTCAAAAGATAATCATGCATGTTTAATCAATGGAGTTTAAAGTCTTAAAATTCGATCCTTATCAGTTAAAACGTTTTCATAATCAAGTCACAATTCTCCTTAAAAGCTTTCAAAATCAATTTAAATCTACAGAGATCACAACTCTCAAATGATTTGATAATTGTGATCAGGGGAGAATTTGTGATTCAAATTGGATTTAAACTAATAATTCGGTAAATGGTTTTATAAGGATGTACAAGCACTCCCTCCCACATGTGCCAAACGATTTCAAATTTTCCATGCACATGTTGAGGGGGAGCATCTCTCTTAAACCACAAAGATTTAAAACGTGATCAATTTAATTCAATGTGCAGACCTTTCCTAATATGTGCACAAACTTTTCAAATATCTATGCACATATTGAGGGGGAGCAACTATTTTGAAAATCACATTTCTATATAACTACTCTTAGATGTAAGCCAACCCCTCAAAGATGAAAATAATTTCTATTACAAAATGATGCTTGATGCAAATGTTGAGGGGGAGCTCTATTTCAAAAATTATCAAAAACAATTCAGATACAAAATACTTTGATAATATATCACAAGTATCTAGACTGATTTTCAAATGGTTTTCAATTGGTTCCAATGGCAGATGAACAATATCAAATAGACCGACCAAATTTACTTTATGTATGGTGATATAAGGATGATAAGGTTAGGTATTTGTTCCCATGATCCGCCAGAACCGGAGGGATCTACCCAGGGACAATCCACTAGATAGTGTAGAAGTCCTTAGGTATGATGGAAAAAAGGAGAAAAATGAGAAATGGGAAGAGTGCGGATGAGAGTGAGCTAATCGAATAAACCCAACAAGGTTCTAGTAATGAAGTCTCGTAAGCCTAATGAAGGGGTTGAAGAATGAAAAAGAAATGAATATGAAAAGGGTGAAAAGAAATAGCCCTCCAATAATTCAACCTTAGGGCAGAAACCAGGTTCAATTCATATACTACTGATGGTTACCAAGGTAACATCAGTATTGAAGACAAGACGTCATGGACCCAAAGGACGCACCACACTTCAACTTTCCAAACCACTCAAGTTCCTCTTAAAAGGACTTGTTTCATTCTCACGGGGAACCGACATAATCTATCGACTTTCTCTTAGAGATAGTTGGTATTGAAGAAGGAGACCCTCTCCCTAGTCTCCGGCATAGGAACCAAATATGCACAATTGAGTCTAGAGCCACGAGATCATCAATAAATCTCATTAGGACACTTTCAATGAAGACTCTCTGTTTCACACAATGTGGAAAGAGAGATTATATCTTGAGTCCTACGCATTATCCTTGTGGTATTACCAGAACATCTGAGTGATATGCATACATATTCACAATGAAGATGGAAAGCCTTCTTGAGCCAACATCAAACAAGCTCCTGGTGGGTGGCATGTGAGATCTATCTAATAGACCAACCATGTGACAACCTGAACGTAAAACAATGGGGCGATTCAATCTTTTGAATCAATCCTCGTTGAGTTATGGATTGACGGATTCCTTTGAAAACCGTCGTTGTGCTTAAAAACTCTTTTCTTTAGCACATCGACCGTGTACAAATATTTCAAAATAAAAGGTGTTTATGATTGATAATTGATTTTCATTAAAACCTTCGTTGTATTGCAAAAACAATTTCTATTGAACGATACACGATTGTTTTTCAAATCTCTTTTTATCAATCAGTGAATCTCAATTTTCACTCACTCCGTGTTGTCTTCTTTAGACGCCGGTTTGAGAACGCTAGAGCATTCGAAACCCTCCAAGGAAATTCTTCGAATTTTGCCCGATCACAAGCAAGTACTTGTAATCGATCAATGGGGAACCGTGGCGTGTACCTCAATTCAATGAAAGTGATCAAAGACACTTTCGCACGCTTTATTGCTAACTGCTTTATGCGGTACACCCGACGTTTGCGGTGATCGTAATGAAGCGGTCAATCCATAGCCGCATGCTCACACAACCATTCATATCTAAAGAAATCATGATTTGTGCATCAATGACTCTGATGTTTTCACTCCATGCTTCTGCTACGCTGTTGCCAATATCATGAATCAACGAAAGCTTCCACTATTTTGATGAGAATATATCATGATCCAGAATGTGAGCATGTCGGTCCAAAAGTCACAACATCACATAATACCAACAACACAAAGGATGAGTCAAAGATTTATGTTTGCTGATGATCTCAAAGCTAGCTCAAAACTCAGATCATGGATCAGCTTAAAGACCTCCACTCAGATAATCCAAAAATGCAAAAATGAAGAATCAAAGACTACGAGCTACAGAACAAAGAACATGAACAAGAATCCAAGAACAATCTCAATGTAATATCTGTTTGTATTCTATGTAATTTGAGGTGACCTCCCTTAGGGGGAGATTATTAGGATTTAGTAAATCCAGATATTAAAGTGTCGGTCACCTCAAGTATTTGTAATCGTTAGAAAGCTCGTAGTCGTAGTTATTTAATGTCAAGTAGTATTTAGTTAAGAAATACCATGGAGGACGGACGGGTATTTACCCACTGTATGCCTAATCCACAGCCCGTTAGGTGGCATTTTTTGTAAAGACTATAAATACTCTCTACCTCCCAAGGTAGAGAGTTGGATCTTATAATAAGATTTTTCTTTCTCTCACTAAAGTTTCCAAACCTCTAACTTTCTCTCTTTAGAAAATCATCTATACGCCTACTTGTGTTTGTGTTATGATGTGTATGTGAAATCCAATATGTTACATAATCACATTCAAACACTCACACGCGCCCTAGATCTTAAATTTAGGGTTCGGATTTTAGGGTTTTGATGTTAAACAAGTTTTAAGGATCTCTAGCTTGGATTGGTCACGAGTAGTACTCGTGAAAGACACCAACAACATCGTTTCTCTCCTTTTCTGTCTCAGTAAATGACCAACACATTGCTCTCGTTATTTTATTTTATTTTTACGATTATAATTGTTTTATTTTCATGGATACCCGTGATTAAACAAAAATAATAATGTGGGACTAGGGTTTATGAAACGGATTAAAAACAATTTGTGAAACGTTTTTGATAAACTCGAATGGTAACTTTGTTAAGAACGAGATATGTATTCGTGTGGTGGCATTTTTGTGACAAATGGGTTGCGTATTGTGGGTCTCGAAATGGTGGTAACCTGTTTAGGATGATGGTGTCTCGGTTTAGTACTAGATTTGTGTTGCTATTGTTGAGTTGAGTGCCTGCGTTGACTCGGTCAAACCTCTTGGGTCGGGTCAGTCATGGGTTTGGGTCTTATGGGTCTCGCTGTTTGAGTCAGATTTAGGTTACCATTGGGTCGATCTAATGACCATGGGTATACAGTTTAGATCTTTTGGGCTCAAGGCCCAGTTGGGTGTGATTTTGTGTCTTGTTTTTGCTCGGATTGGACCTAAGTAGTTGGTTAACCAACATATATCATTGGTCTAGTGTTTGACCCGAAGGATAAACTAATGGTTGCTTTGTTTTGATTCATTAATCGGTTATATGGCACAAGTAAAAAATGAGTTATGGGTTAATTAGGTTACTAGTATTACTTTAATTAGACTTGGTGAATGTGGTCGATAAAGGAAAAATTAGTGTAACGTGAAATATTAGAACTAATAAAGTGGTAACGGGGTATTGGAATTAATAAAATAGTTAACTAATATAAGTTCAACGGTTAACTATTAATTCGCCAGCGTGTAAACTAGGAAAATGTAACAAGTTAATCATACATCGATAATGGATAGAACGATCATAATACACGATATTGGATTTGATTTAGTAAGTAATTATAGATATAGTATGGTAACATTAGAGGAACTAAGCTACGTAATTAATAATTGATATCGATATTTGATATATGTTATGGGAATATATTACGGGCTATAAATTTGGAATAACATTTATTATACGAGTTATATTGGTATGGAATTATATTTTGATAAACGTTTTGACTTAAATGGGTTCAAATATTTTATCGTCACACTAATATCGAGATAATTAGATATATATTATCAACGATTATGGTTTCGTTTAATTATAAACCTCCAATTACTATGACAATAGTTCATGTTTTCTAAAGCCAGTGATAACTTTTATATTGACAAATATGGTTTTATTTAAAAGCCCTTGTCAACTACGATAATGACTTATGTTTTATAAATACAAAATATCTTTTATAAACTTTTGATAACCTTTATATTGATTAGTATGTTGTACTTTAATAAAGCGGTTTGGTTTAAATAAGTTTAATATATTTGTTTTGCGATAAAAATTAATATTTCATTTTCACATTTAAGTTGATGTTGAATTATATAACTATAGATAGTATTAATGGATATAGTTTAATATATTATAAACCCTTAATATGATGGTAACTCGTGCTTCACAACACATGTTAGCTTTTATAAACTTGTTTGGAAATATTATTCTGATAAAACAACTTATTAAAGTCGGAATGGTTTGGGGACGTTGGAATAAACGCACGTGTCAGTTATAGTACACTATTTACCATACCTTATATGAAGTAATTTCAGGTAAACTTGTGTAATTATGAATAGCGACTAAGAAACCCTTATTATTTGAGCGATAAATGGAAACTTGTCTTTTGTTATTAAACATGTACATTTGGGGATTATTGGGTAAATTGCCGAAACTTATCAATTAACCTATTTATGTTATATAAATAGTTGTCGTCGTTTCCTAGTCTTTGACTAGCTTGAGTATTGTCAGTATTTCTTGACCTTGTCGATGTCTTCTTTCCTTTTTGGCGGGAGTTATGGTCTATATGTCTCGATTATATCAATGTCTTCTTTCCTTCGCGTGAGTTGTACGTCGCGTCTATGTTTCTTACCACCACACGAAACGTTAAAACTAAACTTTTGAGATATGAATTATGAACTTTTGGGAATGATAATGTACTTTTGAAAGTAACGACATGAATGATCCACGAAAACTACAACACATTACTTTCTATTGATTTATTTATCGTATGAGCCGTATTCTAAGAGTATCATTATGCGATTAGGTTGCGTCACAACTATTCTATTGTGCTCGTCGTACATTCTTTTGGATGCCATGGAGGTTAACTTTAGATGCCAGTCGTGTCAATAGTGAATAGTGCATTGCTGTGGCAAAGGTGAGTTTCATAGCCCCACTTTTATCTACGTTTTAACTACATTGGGGTGAGAATCATGCTACTGTTTTTGGACCGTGAAAACTATTTGGTATTGCTTATATGCTTGACTTTTTAGATAGATGTGCGGTAGTTGTTGCCTTAGACTAGGGTAGCAATCCTAATTGCTATAACTGTTGCCTAGCTAAGAATAGACTTCTACCTCAACCTAGTCCAGAGTTGGCAATTGTTCTAGATTTTGCCACATCTTTGGACTAGAGTCGGCCCGAGTAGTCCTTGGATGCGGGACATGTTTATGGTTGGTGATCCGGTAGGATCGGTATTTATCTATCTTAGGTCTTGCATAGCAAATCAACTCCTCTTGGTCCACTATGATTTTGTTGAACTTAAACCTATGAACTCACCAGCGTAGGCTGACCTTTTAGCATGATTTCTCAGGTATTTGAGAGTTGTTTGGAATACGTGATCGGTGGAAGCTTGGCAAGAAGGCGGGGTTCAAGGATCATTTCTGACTCTGATAAACTTTGGGGACCTATTTTATTAAATCATGTTTTGGGCCTAATATTTACACTTTTGGATTAAATGTTTTGAATAACTAAAATTGGGATTGGTTTTGAATGTTGAATGTATATCTTTTTACTATACTTGTGTGCTATACCAATCCAATAGTAACGCCCCGAAATCTTGATTAAGTCTTCCGCTGTACCGAGATTTGGGGGTGTTACAGATTGGAATGTCTTCTCAAAATTAACGAGAAAATATGTCCAAGGTTTGTATTGGAATTCTTCCTTCAAGTCGAACTCGTTCGTAACGAGGATCGCTCTCTATCTTTTTGGTTTTGGATCAAAAACCAAAAGTTTGTTTTAACCCTTGGGCAATTTGCTCAAATTCTCTGAATTCCAAATCATGGACAATGTTCCTTCACAGAAGATTGGTCTCTTGATTCTCTCTTCAACTTTCATGAAGAAAATAGTCCATATTGTTCACACATACCTTCCCCGCAAGACTTGGCTCGCATAATATGCAAACCTCGATCCTATTACTCCGATCCAAACATTATCTATACAAAGGATATCCGAAAAGAGTACAAGGCTCTCGCACTCATCCTACGGGAAAATGTTTGGAGTCTTAGGGGAAATTGAGAAATCCTTCCCGCTTGTTGTGCTCACATAATGCATTGCTTGCTAACACAACAACCTTACAATCTCGCCTACTTATTCGCAAGGAGAATTGTAAATCTTCAAGGCTCCAAGAACAAACTTATCCCTTATGGAATGTTCTTGACGCGCCTTTATCTTAACATCATGTACTTTCACCCTCAATTTCAAAGTCCATTGTACGTACTTGTGAACAAGATGATGGAACCTCTAAACACATCTCTCATGAAGACTTTCTTCATTCCTGAAACGGCAAACACTCATCAACCATTTGATGATCCTTCTAGCGATAACGCTCAAGGAACTTAGTAATCTTTCAAATAGGATCAATCCTTAGTATTCATGCTTTATCAATGTAATCTAATTTCTTTCATGAAATAAAATATTGTACATTTGATATCTTAGTATTAGAACCTCTTTTGAAATATAATGCATTGTCAAAATCATTGCATACCTTTTGTAAAGGTTCTGCTTAGCAGATAGACCGATCCCAAAGGTTGTGCTAGACGGATCCCTACTCTTAGGGAACCGGGGGATCCGGCAAACAGAAAATGCAATTGCAATCATTGTATTTCAAACATGTTCTTACAACACTTCACACTAAGCTAGACATAGTGCCTTAAGGCAAATTGAGTCCTTATCAAGTTAAGTAGATCCTTCATACTCACACATAACTCATCTAGATCACACTCAAGGTGCTTGTAGATCTGTCGTTTCACTTAAACCCATTACTCTTCCGCTCTCAAAGCTCACTCATATGATCCCTCACATCTAACTTTGGAAATATTCCAATTATGGCAAAATTAATCATCCTTACTTCAAGATTGATCAAAATTGATCAAATTCTAATTTTTCCATCTTAAAGCCTTTAGGATATTTTCCAAAACATTATCCTAAGTCACTATCTGATCTCTAGGATCATTTAGCTCCATTTGACACTCTCATAATATTTAGTGTCATCCTTGTTCATTCATTGGTACTCATGAAAGTTCCAATTTCTTCCATAAAAGGCAATCATTAGCTACATCACTCATTACCCTTATGTATTTAAACACCTCTTCATTTAAGACATTTAGATGAACTGAAACACTCAAGAAGAAATAGGCATTAGACCTTACAAACATCATTGCTATCTTTTCTTAGCTGCTGAGAGACGGATCCCTAGGATTAGCCTTGGCGGATCCCTCATTGGAGGGAACCGCAGGATCCGTATGACAGTTTTATGTCAACTCTAGCTAAAACAATCATTTCAAGCTCATCTTGCTAACTTAAACACTCCATCTCATCTTAAATGAGTTCATAGATTAGTACAACTCTGAAGTTGACTCTTGTGCATGTTAATCATCACATTCCAATGAATTTTAGTGGCTTAAGTCTTGAATGCACTTGCCAAATCCCTTGCTTTATAAACCACATTGTTAGGACTCCTAAAGTCATCATCTTCATCCTCATTTTTAGCACTTAGAAATCTTTACAAACCTCTTGAAATCATCTCATCATGAGGAAAGCTCCAAGTGGCAACTCATCCACCAAAGAACCACCCAAGAAAATTGCTCGTGTTGTACACGAAATCTCTTCAACCGAGTCATCTCCGGTCAAGTCCACAAATGCAAGGATTTCTCCTCCACCAATCAAACCAATCCCTAAAAGGATAGTACCCACAAAACTACCTATGCCAAACACCACCATACCTCCTAAGCCAAACAATCCCATCTCCACTAAACCATCACCATCGGTTCCTAGAGCTATCTCATTCACAACTCCACTATCATCACCACATCTATACAATCTAGAGGATTTGCCTCCTAGGCCTTCTCATCCTCCTCCACCGGCAACATTCTTCTCATTAGGAGGAATAATGGTACAAAATCAAGGTGTTGAGTCAACACTAGCTCCGGCTTCCTTTTCGCCATCACCATCAAATAATCCTATTTGGATTATGAGAAACTATCAAAGTCAACCACCCGACCATATGGAAGTTGACACTTCTCTACCACCACCATCATTCTTGGTCGAGCCATCTTCAAATGCACCTCTACCAATCCCTCCATCTTTTGAGGCTCCTCAACCCGATCCACTTGATCCTTCGCATCAAGCAATTTCATTTCTTCCACCACCACTACCTAGCCATGACAAAGATTATTATCATTGTCAACATGTTGAAAGTTTGATACATGAAGTACGAGAAGATCAACGTTTCATGTTCTATCACCTCCTCGAACGTTTCGACGAGATTAAACCTAAACAAACTTGAGCTAGAGGATTTTAGTGGTGTTCTAGTATCAAGCATTACTTAGATATTTCTAGTAATTCCAAATCATGTATCGATCATTTTCTTAGTTTTTAGAGTCATGTATATCATATCTCTAGTTTTATTAAATGAAATTACATGCTACTCGCTATATTTCTGAGTATATGATTATGTTGTATAATACATATCTCACTTTGATGTTAACATTATTTGTTATATCACCATTGCTAAATTTAGTCATCAGCCAGACAGATCCCTGAAATTTGCCTATACGGATCCCTACAAGGAGGGAACCATGGGATCCGTGAGACCAAAAACTATTTTTCTACTAACTTGAGTCATATTTGCAGGAAATTATGCATTATACTTGTTTTATAACCTTTGTTTTGTAGTTATTCAATTTACACATGAAGACTTTGACATCCTAAAGCTAGGGGGAGCTTTGTGTCAAAGCAATACATTGCAAAATCACTTGCAACATTAGGATTACATTTCATGATGTGCCTTTGCAAAGTTGCAATCATCAAGGGGGAGCATATTCATTACATAGACGAAATCTTTTGCAAACTTAGTTTCAAATGAACTAGCTTAGTATTATTTTTTCTTGACGCCCTCACATACGGATGGACTCGTCAAGGGGGAGTTAAGACGAGATCCTTTCCTGTAACTTGCTCTCTATGTTTTCTTACTTTTCTATTTTTCACATGTTTTACTTAAAACAATGTGTTAGTCTCCTTTCGAAGCTCTTTTTGTTTCGACAAAAAGGGGGAGAAGAAAGTAAAAACTACAAATTCAAACCTTTACGAATTTTAGCTTTTCCTTAAAATAATTTTATGTTTTGTCATCAACAAAAAGGAGGAGATTGTTAATACAAATAAGCAGTAAAAACGTTTATTTATATTTTACGATCTTCTAATGTTTTGTCGATTACAAAAGTAAAATCATTTTAACGAAACAAATAAAATACGTAAATTGTTTGAGCCAATAGTTTTCTAACACACTTACGTTTTCACATAAAACACTAAAACATGTATAAGTGATTTTATGATTTAGTAATACATATGTACAACAACTAGTGTTTACATATTGGGCAAATATATACATAACTAGTATGTATTATATAATGGGTAAATAACTTCAACCCATGGAGCATATCCATAACCCATGGTATTGACCCATACCCACTTGGCTAGATACATTTCACTCATTAGATACATTGTATCTAAAGAAATACCCATGGATCAACCCATTACCCATGACCCATGACCAAAATAACCATGGGCAAAGAGGAGCTTCCCACGGATCCCTAGCTTTACGCTAGACGGATCCTTTAAGGGAGGGATCCATGGGATTCGGGGAACAATAGCATTTTTCTCTCTATAAATAGTGAGCCATTTCTTCATTTTTTCTCACCCCTTCCTCACATACTTTCTCCTTGAGTTAAAAACTTTCTAACCCCAGATCCAAGTGATCTATGTATGTAGATTTGTTTTTGTGTGTGATCCTCTAGGTTCCTCTTAAAGGCAAGATCACCACCTTTGAAGTCAAGCAAGCTCAATTCCATGAGTTGCCATGCTTCCTCATCATCAAGACTATTGAAGTCCTCTTGTTGATGGTTCTTTTCTTTCTACTAAGAAGTGTAGTGTTGAAGACACTAGTGAAAGATGTCTCAAGTGTCAATACGAAGACATTAGTGAAGGGTGTCGATCTTCCGTATTGTAGGCATTAGTGAAGGTTGCCTAGAAGTCAAGTCACAAGACATTAGTGAAGGGCGTCTTGAACATCTAGTCAAAGGCATTAGTGAAAGGTGCCTATGATGTACATTCGATATGGTGTGATTCGATGTACAAGATAGATTAGTATTAGGTCAAAGGATATTGTTGTCCTTGTTGATATTATAAGGAGTAGATCTCCTTTGGGATTAGGTGTTGTGTAGTGTTGGGTAGTAGTTCCTCCATTGTAATGGAACTCGGTACTTAGCCTAGTACCGGATAAAGGGTAGGCGACGTTGTGTTAGGTGTGGTTCACCTTGGTGTGAAAGAACCCGGTGGTTAGCCTAGTACCAGAAAAAGAGTATGCAACGTTGTGAAGGTTTCTCCACCATAAGGAGTCGGTGTTGTGTAGTGATTACGAAATCTCGAGTAGGTGACTCGGGGAGTGAAGTAGGGCAAGGAAGGTGTCCTTGTAGCCGAACCACTATAAATACTCACGTTGTGGTTTTGTGGTTCTTACTCTTTATCTTTTCACTACGTAGTTATATTTCTATATGTTTGTTTATCAACATCCAACACACATCCAAATAGATCGACATAAGTCAATCTAAATAGTTAAAAAGGAAGTTTTAATTGGTAAAACTATTCAACCCCCCCTTCTAGTTTTCCACACTCCTATCTCACAATTTTGTCAAAGGATCGGTCGACCCAACACTGTTTATACAATATCACGGGGAACACATTTTAATCGTTCAAATTTATGTGGATGACATCATTTTTGGGTCAACACATAAAAAGTACTCAAACGCTTTTTCAAAACTTATGAAAACTAATTTTGAAATATCAATGATGGGAGAACTTACGTTCTTCTTAGGACTACAAGTTCATCAATCACCCCGTGGTATTTTTCTAAGTCAGTCCAATATGCTCTTGAAATTTTAAACAAACATGGATTGCAAAGCTGTGATACCTATGCCACACCAATGACACATACCAAGAAATTAGATGCTGATTTGCATGAGAAATTGGTTGACCCTACCAAATACCGAAGTATTATTGGGTCTCTCATGTATCTAACGACCGATGGGCGACATTGTATTTTTTGTATATCTTTTCTCCCGTTATCGATCGTGTCCAACTAAAACTCACCTCTCGAGGCTAAAAGAATCTCCGATACATCAAGGGAACCATTAATTTGGGGATCGTATCCAAGGATTTCGGTTTTGAACTAATAGCATTTTCGACGATCACGCAGGTTGCTTAGATTCTCGAAAAGTACTTGGTGGTTTGCAATTCCTTGGTGATAAAGCGGTGTAATGGCAATCGAAGAAACAGGATTGTACATCGCTTGTCCTCAACCGAAGCTAATATGTAGCCATGTCGTGTTGTGCTCAAGTCATTTGGATGAGAACACAACTCAAAGACTATGGTTACGTATTTGACGTAATTCGTGTCTTTGTGACAATCGGTGCCATTGCGATCTCGTGCAACACCGTTCAACATTCGAAGTCCAAGCACATCGGTCTTCGATATCATTTCATCAAAGAGCATATGTAAAAGGGTACCGTTGAATTATATTTTGTGGTATCGAACACCAATGGCGAATCTTCTCACCAAAGCCTTAGCTCTGCTAGGTTTTCTTGATTTGATCCACCAGATTGGCATGAGGTGTTTGACTCAGAGGAACGGATGAACTTTTAACATATTCTTAAAACCAGTCAAACACCAAAACCTCTTTTGTAATTAATTTTATCAAAAACAAAAATAGAAAAATATAAAATCTGATAAAATACAAAAATATTCTTCTATCTACATTTCTACAAACATTGCAAGTACAAATCTTCCGTCAACACTTTGCTCTTTCAAACATTTCATTATTTTTCACGGACAAGTGTTGAGGGGGAGAATGTAAATATTTCTCAGTTTCATAAAACCTTGTACTTGCATGTTACCTAAATTAGTTGTATCTTTGATAATGGTGGATACGTTTCTTGTTTTAAAACACTCCTCGGACTCAATTTTGTAAAATTTCTCTATTTCTAAAGTCAAGGAGGAGTTTCGTCAAGTTTCTTTCCAAACATCACGTTTTGCTTAACCAAAATGGAAGTTATGGGTTGTGGTTGAAAATGGTTGAGGTGGAGGGACTATTATTGTCAATAGTTGAAACTCATATTAACACATATCCCTTAACCTAACTATACTTTACATTTATTACAATCATTAATTTTTCAACAACCTTCATCCACGCCTAATATTCAAACTCAAATCCGTACTTCAATCTTCAAATTTGTAAGTGTTAAAAGTTTCATTGTGTGATTACAAACGAAGGTTTTTAACCTTAAATGATTTCAATGGTTAGATTTTCCAAAATGAATGATTTTGTGTTCTTAACCTTACGCGTAAAATAATGATCTTGGAAATGAATGTTTTGATGAAATGGTTAGTGTTATAATGATTAAAAACATGTTCTATAATCATTTCCATCAAGGTTTTCAACCCAGAAATCATTTTTAATCATATTTGTGATTTAGGGTTTATGCGTGGAATTGGGGCTTTTCTATTGTGAGTGTTTAAGGACAATTAGATGCTTGAGATATGATTGTTGCATGTTTAATTAACCAACTACACCTTTGGATTAAACCCAAAAACATCAAATTTGTGAAATTAGACTTTAGGGTTTATGAACTCGTTGGTTTGGGTATTTTTGATTCATGATGCTTTTTATGTTTAAACTTGTTGAAAACGTCTTTTCTTACTTCTAAGACTTCCCAGAAATCATTTGGTAGATTTTTCATGGCTAGATTGCTTACGAGTAGGATTTGAATGTTTAGGGTTTATGTTTACGCATAACATTATTCTACGCATAACTGGAATTGATTTGTGAAACCATGTGAT
Source organism: Chrysanthemum makinoi (assembly GCA_910596185.1). Classification (NCBI taxonomy): domain Eukaryota; kingdom Viridiplantae; phylum Streptophyta; class Magnoliopsida; order Asterales; family Asteraceae; genus Chrysanthemum; species Chrysanthemum makinoi. The sequence continues at coordinate 162,121,884 of OU343216.1, read as the reverse complement.
GATTGAAAGTGATTGAGTAACTTGTTAATAAGAGTGTTATGATTGATCTATTTCAGGTTTCTACGCGTACCAATTCAGAATCAAGGTTAAAATGGATTCTATGCTTAAGGATCACCTTATGCGTAGATGTTACGCACAAGAGCAATCTTACGCGTAACTTATACGCATAAGGTTCTACAATGGGACTACGCGTATCCTGTGAAGGATATGCGTAAACTTGAATTTCTACGCATAAGGCTTGCTCTTACGAGTAAACCTTACGCATAAGTCCCTAACCTACGCTTACGCGTAAGCTTTGTGCTAAGTGTCCATTCCTACGCTTAAGCTTTCTTACGCCTATGAGTGACTCTTACGTATAAGCTTAATCCTACGCGTATGGTTACACTGTTTACGCATAAGCTTACAATCCTACGCTTAAGCCAAAATTATATCTAAAACTTATGAAATGTTACGCGTACAAACTTGTAATAAGTTACTCATAACGTCACAAGACCAAAATGTCACTAATAAGCAAAAATGGTTAAAATGTTGTGTGAATGTGTGAACATTTGGACTTTAAAATTCAAAATTAAGATACTCACGTAACTTATCACATCAACTTTGGACTATTGGACAACATGTGACTTTGGACTCGTAACATTCATTAACATAACAAATTCAATAATTAGACAATAAAATCAACTTTTGACTAACATAATGTCTTTCGATATGTTGGTTCTTTTGTCTCAATATCTTTCAGATCACGATATGGACGTCATCATGGAAAATGTCAACGCACCAAATGAGCTGACAATGGAAGATATCTTCCCAACTGATTACAAGAAGCGATTGGAAAGAATAACCTCAAGGTCAATTTTGAGAACTTCACCGCCTTGAGAATCATAATGCATTGTTGTGGATATTCTCAAGACTCATCCCTACAACAAAATGCTTACGAACTCACAGCGTGCGAGAAATCTCTATTCATCAATTTTGGCACACAATGAAAAGGTGGATGGTCAAGACGCGTCACCGTGACCCTCAATCATAAGGAAGTCATCGTTCATTGCGGATCTTCGCTCAATTCTTCTTCTACCTGCTATCGAGGCTGCTGACTATGTGGCAACCCCAAGTGAAGAGGCTACCATTCAATTCATGATAGACATTGGACATGATGAAGCTGCCGGGGTCATCACCAGACATTCCTCTATGGATCTAAAGAATATTCCTCAACCTTGGAGAACATTGTATATTATGATCGCCAAGTTTGTCTCTGGAAGAGACAGCGGTCACGAGCATCCCAAACTCATGCATCTGCAAACCTTCTGGGGTATGGTCAACAAAAAGCACATCAACTTTGCTAGTCTGATATGGGAGGACATGATGTCCCATCTCAAGAAGCCCGGGACAAAAGTTCCTTTTATCAGATACACTAAGCTGTTGATCCAAAATATTCTCGGGAAACATCGGGACATTCCCTTGGGACTTAACGACCCCAACAATCACTCTGTGTTATATGAGCCCACACTAAACATTGTCAGATTTAAACACTCATCAACAAAGAAACAAGGTGCAGTGCTACTAGATTGCCTTCTCACCGATGATATCAAAAGTCAACCATCGTATCGTCGATACCTAGAAGCTGTGAGCAAAGGCAAAGTAGGGTTTATGGATGAAAAGACTTCTGCTACTCCTACCAGGAAGACACGAAGGTCTGGCAGCGCTGGAAGCGTAGAAAGCACTGGGAGTGCCCTCAAGTATCTTAAGAGGCATCCAAGCCACAAAATAAAATTTCCATCTAAAGGTGTCATTCCTAATCCTAAACCGGCACTTAAACTAGAGGACGAAGACTCTGAGGATACTGAGTCTCAAAGAGGTGGTTCGTTATTCTGAAACTGCAACAGACGAAACAACCTCACTAAGGTCAGATGATAAACCACCCAATCCCAAATCAGACAAGGGGAAGACTCTAGTTGCTGAGGAAGAAGAAGAAAGTTCTGATGATGAACCACAGGATGAAGAGAGAGATTACCACAAGACTCTCAAGCAGCTAAGGTTACAACATCCTGCTACTAAATTCAATCGTCAACAAACCAGAGGCCTTGGAGATTCCAGTGGTGGTGCACTAATCACACTAGTTCTTGATGCGGTTAATCAACCCGATAAGGGAACTGGTACCACCACTAAGGAATCAACAGAGCAACAGCAGCAAGAGGATGAAATCATATTCGACTTTGAATAAGAAGAGGAACAAGAAAAGAATGAAAAGATAACTGATGAAGATGTTGAGCAAGAGGATAAAGAAAGGGCTGAAGAAGAAGCTCGGGCTAAAGCAGAGGAAGAGGCAAGAGCTCAAGAGGAAGCTGACAATTATCTTCAAGATAATCCAGAACATAACCCGGAACAATCTTCCGAGCCACCTAAGGACCCTGACCCTTCTCATGACTCATATTCAACTAATTCATCATCTCATTCATCACCACCACCATCTAAAGATGCTACCACCAGATCGATCAAGAAACCCACTAACACTTGGGCATCACGTGCCAAAGCCAAGATTGTTAAGGCTATCAAGCAAGCAAGGAAACGAAATGTGGTTAACAAGAAGTTGAACCAGCTGGCTGACAGGGTTAACTTACTCGGTGATTTGATGAACGAGTTCTCAGAGGAACGAGACCAGATCCAGCAATTCCTCAACCGAGATATTCAGGGTGAAATGGACAAGATGATTAGGGACTACACTCATAAGTTCCTTCTCGACACCGTCCCTAGAGTCACAAAAGAAATGTTCGCACGACAACTCTACCCATATCAGATGTCATTGGTCAAGCATACACTTTCAACTACACCAGAAATGATGCAAATCCGACCAGTTCCACCTCCATTGTCAGGCTGATTTGATTTCAAAACTGATTATGCATATGTCTTCCCGATCTGGAACTTTCCATTCTGATGAATCAAAAATTTTTGAGGCATTGCTTGGCATATCAACTAAATCAAACTTGCAAGGAAGGAGCTGGTCAAGAAAAGCGACCAAGAGACGAAGATGATGCGGACAAAGATTCAGAGCCTAAACATCAGAAGAAAATAGGCGAATCCTCACATATGCCTCCACCACCCCCAAGGACCACCACCACCACAAGCTCTTCTCAACGTCCTCCTGCTAGTGATAAACCTCAGGACTCTAAGTCTCCACCACCATCGGAGAACACTGGTGACCATTTCCAATACACCGGTGGTGATGACAAAGAGATTCCTGAGCCCCAACAACCGCCTTCATCAACAACATCAACCAAGCAACAACCAGCATCATCCTCCAAGCCAAAGAATAAAAAGTATGTGGAAAACTAGAAGGGGGGGTTGAATAGTTTTGCCAATTAAAACTTCCTTTTAATCTATTTAGATCGACTTATGTCAATCTATTTGGATGTGTGTGTTGGATGTTGATAAACAAGCATATAAAGGTAAGTAATGAAAAGATAAGATTAAGAAGCACAAAACCACAACACGAGTATTTATAGTGGTTCGGCTACAAGGTCACCTTCCTTGCCCTACTCCACTCCCGAGTCACCTACTCGAGAGTTCGTAATCACTACACCAATCTCCTTATGGCGGAGAAGCCTTCACAACGTCGCCTACTCTTTTTCCGGTACTAGGCTAACCACCGGGTTCTTTCACTCCAAGGTGAACCACACCTACACAACGTCGCCTACCCTTTATAAGGTACTAGGCTAAGTACCTAGTTCTTTCACTCCAAGGTGAACTACACCTATCACAACGTCGCCTACCCTTTATTAGGTACTAGGCTAAGCACCTAGTTCCATTGCAATGGAGGAACTACTACCACACTACACCAACGACTAATCCCAAAGGAGATCTACTCCTTTACAACATCATCAAGGATATCAATATCCTTGGATCTAATACTAGTCTATCTTGTACATCGAAACACACCATATCGAATGTACATCTAAGGCACCTTTCACTAATGCCTTTGACTAGATCTACAAGACACCTTTCACTAATGTCTTGTGTCTTCACTTCTAAGCACCTTTCACTAATGCTTCTTTGTCTTGACTTCTAAGCACCTTTCACTAATGCTTCTTTGTCTTGACTTCTAAGCACCTACCACAAGTGCTTATCCTATAGACGATAGATACCCTTCACTAATATCTTCGTCTTGACACTTGAGACATCTTTCACTAATGTCTACTACACTTCTTTGAAGAAAGAAAGGAATCATCAACAAGAAGACTTCAGTAGCCTTGATGATGAGGAAGCATGGCAACTCATGGACTTGAGCTTGCTCGACTTCAAAGGTGGTGATCTTGCCTTTAAGAGGAACCTAAAAGATCACACAAAAACAAAACTACAAACATAGATCTCTTGGATCTAAGGTTAGTGAGATTTAACTCAGGGGGAAAGTATGTTAGAAAGGGATTGAAAGGGATGAGAAATAATGAAGAAATGGCTCACTAATTATAGAGGAAAAATCCCACTTTTCCCCGGATCCCACGGATCCCTACCACAAGGGATCCGGCTAGCACAAAGCTAGGGATCCGTGGTACGCTCCTCTTTGCCCATGGGTATTTTTGGTTATTGGTTATGGGTTGATCCATGGTTTTCTTTCTAGATACAATGAACTTGGTTAAGTGGTATATATAAAACCATCGGTTATGGGTCAATACCATTTTCTAGTTTATTACCCATTTTAGTATTTACATGTTTTTACCCATTTTAGTATTTACATGTTTTTACCCATTTTAGTATACTTAGTTTAAGTATATGTTAACCCAATATGTAAACACTAGTTATTGTACATATATATCTAAATCATAAAAACACTTATGCTTATTTTAGTGTTTTATGTGAAAACGTAAATGTGTTAGAAAACTATTAACTCAAACTATTTACGTATTCTATTTGTTTCGTTAATATGATTTTACGTTTGTTATCGACAAAACATTATGGCTTATTTGTATTAACAATCTCCCCCTTTTTGTTGATGACAAAACATAAAATTATTTTAAGGAAAAGCTAAAATTCGTAAAAGTTTGAATTTGTAGTTTTTACTTTCTTCTCTCCCTTTTTGTCGAAACAAAAAGTGTTTGAAGGAAGGCAACACATTGTTTTTAAGAAAAACATGTGAAAGAAAAAGTAAAAAGAGATAGAGAGCAAATAACGGGAAAGGATCTCGTCTTTACTCCCCTTGACGAGTCCATCCCTAAGTAAGGGCATCAAGAAAGTAATACTAATCTAGTTTGTTTGCAAATAAGTTTGCAAAAGATATCGATCTCTGAGACGAATGTGCTCCCCTTGATGATTGCAATTTTTGCAAAGGGATGTCACGAAATGTAAACCTAGTATTGCAAGTAATTTGCAATGTATTGCTTTGACATAAAGCTCCCCTAGCTTTAGGGTGTCAAAGTCTTCATATGTAAATTGAATAACTACAAAACAAAGGTTAGAAATCAAGTATAATTCACAATTTCCTGCAAATGTGATTCAAGTTAGTAGAAAGAAAGCTTTCTGTCTCACGGATCCCACGGTTCCCTCCTAGTAGGGATCCGTCTAAGCAATTCTGAGGGATCCGTTTTAGCTGTTAAATTTCAGCAAGGGTGATATAACAAGTAATGTTATCACAAAAATGAGATATGAATACAAGGTAATCATATTCTTAGAAAAATAGCAAGTAGCATGTAATTTCATTTAATAAAACTAGAGTTATGATATGATATACATGACTCTAAAAACTAAGAAAATAAGAAAATACATTACTAGGAATTTCTAAACCAACTATCGCTTGATGCTAGGACACCACTAAAAATCTTCTAGCTCAAGTTTTGTTTAGGTTTGATCTCGTCGAAACGTTTGAGGAGATGATAGAACATGAAACGTTGGTCTTCTCGTACTTCATGTATCAAACTTTCAACATTTTGACAATGATAGCAATCTTTGTCATGGCTAGGTAGTGGTGGTGGAAGAAATGAAATGGCTTGATGCGAAGGATCAAGTGAAGCGGCTTGTGGAGCTTCAAACGATGGAGGAATTGGTGGAGGTGCATTTGAGAATGACTCAACCAAGAATGATGGTGGTGGTAGAGAAGTGTCAACATCCATATGGTCGGTTGGTTGACTTTGATGATTTCTCATAATCCAAATGGGATTATATGATGGAAACGGCGAAAAGGAAGCCGGAGCAAGTGTTGACTCAACACCTTGATTTTGAACCATTATTCCTCCTAATGAGGAGAATGTTGTCGTGAAGCGGATGAGAGCGGCCTAGGAGGCAAGTCCTCTAAATTGTAGAGGTGTGGTGATGATAGTGGGGATGTAAATGAAATAGCTCTAGGAACCAATGGTGATGGTTTGGTGGAGATGATATTGTTTGGCCTAGGAGGTATGGTGGTGTTTGGCATAGGTAGTTTTGTGGGTACTATCCTTTTAGGAATTGGTTTGATTGGATGATGAAGGATTCTATCATTTGTTGGCTTGACCGGAGATGATTCGGTTGAAGAGATTTCGTGTATAACACGAGCCTTTTTCATGGGTGGTTCTTTGGTGGATAGGTTACTACTTGGGGTTTTTCTCATGATGAGATGATTTCAAGAGGTTGCAAGAGCTGAAAGTTATGATGAGAGTGATGACTATGGAGGTCCTAACATAGTGGTTTATAAACTAAGAGATTTGGCAAGTGCATTTAAGCCTTAAGCCACTAGAATTCATTGGAATGTGATGATTGACATGCACAAGAGTCAACTTCAGAGGTTACACTGATCTAGGAACTCATTTAAGATGAGATGGAGTGTTTGAGTTAGGAAGATGAGTTGAAATGATTGTTTTAGCAAGATTTGACATAAACTATCATCCGGATCCCACGGATCCTTCCTCAGAGGGATTCGTCTAGGCTAATCCTAGGGATCCAGTCTTTCAGCAGTTATGAAAGAGTGGAAATGATGTTTCTAAGATCTAAGACCTATGTTATCTTGAGTGTTTCAGTCCTCCTAAGTGTTTTAAATGAAGGGGTGTTTGAGTACTTGAAGGTAATGAATGATGTAGCTAATGATTGTTATTTATGGAAGGATTTGGAACTTTCAAGAGTACCAATGGATGAGCAAGGATGACACTAAAGATGATAGTGTCAATTTAAGCTAAATGATCCTAGAGATCAGGTTGTGACTTAGAATTGTGTTTTGAAAAATATCCTAAGGGCTTTGAGATGGAAGAAAAAAAAGGATTTGATCAACTTTGATCAATTTTGAGGTGAGGATGATTTATGATCAATTTGGCCCTAATCGAAAGATTTCTAAGACTAGCTGTGAGGGATTAAGTGGAAAATGAAGTGTGAGTTTAAGAGCGGAAGAGTAATGGATTAAAACGAAATGGTAGATCTACAAGCGTTTTTTGAGTGTGACCTAGGTGAGTTATGTATGAATGGGAAAGATTAACCTATCTTGATAAGGACTTAATTTGCCTTAAGACACTATGTTTAGCTTAGTGTGAGGTGTTCTAAGAATGTGTTTGAAATACAATGCTTGTAATTGCATTTTCTGTTCGCCGGATCCCACGGTTCCCTAAGAATAGGGATCCGTCTAGTACAATCTTTGGATCCGCCCATCTCAGCCAGGACCTTTACTAAAGGTATGCAATGATCTTGACAATGCATTATATCTCAAGGATAGTCTAAAAAGAGTTTTAATACTAAGATATCAAATGTAAGATGTTTTATTTCATGAGAGAAGTTGGATTACATTGATAAAGCACGAGTACAAGAGATTTGATCCTATTTTGGAAAACTACTAGTTTCCTTGAGTGTTTACGCTAGGAGGATCATTATGTGATTGATGAGTGTTGGTGGAATCATGAATGAAGAAAGTCTTCATGAGGGATATGTTTAGCGGTTCCATCATCTTGTTCACAAGTACATACAACGGACTTTGAAATTGAGGATGGAAGTGCATAACATTATGATAGAGGTGTGTCAAGAACATTCCATAAGGGATGAGTTTATTCTTGGAGCCTTGAAGATTTTCAATTACCTGCGAAGAAGTAGGCGAGATTGTATGGTTGTTGTGTTAGCAAAAAGTACAACATGTGAGCACAACAAGCGGGAAGGATTTCTCGATTTCCCCTAAGGCTCCAAACATTTTCACGTAGGATGAGTGCAAGAGGCTTGTACTCTTCTCGGATATCCCTTGTAAAGATAATGTTTGGATCGGAGTAATATAGTCGAGGTTTGCATATTATGCGATTTAAATCTTCCGGGGAGGGTATGTGTGAACAATATGGACTATTTTCTTCACGAAAGTTGAAGAGAGAATCAAGAGACCAATCTTCGGTGAAGGCACATTGTCCATGATTTGGAATCCGGAGGATGTGAGCAAAATGCCCAAGGGTTAAAGTAAACTTTTGGTTTTTGATATAAAACCAAAGAGATAGAGAGCGATCCTCGTTACGAACGAGTTCAACTTGACGGAAGAATTCCATTATGAACCTTGGATATATCTTCTCGTTGATTTCAAGAATACATTCG
>OU343216.1:162091219-162113273 GCA_910596185.1 Chrysanthemum makinoi | reverse complement strand
CCAAAACTACTCCATGATAATAATAATAACTAAACACAAGTCATAACAAAGTAATTCCAACAATTCAAGAGAATAGAATTCCATAACAAAGTTCATAGAATACCTAAACTTTTGTGATTGCAAGAATTAGAATTCGTGGATTGTAGCAACCACGCGCCTCCAATCACCTAGATTCAACCGCAGACAACTCCAAACTACCAAAACAATGGATGAGAATTGTTCCTCCTTGCCTCGATGTTTTTCGCAAGAACTAAGCTTTTGGGCTAAATAATATGTTTGGGTATTAGTTTTGGTGTAAAATAATACAATTTGTTGTGTCACACCTAGTAAACTAGGACTAGGTTCATTATATAGCCAAATGTGCTTGCTTCTTACCGCCAAAACGCTCCAACAAGAAAAATATCAAGAAATGATCGACTCCAATGATTATGGGGAGTTAGGCAACCATAAATGCAACTTTGTGTAATCCAGCGAAGGAACCGGATGAAAGATCGAACTGACGACCGTTACGACTGATGGTCTCTTGAAAGATTGCTTGATTTTCGATTTGGCAAACTTGATCTTTCCTTGTTGTAGATACTTAGAAATCATTGTGCTTCCCAATCATTGAATCCAAAAGCTTCCTAGCTCGACTTCCTTCCTCGAGAATCTTCCAAATGTGCATAAAACTTCATTTCTTCACTATTCGTGATACCTGGCTACATATACATACACAATCTTTGCACTTTTGCAACAGTTATGAGTAAATATAGCCGATTATCATGCACAAAACTAACAATAACGCTACTAAAAACATGTTCATTTTAGGCGTTATCATGTGCTTAATAGAGTATCAGTTACCAAACCTCAGATAAATATACCTTAAGAGTTGCTGATGGGAAACAAACCCAACATTCGATTTATGAAGCCTTTTGGATACCCTTTAACTATTCTCAACATAAATTGATAATTTGGGCAAATTTGATGGCAAGTCAAGAAGGATACTTATTGGGGTAATGACCACAAGAAAAGATTTAGAGTATATACCGGTCACCAAAAGGTTCAAGATTGTCTTCATGTTGAATTTTTAGAAGATCAAGAAAATCGAAAGGGTAAAGGTCCCGAATGGATGTTTGATCTTGATGTTTTGACTCCTTCTATGAATTATGTACCTGTTAGAGAAGAAAATCAAGTAGATCATAAGGAAGATGAATTACAAAGACATTGTTGATGGAGTCAATATTAGACCTAATGTTGTTCCTAATCAAGAACCTATAACTGTTGAAAAGGAGCAAGGTACTGATGAGCCAAAATCTACATTATTGTTCACAAGATCAAGCTATTCAAGATGAGCTTTAATATGATGCTTTTCAAAATGTAGTAGCAAAATCTTATGATGATGATCAAAGAAGAGCTTACGAGGAAGCAAAGAAAAAGAACAAGACCAGCAGAGTTCTCTCTACACTTTGGATAATAGTATTTTAGATCAAAGTACTGCTGCACTTCGATGACTTTGGATGATTTGGATGATCCTACCATGCCTGGCCTAGAAGATATTGATGATGAGTTTGAAGATGACTTCGGTATTTCTCAATTGAAGATGTTGATTTCACAAATATGGGTGATAACTGGAAGTTCGCATTCCTCTACATTAAAAATTCATATAAAGATCATCCCATCGTCAAATCATTGGACCTTATACTCATGGAGTGCTCACAAGAACCAAAGCTAAAGGTTTTTCTACACCACATAATGCATTACTAAGCTTTGTATATAAACAAAACAGGCTAAATCATAAGGATCACCAAACATGCTTATTTACTTGTTTTATCTCTCAAGAAGAACCCAAGAATATAGCTCAAGCATTAACTAAAGAGAGTTGGGTTGAAGCTATGCAATAAGAACTTCTTCAATTCAAACTTCAAGAAGTTTGGGTACTATGTGATCATACCAAGCTCTATGGCTCTCTACTTTCTTATTGCAACATGGTTATAGGAGGGGAGCCATAGACAAGACTTTGTTTATCAAGAGAGATAAGAAGGATATCATGCTGGTTCAAGTATATGTAGATGATATCATCTCTTTGAGCAAAACAAGCCCATGGTGAAGGAGTTTGAGGTACCGATGCAACATGAATTTCAAATGAGTTATATCGGTGAAATAAACATTCTTTAGGGCTTCAAGTTAAACAGTCAAAGGAGGGAATTTTCATAAGTCAAGATAAGTATGTCTTTGAAATTCTTAAGAAGTTCAATTTGATGCTACGTACCACTACACCTATTAAGTCTATCAACCTATTGGGCAAGGATGAAGATGGTCAACCTGTTGAAGTCAAGTCTGCATTGCATCTATGATTGGTCGCCTTATTTACTTAATCCATCTAGGCCCGATATCATGTTTGATGTTTGTTTATGTGCAAGATATCAAGTCTCACCTGGCTCTCTATGAATGTAGTAAAGAGAATTTTTAGTTATTTACACAACAACCTAAGTGGGGTTGGGAATCCAAAGGATTCACCTTTTCACTTGGAAGCTTTTCAGATAGTGATTATGCAGTGACAACTATGATAGAAGATCAACCACCTGAGGATGCAAATATCTTGGAAGAAGATTAGTCTCATGGTAGTGTAAGAAGCAACTATTGCAAGAACATCATCATCAAGCGTAATATGTGTTGCTTCAAGTCGCTTAACAAGTCTTGTGGATGCGTAATCAACTCTTGGATTATGGGTTTAACTTCAAGAATACTCCTATCAACATTGATAATGAGAGTGCAATTTGCATTGTGAAGAATCCGCTTTATCACTCCAAGACCAAGCACATTCGATTAGGCATCACTTTATCGAGATTGTTATGCAGCAAGCCTCATTAATGTTGTCAGGTTCACAATGATGATAATGTAGTGATTTACTCACCAAAGGATTTGATGTTTCACGATTCAACCACTTGGTGGTAAGCATTGGAATGATTAATTATTGCTACTACTGGGGGAGGACCGATTAGTTAGTTAGATAGCCCCGCATTTGCTTAAGGGAGGCAAATACAATGCCTTTTGGAGTTTTTACCATTGTGTAAGAGAAGACTGGAAAAGTAATCATTGCTTAGTCATATGAAAGTATCGCGACCGAAAGTATTTGCCCCGGAAAGTATCGCACATCAAGAGAAAGCACGCTTGTCTTATCAACGCACTATTCCAACGGTCAAAAAAGAGGGTAAAAATCAAATAACTTAACTTTGTTAATGGGTCTGTGATTTTTCAAATCCTACCTATAAATAACTACTTTTCCGATTTTCCTCCTCATCTTTATTCTTATCAATCTTTTCCATATTACTCTCACACAAATACTTATTCATCGAATCAATGACTTTACAATCCTCAATGGCTAACCGAAACACCGCTTTCTAAAACACAAACATGGTGGCAAATTTGATAAACTGAAGCTAATGTCGCATTTCATGACATCATTGATTTTCTCACGGGGTCTCCAATTAGTTATGCTCTTTTGGTAGAACCAGATATTGGAGCCTTGGATTCAGCTTTGGGCAATCTGCTAGAACCCGATGGAGAATGATGATTCGTATATACAAGCTAAAGTTTCGAAGGCTTGTAAAGTTAGTGAAGCATCAATTCGGAAGACTTATTATTTGATGATGCGTAAGGAGCTATTCGATTTGATAAAAACTTCTTTGGGATAATGCATGACATTGGATATGAAGGGTCTTTAACAAACGACATTCAGAAGCCCTTATTTAGTCCGCATTGGAAGTACTTGGTTCATGTCCTACTTCATTGTGGGCCTTGAGTACTTCATGGGAAACAATTTGGTTCCAATATAGCATCTCCTCGTGGGATGGATTACAAATCGTATTCTTCAATTTTTTAAAGCTAATTCTAAATGGGATGCTATCTCACCTTTCTCATGGATCACGCTGGTTGATGTATCCAAGATTTATTCAAGTTTTCTTGAATAAACAACTTCATGATGTACCAAAGCCTTCGAGTTTATTACCGCTGTGGTCCAACCTAAAGATCTTCACCTTCATGGCTAGGAAGAGTGATTTGTTTAGTGGAAGGAACACTCCATTGACTACTTCAATGATGGAGATTGTTCGCCAATTAGAGATGAGGTTGCATCTAGTGATGAAAGAGAAGGTATTGCTTTACCTCAGTGGTATCGCTTCTCAAGGTACTCTGTAACGATGCACAGCAGCTTCACCTACCCCATCTCACCATGATACTCCACCTATTGAGTCAACCAGATGTCCCTATTCCTTTATCATCCTCCTGGAGGAGTTGCAACCATATACCCCCCTAATAGTACGGATAATTATATCTCTCGACAAGGGAGCTAGTCGATTAAAGAAAACAACTGAGGCTCAAGGCTGCTAGATAGCCCAGCTTGAACACCAAGTTAAGAAAACTTAAGAGGTATGTCCGGCCTTTAGTAAAACATCACGCATTATGGGTCAAGGCTGAAAAGACTTAAAAAGAAAGCATTTTAAGAAGGCTTCTATGTGTAAAAGGTTCACCAAACAATCTTTTATCCAATTGGGAGGAATATAGAGCAAGAGAATTTGAGAAGATGCTAATTTATGAAAAAAAGAAGATGAACCTCAAAGGATCAGCACAAGTTAACATTCAAAGTAACCGAGCCCGAAAGAACTGGTGTTCAAAGTACCAATGATCAAAAAGCCGCATCAAAGCACCGGTCTTCAAGTAACTCATAGACAAGAGCCGACACACCAAGAACTTTGAATTTTGATGAAGAAGTCGGGTCCTTCCACTATTCTACAAGAAGAGGAAGTCGATACACCAAAAAGTAGTGCACACCGCAAGCGATGATGAAACTGTGAAATGAAATATTGCACAACTTATCAGACCAAGAGGTGTTAGCATTCCGTGAGTTATCAAGAACAACCACAAGCTTCTCAACCTGTTTTAGATCCAAAAGATAAATGTAAAGGTAAACTGATGGAAACAAAGAAGAAAAAAAAAGCTAACTTTAGCAGAGTTAAGAGCCATTGAAGTGGCTAAGAACTTAAGAAGTCAGCAGGAGCTATAGGCTAAGTGTTGATGAAATTGTTCAACAATTGAAAAACTGAAGTTTTTATACAACAAAGACCAATGAGTAAGGCTAAAGAAAGAAATGCTATGATGGCTTACTTGAAAGGTCAAGGATATACCGATTACGTAATAATTACATTGAGATGAAAGACTTGTATGAAAATGTTGGAAGCTTTATCGTAGCAAGTTGAAAGTATTATTTCTTCAAGATGATAAGCACAAGGAGGATTTTAGTAAAAAGAAGTTTAAAAAGGACAACCTAAGCTTAACAAAATCAAAGAAGATTGAGCTAAGATCGATACAGCTGATGAACCGAGGAATTACATTAGAGTTGTTGATTTTGAGAATCCTAAATCCAAAGATGCTGCAAGAAAGAAGACATAGATAACTACTTTTGAAGTAGTAGAATCAAAGGAGGATGGAAACTATTTGATGTTCCATGTGGAGGATGAAAGTTTCAAAATATTCAATTTACTATGGGATATAATGCATATTATTGATAGAGCAGATCTGTTTCAACTATACCAACTAGTGCAAGAATACTTTGAACATATTCCATAAAGTGGAGTTGGCTTAGTAGTACTAGGAGATCTGACAACTATCTTCGTGAATCGAGGAAACAAGCAATGATGAACTCGCAAAAATCAAGAAAAATCAGATTACAAATGAGATTTTTGGAAGAATCGAGTACATGCTTTGGAACGGAAGATGGAACTATGATTCATATGCTAGTCGAAAGGATATCCATTAACGCCAGATCTTATGAGAAGAATGCTAGATCATGGTATGGAGGTCGAGAATGAGACCGAAACGCCTGTGTTAATTGAGTTGTTTATCGATGGACAACAATAGTTGATGATGAAGCATGAATGGCATGATGTTTACTTATATATAAATTTTTGAAAAGTAAGTACTTTATTCAAAGTAATTTGGACAAACAAAGACTTTAATCAAAGTGCTTGCATAAACTAGTAAATGTTTTTGAAAGAAAAACTTTTGTTAAGTAAAGAATATTTTGAAACAAAAGTTAAAAGCAACAATGGTTTTTGAGATGATTATAACAATAGGTTATCCTCACCATGTTTAACAAAAGAACCTGCTAATCCATGAGCAAACGCTTCAGTAAAGATATCTCAAACTGTTATATAGTTGACAACTTGCTAATAAGTTGTATGATAATCAACTCACCATATCGAATGTAAAGAGTTGGCTAGCCTACAAGAAAAATGGCTTGTGGTAAGCGTGGAAAACCATTTATATGGTAATTAGTTCACCATGGTTGCAGAACTAACTAGTCCGTAAGGGTACAACTTTTGGTAAAGACAAATCAAATCATGATACTATGATTTGCTAAAAATCATATGGTAATCAATGTACCATGGTCTTACACACCTAAACATTTGCTACCTGAGTTAATGGTTTTGGTAAAGAGACATCAAAATCCATTAAATTTCAATGATTCACCTCTCACAGAGTTTACACACCCTGAATTAATGAGAATAGATCTAAACTTAAACCAACCCGATGTACAAATTTCATATGTTGCCGAAGTTGTCAAAAGATGGAGCTTTACTGATTATTGGCCGAAGAATTACATATAAAGACTACTTTGATGATGATGATATAAGCACGTAAAACTACAAAGACAAAATTTGAAGATAAAGCCACAATCTCTCTTGAATACAAAAGATGTTAAAGTTTAATATACAAAGGAACTTGAAATCAAGCAAGTAGAATTCAAGTTAAGGGAGGATTGTTGGGATATAAAAGGTTAAAGTGCTCAAGAGTCAAAGCATCAAGTCAAAGCATCGCTAAAGAATGAAGTCAAAGTATCGCCTCGATTTATCAAAGTATCGCATGCTTAAAGGACTAATATGCAAAATCGTTAAGGATTATCTTGTAATTCTAGAATGTTCTAAGATTAGTTTAGTATTACATGTCGTATGTGGTTTGTAATTGTAAACCGATTAGGGTTATCCTTAAGCCTATAAAAGGACCCCAAGATTGGCATTAGACATAATGCAATATTAGAGTTTTAGAGAGTACGATATTAGAGTTTTAGAGTTGTTAAAGAATCAGATAACAAGGTGTTCTAAGTATTAATAAAATCGTTGAAGTTAATTTCTTCTAGCTTTGTTAAGTAAATTCCACATATTTAATAGAGTAAGTTCGTTGTTTCATTGTTAGTAACTTAGGATTTATCCGAGGTTATTAAACCCTTACAAGCTATATAAGTTAGTTTGGTTAGAGTACATCGATCCAACAATCGCCCACTTTTATATCCGTTACTGCTTAATTTAATTCCTTTTCACTTTTTAGGTCTCTTGGAAGTAAAATGTTTGGAATGATGCATTTTGGACCGAAAAGGAGGGAATATGTAGAAAATGGCTAAGTCAAGACCAAGACACTCAAGTCAGCCGAATCTTACACTTGACTCTCGCCCCAATCGGGAGGTGACGCCGCCCCTATATTTGTGACTTAATCGAGCTTAAATTGCTATTTTACACCGATGGCGCCCGGCTTTGAAGAGTAAGGGCCACTAAGACTTTTCCTCGACGCACTTAGATCCGCATCGCCGCATTCCATCATCATGGAAGACCGACGGCATCACAAACCACAACGCGGACGCCGCTCACAATGATGACTCGCCAAGACCAAACCCTAATGACGGCATCGACGGCGCCCCACCTATAAGCGACGCCATCGGCAGCTAAAATTATATATAGAAATCAATTTTCGCTTTTGAGGTGTAGACTGTGGAGTAAAACCTAAAACGATTGTAGTCCGGTTTGGACAGTATTTAGGTTCTAATACCCTATTTTACAACCGATAAGTTATTTATTCCCTTGATTTCATTATGTCTTCAAATGAATGTGTGTATGCTTGCATGTTTAACATGTCCGCCAATTTACTGTGTGTTTGCTTAGATCTATGAAACCTAGTTATTAATTTTTTATTGGTTGTCTCTTATCTTAATTGTAATTGGCTTAGGAGTGCTTAAAGCCATCGTTGTGTTTTTAATGCTTGATTAATCTTTGTGAACATTAGTTTATAATTACTAGTGGAATTGTAGGCTAAACATCGAAAGAAAACCTTAGTGTTAAGTTTATGAATCCTAGAGATTTCATAGTCATTTACCTTAAGGTAGCTTCAAAGAGTTAGGGATCAAAGCACATCCTACGACATTAGAAAACACAACGCGTTAAGAATAAGGACGTGACAATTCAACCACCAATAAAAAGATAATTAGGGAGTATAGTATCTATAGACACATCTTTAATCATCATAGCACACTTCAAACATACATCACTCCATTAGTTTAGATAATTAGATAAGTAGAGTAATCGGTAGAAGTACCAACCCCCGAATCCAAACCCCGAGATTTTACCTTTAGCTTTAGAAAAAAATATAAAAAGACAAAAAATAATCTTCCTCAACCTCAACCTTAGCGTAGTAATTTCTCACTAGCATTCCTATTCCCCTAGAGAACGATATCAATACCGAGGCTTACCCAATACTACACTACAACGATTAGGTTCACTGCCTAGGGTTTTGAAAAACTTGCTCAACGAAAGGAAGTTTCCACTCTAACGCTTTTGCACAAGATCACCCCAATTATACTTCACACTTTGACCTTCCATTATTCATCCTCAAGGTTAACCAACTCAAATAGCTATTTGGTACAAATAATTTGTGAAGTAATTATGTAAAACCAATTATCAAAGAGAGAAAGATAGAACAGATAATTAGATAGGGGTAATTTGGGTATTCCTTACATGGTATAGATAAAAGAGAAAGTATATGCTATGGAATATTCCTTTGCTTTGAAAGAAAGGGTTGTGTTAGATAGAGGGGGAGGGAAGAGTGTATGAGAAGCTTGGTTAAGATTGAACCATGGTTGGGTTAGAAAGAAGCATGTTTAGGTTAAGGAGAATATGCCAATGACATCAAAGAATATTCCCAAAGGATATTCCCAAAGGATATGAGGGTGAGAATGAGTGATTTGGCTTGATTTGATTTGTGATGGTGATGGGGAGCCTATGAGAGAGGAAGGGTGAGTGTATGTGAGTAGTGTGCATAAATTTGAAATGTAGAAGGAGAGAAGAGAAGGATAGTTGATGTAATGGGAGCCTATATGAGATGTATATGAGTAATGTGTGAAATTTGAATCCTAGTGTGTGAGAGATTGAAGTAGAGCATGTCATAGTGATGTTATGGTGAAAAGATTAGGAGCCTCTTGGCTTGGTGTGTGGGAGAAGGGATGTGAGTAATGTGTGAGAAATTTGAATTAAAGAAGGAGAGGTGGTGGAGAAAGGTATATAGAAGTGGTGATGTGGATGGATTGGAAATGGTGGAAGAGGTTGATGTGGTGAATGTTTGAATGTTGGGGGACAAGAACTACATAAAAACACATGTGTAATGGAATATTTAAAGAATGTTTATGATAAGATTTGAAGAGATTTGGATGGTTTATTTTTTAGAGGGTTTGTTTAGTAATAAGTTAGTAATCAAGGATTGTGTTAGGAATTAAACGTAGCAGTACTAACTACTACAGGTACTGCCAGACATACAAATAAGATTATTGAAGAATACACTGGCAATACTAATTGCTACAGGTACTGCCAGGCATACAAACAAGATTATTGAAGAATACACTAGCAATACTAACTGCTAGTATATATGGTTTGTACTGCTAATAAGATATGTACACATTTTGTAATTATAGAATAGATTGCATGTATATTTTATACGTTTAGATTGATATGAATATATTATAGTTATCTTGTAAAGGACTCCTTAAGCTATAAAAGGAGGTCCTAGGGTTAGTTGTTAGTACGCATCTTTTGTTAAGCTTCAAGGTTGTAAACCCTAGTGATAAGGAAAGATCACTCGTATTATAATCAATAATATTGAAGCGTTTTGTTACATATTGTTTAACTGTCTCATATACATTCAATTACCATTGTCTTCTAAAGTGCCAGCGTAGATTCCGATACTACTTGGTAAAACCTCAAAGTATCTAATAACACAAGTATCAAAGGTGTTTAGATCCTCACAAGTGATATCAGAGCCTTGGTTTAAGATACTTTGATTTAGAAGTTACACCCCTAATCACTTTGTTTTCCCAATCAAATCCCATGGATATGGAAACCTCATAAAACCATAAGCGCCCATAAGTTACCAGTGCTCAAACAAAATGAGTATGACATGTGGAGTCTCAGAATTGAACAATACTTTTTGATTCTGGACTATAATCTCTGGGAGATTATTGAAAATGGGGACTCCTTTGTTCCTAAACAAACTAAAATAGTTGAAGATGGAAAGGATGCTACTAAACCCGCACAAATCCTTACCAACATATAATCGTAATAAAGAAGGAATGATTTAAAAGCAAGAAGTTTGTTACTGATGGCCATTCCTAATGACCATGTTCTGGCCCTTCAATAATACACTATCACGAAACCTTATTTGAAGCTATTGTCACAAGAATTTGGTGATAATGATGCCCCAATAAGACTCAAAGGTTTTGTTGAAACAACAATTGAGAACTTCTCAGAGTCAAGCAATGAATCTATTGATCATCTATTTAATAGACCGCAGATTGGTAAGCCAATTAACCGCCTCTGGTCAATGTTCCCCGAAGATCCTAACTCCAAGTTTTAAGGAGCATGTCATGTAATCACAAGATGCATGTGGTAGGTAAAGAATAAGCCGCATTTATACCATGTCTCTAAGGACCTATAAAATAACTTCAAATCATTGAAACACCATTTTAAAAGTCCTGAGGCACAAACTTAAGTACAAGCAATCAAGGCTCTTATCTCAAACAGATTATGATTCTGAAGAAGATGAGGACTTACAAGTTTGTACTGCTAACCTTAAGGTTGGCACTGCTAGTTCAAAATCTAGTCCTGCATGAATTAGCAACCCAACTTTTTATGCCTTTCTATCTAGCTAAACAAGTGGATCTTCACTTACTCATGCAGATCTTGAGCAACTGGATGAGTGTAACACATTGGATTTCATATACACATCATAACACAAACACACTTAGGCGTATAGATGATTTCTAGAGAGAGAAAGTGGGATATTTTAGAAAGAGAAACTTGTGGAATGCTAGATTCCAAATGAACATCCAACCCTCTACCTTGCAAGGTAGAGGGTATTTATAGGTTACTTAACTAAACGACTCCTCCCACGGCTGTGATCGCATACAAAGGGTAAAGACTCGTCCTTCCTCCACGGTGTTGCACTAGACTAATACTAAGCTAATAACTTACTAACAACTAACATAATAAACGATATGTCCATGAAGCCAACTTAAGCTAGATTATACATGGGGTGACCGATGCTTCATAATAGAATTTCAATTGTGAATAATCTCCCAGGGAGGTCACCCCATGAATTACATTTGAATCCTAGCATTCTAATAAATTCAGCCTCTGAGCTCGTAGACTTTTCTTCATGTTGTTCACTTATGCACTGTGGTGATTTCATCATTGTACAACTATACTACATGTTTTGTGGAGGTTATTGAGCTGATCCACCTTGATGATGAGTTTTGAGCAAGCTTAGAGATCATCAAAGAAAACATCATCTCGACTCATCCATTGTGGTGTTGGTATAATGTGATGTTGCGACTTTCGACCGACATGCTCACATTCTCGGATCATGATACATTCTCATCGTAGTAGCGGAAGCTTTTATTGATTCATGATATTGGCAGCAGTGGCAGCATGGAGTAAAAAATATCGAGTCATTGATGCATTAATGCATGATTTATTTAGAGATGAATGTTGAGTAAGCAGCGGCTATGGATTGACCGCTTCATTCGATCACCGTTAAAAACATTGTTTACTGCGATACAACGCTAGCAATAAATCGCATTTAAAATGTCTTTGATCACTTTCGTTGAATCGGTACACGCCCATGGTTCCCGCTGATTAGTACAAGTACCGCCTGATCGAATAATTCAAGAATTTCGATGGTTTTGCAAATGCTTTAGTCGTTCTCAAACCGAAATGTCTCAAAGACACAACACGGAGGAAGTGGAACCAAATGAAATGAGATTCAGCGATTGATGAAAAGAGATTTGAAAACAATCGTGTATTATCAATAGAAATTTTTGCAATACAACGTAAGGTTTTAATGAAAATCAATTATCAATCATAAACAACTTTTATTTTAGAAATATCGTGACTACGGGACAAAGTGCTAAAGAAAAGATTTTAAGCACAATGACCGTTTTTCAAAGGTGGACCAATCCATAACTCAAACCAGATTGATTCATAAGATTGAATCGCCCATTGTTTCTCACCCGGCCATCACATCGCTGATCTATTGGATAGATCTCACATGCCACCTACCAGAGCTTGTTTGATGTTACTCTTAAGGCTTTCCATCTTCATAGTAAATATGTTAGCATATCACTCTGATGTTCTGGCAATACCACAAGGATAATGCGTAGGACTCAAGATATAATCTCTCTTTCCACATTGTGTGAAACAGAGAGTCTTCATTGAAAGTGTCCTAATGAGATTTATTGATGATCTCGTAGCTCTAGACTCAATTTGTGCATAATTTGGATCCTATATCGTAGACTAGGAGAGGTCTCCTTCTTCAATATCAACAATCTCTAAGAGAAAGTCGATAGATAATGCCTAGTTCCTCGTGATAATGAAACAAGTCCTTTTAAGAGGAACTTGAGTAGCTTGGGAAGTTAGTGCAAATGTCATGGGTCCATGACGCCTTGTCTTCAATAAGTTGTTACCTTAGTAAACACCGGGCTTGCATATGTATTGAACCCGTTTTCGCCTAAGGTTGAATTATTGAGGCTATTTCTTTTCACCCTTTTCTCATTTCATTTCTTTTTCATTCTTCAACCCCTTCAGTGCTTATGAGACTTCATAACTAGAACCTTGTTGGGATTATTCCAAGCATAGCTCAAGATCTCACCGACTTCTTCCCATATCTCATTTTTCTCCTTTTTCAATAGGCCCAAGGACTTCTACACTATCTAGTGGATTGTCCTCGGGTAGATCCCTCCTGCCGGGCAAGGATCGTGGGAACTAATACCTAACCTAACTATCCTTATAACACCGTACATAATGCAAATTTGGTCAGTCTTTTGGTATTGTTCTTCTTCCATTGGAACCAATTGAAAATCATTTGAAAATCAATCCAATTACTTGTGATACATGATCAAAACATTTTGTACTGAATTGTTTTGATAATTTTAAAAGCTCCCCTCAACATATGCATCATATATTTGAAATGGTTTTAGCACATGGAGGCAAGAAGACTTGAAAATCTCAGATTTAAGAATGACGATTCGCATTCTTTGATCACAATTTCTAAAAGTTATCAACATCACTTTCTCCATCAAAATAAGTATTTTTCATACTTTGTTAAAGATATTTTATGGGAAAGGATGTGGTTTCAAAAAGTTGCTCCCCCTCAACTTGTGCATGTGATTTTTGAAATTGTTTTGTACCTAAGAGGAAAGAGTTCTTAGAAGCACATTCATGACCATACCATTCATACGAAACTATTAGAAAACAATCAAGGTACTTGCCGTTAAAACATAAAAGCCATGGTATCTCGATAGTTTATTTTCTTTTAAAATGCTCCCCC
This sequence comes from Chrysanthemum makinoi, assembly GCA_910596185.1. Lineage (NCBI taxonomy): Eukaryota > Viridiplantae > Streptophyta > Magnoliopsida > Asterales > Asteraceae > Chrysanthemum > Chrysanthemum makinoi. Next base: position 162,099,596 of record OU343216.1, on the reverse strand, counting down.
TCAATATGTGCTTCGTGTTTCGAAAGGGTTTAGCACATATGAGAGAGCAGTATGCACATTGTAAAGGTCATCTTATATCATCTTTCATATTTATATCACATTTTCTCCCCCGATCAAAATTTTTAAATCCTTTGAGATTTTGGATCTCAAGTGATTTAAATATGTATGAAACAAAACATTTGTAGGAGAAAAATGTGTCCGTTTTATAAGATTGAAGTTGACAAGACCTAAGTTCCCTTTTAAACATAAGGAAACCACAACACACAACCTAGCACTATTACATACATTATAGTTGTTTATAGAATGTATACACTTCACATATTACACATAAATAGTACAAAACAAACTACTTCCGTAAGATGACTTCACTCCGCTTCTTTGAAGTAGTTTGTAATAACCATCACTTAAGTCTACCACCAACAAAACTTTCAAGGTCGCGAAATATCATTCAGTCTTAATTCTTCACCGATTGCCGCAGAATGAAATCTTCACACCTCTTCAAGTCATCATCGCATTTAATTTTGTTTTCGTCTCCATGGCTTCATATCAACTCTATTTCTTTCACTGGAGTTCAACTCTTCTTCAACCATCTTGAGAGTACCATCATCGAATTTGTAGAGCTCGCTACATCCATCAACATGCGAAGTTCCATACCAAGCCGTGGAAGAGGACTACCGGGTGTCAAGCACTTTGTAGTCATGACTAAATTCTTGTCCTTTGGTATCCCATTGTGGCCTTGTTAAATTGACTCGAACCGGTAGCTTTCTATCCCACGAAAGTCCTCAACCCGCTTGGATGACTAAGCTCTAATCCAAAGATTGACGGGCAGATAGAGCTTTCTTTTCACGACAAGTAGGTGTTCAAGGTGTCCTTGAAGATCTCGTGGATAGAGATCTTCAAAGTCATTTAAGCGTGAGATGTTTAAAGTCGTCTTCAATAATATATTCTTTCTGGTCTCGCTTCTTTTAAGAACGATCTTCTTCAAATACTCATAGCCATAGATTGGGAAGACCTCTACTCAACAACACTTATTCCTAGCTTGGATCGAACATCTGCGAATTTTAGCCGCATGTCTCTCAATGTAGAATTTCTTCTTCTTGAACCACCAATGAGAGATTCCTTACGAAGCCTCGATGTCATATTCTTGTTCTTTGTTCGCCTGCATTGATCCGGAACCATTTGTTCAAGACCCTGATCATAGTAGGTAGCAGCTTTCATCTTTGAGATTGATAAGGTCGGTCTTCTTTCAAAGAGTAATGCCACAAAGATAGTCTAGGTCATGGTTGAAGAAGAACTCGATCGAATAGTAATTTGTCCAGTTCACCACCGAAGCGGAAGAGTCATGTTCATATTGAATCGACTAATTGCTCAATCGACTTGATCATTCAGATCTTATGGCATTCTTCCATCCGGTATTAGAGCCGATTGGCATGAGTGAAATACCTTGACAATTTCTATTTGGTCCTTCAAGATCCTTAGAGTGATGGACGTGATTTTCTTTTATTCACAAAACCACTTAATGAAGCTCCCATATCACCAATGATTGAAGGAGAGAGTCTTCATCCGGGGTTTCATAGTTGGTAGAGATTTTGTAGCCCGGGTTGTTGTCGTGATCATCGAGTCGACCCGATAGACCATGAAGGTTCTAGAGTATGAGGTCTCTCCTCGATGATCCAGCTTTGAATTGTATCTCTTGAAGGTGCAACTCGATGTGTTAGTGCGCTTACCTCGCCATGTATGAATCAAACCAATCATCTCGCACGGCTTGGGAATATGCTTGGTAGTATCATCATCATCCGATTTTGATTCTCGTGAATGACATGCTACACTTCATGAACCACTTGATCTTCGTGGATGTAGAGATCAAGAAGTGAACCTTGAATCAACCGTGGTCCAAGCTGCCGATTTCTTCTGTTCCTTGATTTTCGGATGAACTGGGTTGATTGGGAGGCTTTGGTGGTGATGATGATGATGGTGGTGGTGGTGGAGGTGTAGAGGTTGTCTTAGAAGATCCACCACCTGAAGTTCCGCCTTCTAGTTGAGGTGGAGGTGGAGGAGGAGGATCTTTAGACCTTTTATGCAATGTCCCCAACAATGGTCCTCCTTTCCTTCTTTGCTTCTCTTTTCCAATGTCCATAAAATGCTTCATGATTGTCGTGTTTATTGATTCTTTCTCGAGCCTCAAATAGCTTCTTATGGACCTCATGCTTATGCTCGCGGCAAGATCATACATTTTATCCGAAAGCATGCTCTCATATCCGCATAGATCTTTGAACCGTCTAAGCAATGGAGCTCCATTGCCCATTCCACAAGATCCCTAACTTCGCCTTTCAATGGTGTCCGCAACCCCTTCATCAAAGTTGAGGTGCTCCAACCTATAGACACGATCTACAAGAGCATCAACAGATTTTGGTAGTTGTGTTTCAAGAGCTTCAATTCTTTTCACCGCTTTGTCAGCAATTGATCCGATGTAAGTATTGAGTGGTAAGCGTGGAGTTTCCATATCGTAAATCAGAACCATCGGTTCAAGGGATAGATTCTTTTCGCATTCGTGTGGTGTAGCGCTTGCATGAGCAAGGTTCGAGGTGGAAGTGAGGGTCAAGTGAAGATGTCATAGGTGGAATGGTTGATGTGTCTTGTCAATATTGACAGTAAAACATGGATTGTGCATCCTCTTTATCATTATCTTGCTTAGAAGACTCAGATTCTCCGGGTTTGTCATTTAAAATTGATCACCGAAAAGTGAAATCAGATCTAGGTTCTTTAATGAAGATAGAGAACCGGTAGACATATTTGGTTCTTCCAAGGGCATAGTCTCATCGATCTTGACTCAGATTCTCCTGGTGAGTCTTTATGTAACTTTTCTTCAACATTTGTTCATATTGAGTACCACTTGAAGCGTGATTTTCTTGGTGCTACATATGCTTCCTTTCCAATTCAGATGGTTCTTGAGCTGATGAAGCTTCAACACTTCTTCATTTCAATTCTGAGTGGTAGTTCTTTGATGGTGAAGAGGAGAAGGTAAGGAGCATGTGAGAAGCTTGTTCTACGCCGACAATCCCTTTCTCCTTATCTTGTGTGATTGGTGTTGTTTGGCGAGGCAATTGATCGTTCTCTTAACACTACTCCTCCAACCGGTGCTCTCACATTATGACTTTCTAGGCTTTGGATTCCAAGTTGCGAGCAAAGATCATCTTCATCGCTAACCTTGTATTACCGCCAAACCTCGCTTCCTCAACAGCTTCTTTCCACTTTCTTTCTTCTTACTTTTCTCTTCGGGATGTGGTGCTGTATGTTGCGCCTTTTCACGCTCTCTTTTTAGGAAGAACAAAGATAGGACGCTTTGTGAGACCCAGTGGACTTGGGAGCTTTGGGTTGTGGTGGAGTGGGTGACATTATCGATGATTTGGAAGCTCTTTTGTACGCTTTGAAATGATCCAATTCTTAATATCTCGTCATGAGTAGAATATCGAATTGGCAATCCAAAGATCTTTATCCATACCTTTAAACATATCTAAGGTTACCCAACAAATTCATCCTCCATTATTATGTAGAGTCTGATTCATCATCAGTTGAAGTGTGAGTCTGTTGCAAGTACTGGATAACAAGCTTTGAAAATCTGATGCTAGAAATCACAAGCTTGTTCAGTTTCTTTCGACCCTAAGCTTTATTCTCAAAGTTTGTTCTCACGATATGAATGTGTCTTATTGACAACGCAAAATTCTTCCCAAATACGCTCGAGACATTCACATTCACCCCATTGACGATACCCCATAGGATTTGCAAGATGGGAATTCTCACTTTATCGAACCCTAATGTTTTGCCAGATAAGCACAAGTTGAGAACTGTTGTCATTGCTTCCACTCGGTTGATACATGTGTCCGGTGATGATGTCAAAAGCCCTTGATATGGCAATCTGATATCCCAAACCAATTAGAAAGACTATTAGATCACAAAGACTAGGAGGTTCAGATCGTATGTTGGGGTTGCAGGGAGTGATTCCTAGAGCTTTGTTAAGAGTGTCAGAATTTATCTCAAATTCCCTATTATCTAGTTTGCGTGAATATTTAATGCGGATTTTGTTCCATTGAATGGTGTTCCGTAATTGTTGTATGGTGGGAACCGGTATTGCTGGATAGGCACCAAGAAGTTTGTTTTTGAGGATATCAATTACAATTTTGAGGATAGGATTTTGTTGCAACTTTTGTAAGTCCATAATGCATTATTTTTTTCCACGCCCATTGACTTTTAGTAAGGATTTCTTCGTCTGAGAGGACATCAGGCAAAGGAAGAATAATGTTCTCACCGAGGTTGTGTTTGCCATTGAAGATATGAAGATATACACAACCAACAACAATGATTGGGAACATGTTAGATTATAAATGGTTAGTTAGAAAATCATTGAATATACCCTTATGTCATAAACTCACAAACTTAGAAGCTCGCATGAGTTTCCATAAGCATATTGAGATAGATTGAGCATAGCGGTATTTCAAATTAAGGACCCCATTTGATACATTTTTCAAGAGACAAGTTGTTTTTGAATCAAAATATTAAAAATGCACATATACTAAGTGTTGGGATATGAAAGTGCTGAAGACATGAAAGTACTGAAGATATGAAAGTACCGTAAAGTCAGAAAGCACCGAAAAGTCAAAGAGTCAAAGTATCGCTAAAGACAAAGTCAAAGTATCGCACCTAAAAGTCAAAGTACCTAAGAACAACAAAAGAACCCATATTCGCTTATGGAAAGTATTGTATTCTATGTTTAGATTACTTGTCGTATAAGGTTATCAATTGTAAACCGACTAGGATATCCTTGAGCCTATAAAAGGACTCCTAGATTGGCATTAGATAAATGAGTCTATGAGTTTTATAGTTTACGAATTCACAAGTTAATTAGTGTTTTAGAGAGAACTTCGATTATCTTAGAGTTAGATTAGAGTATCTCGCATAATAAGCGATAGAGTTTATAATAAAAGGTTATTCTTTCTTAGCTTGTTAAGTAAATTCCGCTGCACTTGATAAAGATTGCTCAAAGGTTTCTTTGTTAATAACTTAGATTTATCCGAGGTTATTAAACCCAACAAGCTAGTTAAGATAGTTTGTTTAAAGTATATCGATCCAACAAGTGGTAATGAGCTTGTGTGGAAACTCTGACTAGAAGAAACCCTACTTCAACAATATTCAAGATCGATCAAGTGTTCCACCACCCTCAATCACCTCACCAGAATTCCAATAATCAAGAAGGAGAATATGATCTCCGGTGTATGAAGATGAGGCAAGATATTGCACACAGATCATGCTCTATGGAATGTAATTGTGAATGGAATGAAGTTGTTCCGTAACCCATTGATATTCCTCGACAACCCAAGGCACCTAAGCCAAGATTACCAGAAGAACTAAGGAATCAAGAGAAGGCACTCAACATTCTCTTATCAAGCTATTCCGCATGGTCATCTTCTCAAATTTCATGATGCTAAAGATGCTAAAGCTTCGGTTGCTCTCAAGACCGATTTGGAGGAAATGAAGCCCTAAAAAAGATGCATAGAAATTCTGTCAAGCAACAGCTTGAAACTTTCACGCTTGGTGAAAGAGAGAGTCTTGATGTCGCATATGATAGGTTTTAATCTTCTCAACATGTTGGAGCTATACAAGGCGTAAGTATCGCTTGAAGATGCTAATTTGAAATTTCTAAGGAGTTTGCCATCTTCATGGCATGTAATTGCTACAATGATCATAGGACAACAAGGTTTGGATGTCATGGACTTTGATGATCTCTATCATCAACTTAAGGTGTATGAGCATGAGATGAGTGGTCAAACAAGTTCTAAGTCTCACAATATTGCTTTTCTATCATCCGTTAAGGCCAGTATTCCATTAAAAGTACTCCGCTCTCCTCAAAGTACCGCTTTCTCAAAAGCATTGCCTATACACCCTCCTCATATGTTCAACGTGCCCCACCAACTACCACTATGGCCTCGGATTGTGATGGTGTGCTCTTCTTTGCACAACAAGCTAGTTTACCTCCACTTATGAAGAAGATCTATCACATTGAAGAAGATGCACTTGAAGAAATTGATATCGGTAAAGTTGCTATGCGACACTGCAAGGATCAAAAACAGTACGAATAAGACAGCAAAAGCATTGATTTCAAACCAAATTGTGGCATAACTTTTGACAAATCTAAAATTGAATGCTTCAATTGTCAAAAGATCTGGTCACTTTGGTGGATGTGTTTGCTAAGTATCAAGCAAACAGACATCGAAAACCAAAACTTGAGCTTAAGGAAATTCCAATTACATCAAACAAAGGCTTTGGTTGCTCAAGAAAAGTTATCGGGTTGACCTGAAGTGAAGAATTTGATGATGAACCAAGAATTTACCTGTGGTAGCAGCGGCGTAAGAAATTGAAGATTCAGTAGAAGCATTGGATTGGAGCAATCGCTTTTGCTGAACTTGTGAACTGAAACATGTCGCTTTTGGAATCTGACGATGGCTTTGGAGGATTTTATTGGAGCAAGGAAAGTGAAGATGATCCTGTTCAACTAGCATTGGTGGCTACTTCACCAAATCAATCTCCTATCTCAGAGGTATGCTCAAATTGCTATGATTTTTATCATAAATTACTTAGCAGTTATGTGATTGAGAGAGATAAATGTGTTAAGGCTAGGTGCGAGGTAGCAAGTTATCAAATAACCTTAGAATCTATGGAAGCCAAAATCTTAGCACATGAAACTAATGAAGTAGCTTGGACTGAAAAATATGCACAACAGGATTACCAGTTAAAACTTAGTGGATGGAAATTAAACTGTAAAATTGCTGAAATTGAGAAATTAACTAAGGAAAGAGATGATTTGTTAGCTAGTTTGCTTTGCCGCTTGGGTGAAGGTGTCGGTCCATCACATGTTTCTTATGTTCAAAACAAAGCAATAGAGCCTACCTTAAAACTGGATTAGGTTTTGGAATGGATTTCAGTAAGTTAGAAGAAAACCAATCTAGTAATCAGGTTGAAGGTGAATATGAGGATATAACCACTAGTGATGAAGAATTCATTAATTATGTAGATACATCTAGTAATGATGGTTCAATAAGTGACTCACCTCCTGAATATAAGAAAGCTAATGATTATCATGCTGTTCCTCATCCAACTGGCATTCATCAACCCCTTAGGCCCTGATGTTCTCGTTTTGGAGTAGACAGTCTAGAGTTTAGGAAAAAGCTAGTTACTCAATCTAGGTCTGAAAAACCCAAAGAACCTGTTGAAAATGATGTTCAAAATCAAGCAGTACCTTCAAATCAAAGTACTGCTAAACCTTTTTGGGATAATTTTGGTCAAAACAGGTTTAATCATTCACCAAGAAGGCAAAATAATTTTGGGCATAGACATAGAAGATGTGACTTTGGAAGTATGGATTTGTCAGAAACGTGTTTTGTGTGTTTTAGTTCTACTCATCTAATTAAAGATTGTGAACATCATTCAGAATACCTTAGAAAATTTCCAAAGAACAAGACTGCCAACCAGAAACCTAGAGAGCACAAACCAGTTTGGAATAATTCACATAGGGTCAATCACAGAAATTTCTCACCGGATCATAGATACCCACAACAGCGAAAACCTGTTTCAAAACCTTCAGTATCTCACAGTACTTTCCAAAGTACTGTTAACTCTGGTCCCGTACTTTCTCAAAGTACTGCTCAGACAAAACAAGGTACTGATCACACTACTTGGTATAGGAATCCTAAGAGATCTCACTATCAACCTAGAAGGTATTACAATTCACATAGGAGATTTAGATCACAAGAATCAAGTGTTAAAACAGAATGGGTCAAGAGGGAAAGTACTGCAGAGGGACAGACAGTACTTTCAACCAAAAGTGAATCTGATGTTTTTGTGCTACATGAAAAAGAGATTTGTGTTGAAAAACCAGAAAGTTTTGAAAAACCACATGATAAATATCAAAAGATAATTCTGGATCATCATCTGAAAGATAGTGGAAATTACATACTCAAAGAATTTGAGTTTGTAACTCCACAAGGGGAACACAAGTCAGTAATGGCTTGGGTTCCTAAAAGTTTCTAACTCTTTTCTTTGTGTGCAGGGCAACCCGTAAGAGGAGCTTAAAGATCATCTTATTGTGGATAGTGGTTGCTCTGGAAGTATGACATGAGACAAAGAGATCTCCTGCTCGATTTTAGGAAAATTAGTGGAGGAAGAGTTGCATTAGGGAATGATCCAAATGGAGGAAAGATTTCTGGAAAAGGGACTATCAAAGCAGGGCTTATAGATTTTGAGAATGTTAGATATGTGAAGGAGTTAAAGTTCAATCTATTATCAGTATCACAAATATGTGATAAAAAGCATCCTGCGTTATTCA
>OU343216.1:162013413-162091119 GCA_910596185.1 Chrysanthemum makinoi | reverse complement strand
TATTAGCTTAGCCACAACTTATACATACTCATTTTATAAAGGGTTTGGGACATTCTAAATATAGTAGTCTTAAAGTTTTTAAGACCAAAAACATTTACAACAAAAGAAAGTTACTTTGCTAAGCATAATAATTAAGCATACATATAAATTTAAAAAATAATTAATGTCTTAAATTCTTATCTTGTAACATCACTCAAATATTGATGCATCTCATTTAAACCATATGAAGAAGACATGTAAAAAAATGTAATAAATTAAAATCGTAGTTCAATCGGAACTTAAAATCATTAAAATATTGCTAGAAAAACATATATATACAAAACATTTGCTTGCTCGTCTTAAAATAGTTGCAGTGCCGTAAACAAATTCTGTGGAGTACCTTTATTATGGATGCTCTATAGATTGTCTCTTATTCTTTAACTTCATTTTCCAAAATTGGTTTTCTTAAAGAAACAACACAACACAAGTAAACATATTCATAAACACGCTACAAAAAACTAGGTAAATCCTTTACATTTTAAAGACCAAATATCCACAGTTAAAAATGTGTAAAATTATAGAGTTCACACTTGTTCATGTGTGATAATAATGGCTGTGACAAATTTTCCAACACATATAAGTGTGGAGATATTATTCAAATGTCTAAGGTAAAAGTGTGGAAACATTTTTTGAATGTCCAGACCTAGAAGTGTGACGAAATTGCAAAAGATGTTTATAAGTAAAAGTGTGAAAACATTTGTGACACCTATAGTCTAGTTTTGTTGTAATTATACACACTTATATACGTGAATTAGTTTTAAAATATTTGTGACATCTATAAATATAGCAAAATTATGATCCATATAAAAAAAGTTTCACAATTGACTATACCGTAGAAAAATAAATATAAAAAATTCAACTATTTTTTTAGTAACATTAGACAACACAAAATTAGTTGTGTAGCACCAAATAGTATCGAAAACCATAACGATTCTTAAGTAGCATCCAACAATAACGCGCGTTATACAAAATTCAAATGACACCCAAACAAGCTTCATATTTCAAACGCCAGAATACAAACACACCCAACATGTATCACTAAGCGAGATACTCATCGGTTATATAAGTCATCAGATGCCATAACAAAAAGTCATCGTATTAGAAAAAATTAAACAAGACTACAAATACAATTATTTGAAACCGGGCGCATTTATAAAAATCGGATTTTTATAAGAAATTAACTCAATTACACAAAATTCAATTGGTTCTGCCGGTAGGCGCGGTATCGGATACATAAGTGTAACTGAACTATCTTAATTACCAAACCAATGAGGAAAGACCACTTACTATCACTACTCCACAACCACCACTTTAACCACCGTACCATCCAACAGCTCCATGCCCACCTAACAACCACCACCACACAACCACCACCAACCACCCTAGTGACCACCATACTCCGTCACTACACACTCAGTAACAACACCCCACACCACTCTATCCTGTTATACAAACACCACCTTCTCCCAAACACCCCCTTATTCTCCAACTCCTTCACTTACGCCTATTTAATCAAATCATGCACCAATTCACACCTACCCACAACAGGCCAGCAGCTGCATTGCACCATTTTCAAATCAGGCTTCCAAACCCATGTTCATGTCCAAACATCTTTGGTTAATATGTATGTTTTTGCGGGTTTTCGATGAGTGTCGTAAGGTGTTTGATGAAATGCCTGACAGGAATTTGGTGACATGGAATGTTTTGGTAACTGGGTTGGCGAAAATGGGTGAAGTTGATGTGGCGAGAGAGTTTTTTGATGTTATGGTGGTGAGGAATGTTGTGACGTGGAGTGGGATGATTGACGGGTATACGCGGAAAGGGAGGTATAAGGAGGCGATGGCGTTGTTTAAAAGTGTGGTGGGTGGGTGTGATGGGGTGAAAGTGAGTGAGATTACTGTTTTGGCGGTTTTTCCTGCGATTTGGAATGTTGGCGGGTTGGAGATGTGTGAGTGTGTACATGGGTATGGAGAGAAGAATGGGTTTTTTGTGAGGGATATAAGGGTTGCGAATGCGCTTATTGATGTGTATTCGAGGTGTGGGAGTGTGGAGAGTGCTTGGCGGGTTTTTGAGTTTATAGGGAGTGATGTGAGGAATTTAGTGTCGTGGACGTCGATTATTTCTGTGTTTGCGATGCATGGAATGGCGATGGAAGCTGTGGATTGTTTTAGAAGAATGGAGGAAGTTGGTATGAGGCCGAATAGGGTTACTTATTTGAGTATTTTAAGTGCTTGTAGTCATGGAGGATTAGTTGAAGAAGGTTTAGTTTTTTACAGGAAAATGGTTAACGAGTCTGGTATTGCGCCTGATATAAAAGCATTACGGTGCTTGGTTGACATGTTGGCGAGAGCAGGGAGGCTCGAAGAAGCAGAGAAAATGGCTTTGGAGGTACCGAAAGATATGGCTAATGTTGTTATTTGGAGGACGCTTCTTGGGGCATGTAGTTACCATAATAATGTCAAGATGGGGAAGAGAATCACAAGCAGAATATTTGAATTGGAGAGACGCTACTCTGGTGATTATGTGCTGTTGTCAAACATCTTCTCAGGCGCTGGTGATTTTGCAGATTCGGAGAATATTAGGAGGAAGATGGATCAAATGGATGTTTGTAAACTACCTGGTCGAAGTTCAGTTTAGTTAAACACATTCGATAAGCAGATATGATTCATTAATACTATCCATACAAACACAAAACCAAATTGCTTTACACCTGAAAGTTGATAACAAACTAAAGTTAACCGAAATGAGTCAAAACAACTTTGGGTTATTAGGTTCGCGTTTTCCTTTTGAGGTTAACCGAACCACATTCATATCGCATAAAACACAGGCATGAGTTGAAAACAAGAAATCTAACTGTGCCTACACTTGTAAAAAAAATTATTAAATGATGTATATAAAACACTATAAATGAATCATACACTTGCTAATTTCTAGTATACATCAACTTTTCAGTCAAAATGAAAAACAAATGTTACACTCTGTATTCACTTCTCGTGTTTCTTCTTGGAATTCCAAAATGTAAGCACATATCTCGTTGCAGGGTAAGGGCAGCCAAAAAACCTAACAATATTTTGGCAGTCTTTTTCCTCAACTTCATCTGGATTTGAACTTAAGTGACTTAGATACGTCTTCCCTTCGTATATGTAGCAAAGTTGTTGCCATAAAAGAACAGCTAAACCGATTTTCACAGAAATACTTGCAAAGAATAGGTAAATTAGTACAAACCCTCTGACGGGTAGAGACTCTACAGATATGAGAAAAGGGAGAGTGCTTTCTTTGATGACAGCGAAAACCGTTGATCTAGTCAACACAACTGAAGGAATGTGGCGTAATGGTGGCCAGATATCGTATAATACGTATGCAGATATGACCGAGACATAGAAAGTACTGGTGACTGCTGAGATAAGAAAGAGGATAAAACTCCGGTGATTTCCTGCACCAACACAATTACCGATCTGCATATATACAAGCAAGTTTCAGTACTGGCTCTAATTAGAGGTAGATATATGAATGGGATGACTTGACCCAAAACCACTTCTCGTCCAAAATTGTTCACTAATAAAAAACTAATCTTGAATAATTTTTTTTAAAGATTCTACACTTTTAGAAAACTACAGGTCTTTTGACTTGTTAGATGCGTAAAATAACTGGCGTAAACTTTGAGATGCAATATGTTAAATTTGCAGAGTATACACAAGAATAACTATTGTCTATGTCAACATGGGCGAAAATATTATCCTCCTTACTAATTAGAAGCTTTTGTCCATTGTCGCTAGTTCTTGCAAACAAGAGTACCTCTTGCAATATGGAGAGTATAATTGATGGTTAACATATTAAAACCCTGTCTAATTATTAGAACTGATATTCACAATATAGTAACACTAATTTGCCAAGTAAAAGCCACATAACTTGTATAACCTCCTGCATCATTTGGATTGTTTGATTTTACCCTGAAGTATTTAGCATAATAGATGAAGTAGATGAGAACACTTACAAATGGGCAATGATGATCCATGTCCAATACACACATTCCACATGACCGGCAATGATGAGTGTTTGGTGACTTAGGCTTTGAACATATGTGACAAAAGTTGTAATCCGCAAGACCACCTCTTCCAACTGCTGGGTAGCTGCCCCACGATATAAGTGGCGGTACACCAGGAGACCCAAATGAAGCAAGGACATATGTTGATATTGTGCTTATTGACAGAATAGCCGTCACAATCATATGGAATATACCACAAAAATTACTCACTGAAAATACAACAGGGTAAATAGCCCAAACACCGCTACCTGTAAGTTCATTTGAACACATATGAACATATATGTCTTAAGCTTATATGATGTAAGGAAAAGGAGTATGGATTGAGAAGTTATACCTATAATGAAAAGCATAAAAAGCAGGAGAATAGTGACAAAACACCGGTCTCGAAGACGTCTCAACCAAGAGTATTTACCATCGGATTTACGTGCATTGTGATTAGTAATGGCTCCACACCAACCACATTTGAAAACTGGTGCATAAGGTGCAATAATAAGCCGAAGTCCACATCCCCAGCACGTTGTCTCATGTTCCTCGGTTATGGATGCTACAAAATGATCCTCCTAAACAAAACGGAAGTACAAGTAGCAATTCTTTATAAATTTCATTAAAACAGAAGATTGGAGGCGAAAAATGAAATACAGCAAGAACCACATTTTGTGTTTTGCTTCTTTCTACAGTGATGGATTTTACATTGGCGTGGTTTTGCCACCAGTATGTTCGTTTTGGGGTAAGAGTTACATAGATAATAAACCCAACAACTAACCATAAAGATCAAACAGCATTGAAGTAGCAACTTAAAGAAATCGGTTTTGCAGTTCTTAACAAGGTGTTTACGATTGCTTGCTGAAGTCTCTCATCCTATCATAGCATTTTACACGGCAGATAATCAGTTCTGAGTTTGGATATAGTAGTTAAACTAATCATGATCACTTTGAAAAACCAGTTTCACGGGTACTAAAACTGATTATTTGATTCGGAGTCTTTTACATTTGAAGTCCTTAACTATTGCCAAACACTCATAAAACTGATTATATAATTATAATGTTTCAATACAGCATAAGCAAAACCAAATACTACCTGCTGAAAATCCTTAACGACTTAAACCTATAAATCATATTTATTCACCCAAACACACCATTGATTAACATCTTTAAAAAAAAATAGAACATTTATAAAAAACACAAGTAACAAATACCTGTTGACTTAGAAGAGGGGGTGAAACAGATGAATCCATTAATCTAGTAGTCGCATCAAGAACACAAATCTTTTTTATATCAAAGTCTTGGTTGTATTAAACTATTAATAACTGTTTTTGACGAATAAACCCAGGAAGGAATAAATCCTGTGTTGAATAAATCAAGGGTTTAAACGAAAGCTCTTTTAAAATAGTTGTCAAAAATTCCTTAATCCAAAGTCAAACAGAATAACACTGCCTATTAAATAAGGGGTGTTATTTGCAACTTGTATGTGGGTTTGAAATCTAGTTTGATGTTTTTTGGTGTTCGCAAAAGGTTTGTCTTAGAACCAAACACTTATTTATGGGTGATGTGCGACACAAATGCCACGATGTTAATGGGTTTTGTTTCAAAACATGGCTCGTGTTTTTATTCTCTTTTTCTAGTAATAAAGATACAGGTTCAAGTGTTAACCCAACAATTAAATCCGTGTTGAATTTTTATATTTTCCGTTTTATCATGCAACATTGTTTTAACCCAACGATTAAAATCTTGTTCTTTTTCTTCATAATTTAAGTATATAATTGAAAATTTTACTTAAAAACTAGAAGTCAAAGCTTTTTAATCTAACACACCAAAAAGTCTAGAAGCTAGTAAGCTAGTATATTTTGTGAAGTAAAAGAAATGGATATGTTATAAAGACTCCCAAAACTACTAGTTATAGTATTTATATATTAGACTAAAATACACCGTTGGTTCCTAAACTTGGCAGGACGCATCACGATGGGACAAAACTCACCTTTTTCATCGCCACAAGTCCAAACCTTGGCCTTTAAATGCCAAATCAGTCCTTTTGACCAATTCTCTTAGTCAAAGCATTAATGTCCCCATGTGCACTTGCATGAGGGTAAATCGCCATTTCATTGTTTTGGTTTATCACCCTTCATCTTCATCTTCCTCATGGGCTAAACCCAGATTCCGGCGACCTTAAACCCAGAATCCGGCGACCAAAAATATCTTTGAACCATAAAGATTAAGACAACATGAAAACAAGCATTATCTAAACATTTTTTTTATATACCGAGGACCGAGCCATATGAAGCCTCACATAGATTTGCAACTGTTTTTTTTTTCTTCGTAAAAGCTGCATTTAGCTCAAGATATGAGCCACACTTATACCGTTGTAAATTATTCAGTTATGATCAATAATGTTGCCTAAATATATTCTGCGGCTACCATTGCATATAAGTCAGCGTCTTCTGCAAATGGTTGGAATACACAGAAACATAACACTTAATACGCAATGGTAAATAGTCAAATACTATCTCTTACATTGTGTTTTGATGTAGCTACGAGATAAACAGCACTCGCACTTATGTTAACAGATATACTGTATATGTTTTCATCGCGCCTCTTTCCCTGTATGGTAATACAACTAACAAATCAATATCGTTTTTTATAACATCTAAGTTTGGTCCAAGGTCCATCTTCCAATTGATTGATGGAATAAGTTTTAAAGCAATTCAACATCGTTACAACACTGTAGAGTTAACAATAACAACTTAATAATGGCTATAGTAAAAATTAAAACAGATGATGAAACTCTAATATTGTATCAAACACCACCGATATCATAAAATAAAAAAACACATAGTTAATAAGGTCTTCGACCATAATGATATTCAATACAGCCCTTAGTCCTATGCCCGATATCACTGCACCTAGAACAAGCAGGGATATACCCACTGATACCACAATAATCACAAGCAAGGTTCGTATCGAGGACAAGCTTCGTCATAACATAATAGTTGCTTTTATTATGCCCATTACCACAAATACAACAAGTAATGTCATAAAAACAGTCCCTAGCTACATGGCCTGGGAGACCACATTTATAACACCAAATTGTTATGGGTTGTTTTCTGACCCATATCGCCTTTCGTGAACTAGCTAGCTTATGATGTTCCTCTCTACGCTTTTGTTGCCGAAAAAATATCTTCTGAAAGAGGTGAAAGTATTGGAGACACTGTTGGATACAAGGTACTTTTAAAGTTGGTATACATATGCTGTTATGTACTGTTATAAAAAGAGTTTGTGTCTTAATCTTTATGGTTCAAAGATATTCTTGGTTTTGGATTCGGGTTTAGGTCGCGGAATCTGGTTTAGCCCATAGGAAGATGAAGATGAAGGGTGATAAACCAAAACAATGAAATGACGATTTTACCCTCATGTGCAAGGCACATGGGGACATTAACAGACTTTGACTAACAGAGAATTGGTCAAAGGGACTGATTTGGCATTTAAAGACCAAGGTTTGGACTTGTGGCGATGAAAAGGGTGAGTTTTGTCCCATCGTGATGCGTCCTGCCAAGTTTAGGGATCAACGGTGTATTTTAGTCTATATATTATATAGACTAAAGTACATAGTTGGTCTCTAAACTTGTACAGAAGAATCATGATGGGATAAACATTGCATTTTTCATCGTTGGGAGTCCCTTGACCAATTTTCTGTTACTCAACGTCTGTTATTTTCCCCATGTGCCGTGCACATGAGGGCAAAATGGTCATTTCATTGTTTTGGTTAATTATTTCGGTGGTACTGGTACAACATTAGGGACTAACGGTGTATTTAATCAATAAAATTATACCATCACCACCACCACCCTCTCTTGATCTCTTTTTCCTGCTTCTCTCTCTAAATTTCTGCTTCTCTATCTAAAATTAACACCATCATTATTCTCAAATCTTATAAACTCCTCCACAAAAAAACATAATTTCAATCAAAACCATCACTATTCTCTCTCTAAAATTAACATCATCACCATTTTCAAATCATGTAGGTTAGATTAAAGACCCAAAAAATTAACTTCGATTAAAGTCAATCTTTATATAAACTTTCTGTGATGAAGATTATAATGTTCTATTATCTTGTCAACTGCAACGTGTTCTATTATAGTAACCTTCTGATCTGAATTTACATAATTGCCCCTTGTCATGACTACCAAGAAATTAAGCAGTGGCGTATATCATATCAGTTGAACCTTATATTATCTCAGTAATGCTCTTCTTTTAGTAAAATAAATTAGGAGGTTTAATGCACTGGAATTAAATTTGCGACAACTTTTGACCCATTTGACTTGTTTACTTTGAAGCAATTTTTGTATTTTACCCGTTTGGTGTTTGGAGATTAAACATAACTCAAATAAACGTACTTTTGAGTAAATGATTGAAATTGCCCCCTCTAAGGAGGTGTGGTGGTAGAGAGTGGTGTTTGGGATCGCGTTTTGAAATAGATTAATAATCAATTTCTAATAGCCACTCTCAAAGTCCCAAACTGATTACCAAAACTATAGTAATTATTTCACCTTAGAAGAAGTAAATAATTTTACATAAGTTGCATCCATCTGATTGAAAGTTGACTATTTGCAACTTGAAAACGCAACAACGAGATGAATTAGTAAACTATTTTAAAATGACATTCCTACCTAAACTTAGTAAGTTGATTTAAGTCAGCTAGATTATTCTATTTTGTAATTATAAAAGTTAAACTGATGACAAATGTTGTTTGTTATTTGCACATTTCAGTTAGCAGCAAACTGTTCATATAAAGATTGATTTAATCGAAGTTAATTTTTTGGGTCTTTAATCTAACTTATATGATTTGAAAATGGTGATGATGTTAATTTTAGAGAGAGAATAGTGATGTTGTTTGATTGAGATTATGTTTTTTTGTGGAGGAGTTTATAAAATTTGAGAATAATGATGGTGTTAATTTTAGAGAGAGAGTTTAGAGAGCGGCGAAAAAGAGAGGGTGGTGGTGGCGATGGTAATAATATTGATTAAATCTACGCGTTTGTCAGGTTGTACCAGTACCACCAAAATAATTAACCAACATAATGAAATGACCATTTTGCCCTCATGTGCACGGCACATGGGGAAAATAACATACGTTGACTAACAGAAAATTGGTCAAGGGACTCCCAACGATGAAAAATGCAAGGTTTGTCCCATCATGATGCTTCTGTACAAGTTTAGGGACTAACGGTGTATTTTAGTCTATTATTTATTTATTATTTTCTTTCTTTTAGGTTTGTTTATATAAGAAAATTTAACAAGTTAAGAGTATTAAACTAACAAAAAATACGAAACAGAAACTAATAAAAAAAATTGTGTTGTATTGTAAGAGAGCTAGGTACAGTCTCGTGCCAAACTTGGTGCCGTGAAAAAAACTAGTGCCACCTCATCACTTTTTGCTCATAGCACTTGGGTTAGTATATGGCACCAACATCTCCCTCCCAGCATAACATCGGTTTTAGGTGCTTGAGTGTTTTTTTTTTTTAAATAACCATTCATCTATTCAATTCGTTTATTTACAGATCCTAAATAAAAATAAATAACATATATTTATAGATAATGTTTTCCATAATAATATTTACTAACACCAAACCATCAAATTATACATTACCTAGACTAAACTAATCAAAAATTGTACATTGATCTGGTTTTAGCAATTATGGGCATGTAATTAGTAACTAGCAATATATAAGTCTGTCATCCCAGCTACCTAACTTTCTACCTCAGAGGCGCTAGGTATCGTTTGGTGCCAGAGAGTGCCTTGTGAAAAAAGTGGTGCTTACCTCGACTTTTTTCCCATAAACTTTTTTGGTTATGGCACCAAATCACCTCCCACAAAATCATCAGTTTTATGGTCCGTTGAACTTTATTTATTATTACTTTTTTAATTTTTTTCAGTTTTAAATAAAAGACTAGTTCTTGTCAACCATTAATAAACTTAGGGCCCGTTTGTTTTACATGTATGGGTATGAAATTATGAGTTTGAAATTTAAATGTGTTTGTTATACATATATGGGTTTAAGGATACCTATCAAGTGAAGGTATCTTCATAGATGGGTAATATATGGGGTATTCTGAAACCCATTTCCTCTGTACCTCATAATTAATGAATTTGATTTAAATTTTCAAAAGTGTCCCCACCATGCTTCGATTATACCAATGAAATTTGGTTTAAATATTCAAAATGTTCCCACTATGCTTATTTTAAATATATGTATACAACAAATTGATGTGGGGTCAACAAGAACAAACCCATATAGCAATATTCATCCAAATAAATGAATTGGAATCCTTATCCGAGTGTCATTCTGCATCATTATCAAACCTATACATATTATTCCATTGTATTTACAAAATCAAACGGGCCCTTAAAGGACTTATCATAAACGAGCATGTAGCAAAATATTTCAAAAAAAATAAAAATAAAAAATAAAAAATAAAAATTTGACACCTTGAATGGCATTAGTTATTGTACAACTATTGAGCTCAAGTAACAAAATATTCCACAGCCCAATTAGTTACACTTTTAACCAGGGTTTTTTTTTTTTCATTCATTCCCTGTACGCAGCCATACTCCATCTTCTTCATCAGCTAACACCTTCCTCGCAAAACCTGCAAAAAAAAAAAGAAGAAAAACAAATCACACGAGAAAAACAAACCCACCAAAATAAAACAAACAAACCAAAAAGAAACCTTTGGTGGGGGCTGGTGGCCACGGGCGGGCCTACTTAGCAGCCCGGTGTTGGGTTGGCCGCGTTATAAATGGTTGGCGGTGAATTTGACGCATTGTATACTGCCAGATGGGGTCAAATGGATTGGAGTTTGTATTTTTTTCACTTATTGGTGGACCAAGAGCGGTACCAATAACACAACCTTAAAAGAAATGTGATGAGTTATTGATACCTTAAAGTACCAACAATACCTCTTATGTTTTTTTTGGTTCATTTATTTTTATTTTTATAATTTTATTTATATTAAAAATTGATAAAACTAAAAGTACTCTCTCCGTAAGTTCGTTTTAACTTTTTGAATTAAATTTTGACCTTAAATAATTTTATTTGTATTATATAATATTGGGTCATTTACATACATTCCCATATTCCAACTAATATTTACATATTTCTTCAAACCTTGCTTTAAAAGCATTGTACATCATGCATTAAAAACTTGTGTTTGGGGAAATATGTAAATATTGGTTGGATATAAGAGGATATAATAATACCTATAATAGGTTTGATGAAAATTATACCAATGAAAAGTACATTTAAAACACAATCTATTGATATATTTTGCACAAAGTATTAGATAATACAAATAAAAATATTTAATGTCAAAATTTGATTTAAAAAGTTCAAATGAACTTAAATTTTAAAACGAAAGTAGTATAAAGTTTAATAAGTTAAAAAGAAGAGTAAGTTACATGGATGGTCCCTGTGGTATGTTAAAAGTAACAACTTTCATCCCTCGATATTTGAAGTTGCATTGGTAGTCCTTAAATTGGTAAACAAATAACACACCAGGTCCCTCTGATTCAATTTAGAGACTATCAGTGAAACTTCAAACTTCCAGTTTAGGGACCTGGTGTATTATTTGTTCACCAATTTAAGGACTACCAATGTAACTCCAAATGTCAAGGGACGAAAGTTGTTACTTTTGACATACCACAAGGACCATCCATGTAATTTGCTCTAAAAAGAATGTCCTGTTAAAAGTATTGGTCGTAAAAAGTATAGTATCACCAAAAAAAACAAGGGCAAATCACCTAAAAATGCAGTTAACACAATCACTTTTTCCCATTGTATGTAACATTCTTTTTTTTTTTCTCATTCTGTCAATAAACTTCTATCGTTAGTCCTTTATGTGTACCCGTTACCAAAAAAACCTGCATCGTTAGTCCTTTATGCTAACGGCCGCTAATAAATAACTTAAAATTTGGTTATCTTACGCTAAACTTGCGTCGTTGGTCCTTTATACTAACAATCGTTTAAAAATAACTTAAAATTTGGTTTTCTTACGTTTCCGTATGTTTTTTCGCGTTTTAGATGCGTTTTACGTTCGTTCGTTTTAACACGTTTTTGTCCGCTTTTTCCGCGTTTTCATACGTTTTACGCTTTCATCCGCGTTTTCAAGTTTTCGTTCGTTTTTCACGTTTTCATCTGTTTTACACGTTTCATCCGTTTTACACATTTTCGTCCGTTTTTAGCATTTCATTCGTTTTTACACGTATTAGTCCGTTTTACACGTTTTCTTTCGTTTTTCACATTTTCATGCGTTTTTTACGCGTTTCTCGTTTTAACACATTTTGTCCGTTTATGCACGCTTTCATCCCTTTTGCGTTTAGTCGTTCTAACACGTTTTCGTCCGTTTTTCACGTTTTCATATGTTTTTACACGTTTTCATCCGTTTTTACACGTTTTCGTCCGTTTTTCATGTTTTCGTCCGTCTTTACACGTTGTGGTCCGTTTTAACACGCTTTCATCAATTTTTTCACGCTTTCATCCGTTTTTACCCGTCTTTACACATTGTGGTCCGTTGATGAGTGTCTAAATACTCATTATTTTTGTACAATCTAAACGCAAAATCATGAAAAACACTCAAAATGCATTAAAATGATGAAAATATCACAAACAAGTGTTTTATGTGTTTTAAATGCAAAAATATCAAAATCGGATGAAAAATGTATCAAGTTTGCAAAATTGGCGGTTTAGTCCCTAAGTTTCAAAAGTTGTCAAATCTAGTCCCCGGAATTCAAAAATGTGAAGTTTTGTCATTCAAGGTCCCTGAAATATTCTAAGTTGTTAAATTTGGTCCTTGAATGATTCTTTGGTCAAATGGGAAAGGTCCTAAACTTTGAAAAATTGCAAAATTAGTCCTTGGATGTTTTAAAATGGAATTTTATGCAAAAAGGGTCCTTGTACTATCAAAGTTTTTCAAGTTTAGTCCTTGTGATAAGTTTGGAAAAGTGTCAAGTTAGATCCTTGAAGTTTGGATAAATTGCAAATTTGGTCCTTGTGCTTATTCTAAACCAAACCGGACAGCCTTTGTTATCCAAACCCAATCCAACACAACATAAGCCCAATCGGTCATAGCCCAAAACCCCTTGGCTTGACCCTTGAGCTAGGTCAAAATACCACTTGACCCTTAATACCAATTGTGAACCCCGGTGTTAATACTCCTCGGTCAAAACAGTCAAGCCGCCAAAAATACACCACTCACTGTAGCTCTCCTCTTCAACCTCAGTAAACCCAAAACGGTTCATGGTTCCCATCTTTTCAACTCCCTCACCTTACCTTGTCCCCTCCACCTTCACTAACACCAAAAATCTTTAATTGATTGAAACCAACCCAATTAATGATCAAACCTTGCTGAAATATTTGGCAGCCAAAATCCAAGTGGGCGGTTTGATGCATTTCAATAATCCAATGGCTCAGAAGTGGTGGGAAACATTCAGAGGTCATCAGAGATTCACAAAAGTCTATAAAGGAAGGTTGAAATGCAATGTATAAAGATATCTAGTGTAATATTTAAATTTCATGTCGTTTTAGATTAATTTTGAATTTCAGTGTTTATTTTAGTTTCAAAGCTTTGTATTTCAAGTATCTATTGTGTAATAAACCTTTTGAAATTATCAATTTCAGTGTTTAAGTATCAAATTCAGTTTATGCAAATTTCCTTTCAAAAATCTCATATCATGGTAATGTTGTTGTTGGTTGTTTATATGGACTGAAATAAGCCACATAAGCTCCTAGATAGCTTATAAAAGCTATTAGATATCCTAAAATTCAGTTTAGAAGCAAAAATAGAAAATCACCAAAAATACAAAATAATTAGTGAAAAATCAAAAATCCCATGGTGTCACACCCCCAAATTACCTGTTTTGCAGCGGAATGGAATTCCTGGGGATTGACTGTCATAGCATCACAATCACAGTTATATTGAACGACCTAAAGTGTCGTTTGGAAAATACATCGTTTGATTTAATAAAACAATCAGAGTTTACAAAGATAGGTCCCAAATGAAAATCAACTTGTGCGGAAATAAGTTGTTTCAATTCAAACGATGTTTTAAAGTATGTAAAACCCAAGTGAGGCAGCGTCGTCACGACTCCATGAGGTGTCCAAATGCATGCCATGAAGTGTTTGCCTTAGATACCTGAGATAAAACATGCTAAAAGTGTCAACACAAAGGTTGAGTGAGTTCATAGAGTTTGTTTTGAAATGTAAAGCCTTTCGAAATCGTTTATGCAACAAAGGCATTGTAAATCGTTGAAATGTAAAGACTATCAAACTCGATTATGTAGCAAAGGCATTGTAAATCCACTCAGTTCAAGTCCCTATACAAAACTTACAGCACAGTGTGTGTTCACAACCCACTGCCAGAATATGCATAGTTTATGTTCAAACGGAGATCGTCAAATGAATTCACAAAATAGTGCATGGCTCAATGTATCGAAATCGTTTATGCAGCAAAGGCATTGTGAATCCACTCGGTTCCAAGTCCCGCCCATACAAAACTTGCAACCTGTGTGTTCACAACCCATTGCCGAAATGTATATAGTGTATGTTCAAATCGTTCCAAGACCGTTAGTCCATAATCGTATACCAAGACCGTTAGACCAATGAATATACCAAGACCGTTAGCTCAATGAATATACCAAGACCGTTAGACCAATGAATATGATATGAAATTTCTAAGTATGGCAAAAGCTTTTACAGCATGATGACTAAGCATTAGATTGGCTAAACATATGATTTGCAAATAGTCATGAATGTAATAAAAAAAATAGTCGAGCATGTATCTCCCCAATAGAAAGCATTGTGGGGCTATGGAACTCACTTGGTAAACCGAAGGGTAGTTATAATGTAATCGTTAACGGGACCTATTATCAATGATATGATATGTCATGAATTGCAATGTAATGTTATGCATGCATTTCGTATGTTATTTATACCATTTACGAGTTTTGAAAATATTACACATCGTCGAAAAATACTCTTTTGACGTCTTGACCAATCAAAAATCACTTTACATGTTTTTTTCGTCAAAATGTCATCCTACAATGGTTTTATAATGATTTTTAGAGAAATTACCACTTTTCGTCGCAAAACAATGTCGTCGGAATTTTATGAAATTAACAAAAATGGCTTTGGAAAACTAGTCGTAAAATGGTGTTCGTCGATCGTTAGAGAACGAACTCGACGGTTTTTGAAAATTTGTATCGATATCTAAAAGTTTGGTTCAGAGTTTTCGTCCAAAAGGTCTCTAACATAAAGATAATAAGGGTTAAAGATAGTGGTTTTGGCTAATTGAGTGCGAGAAAATTAGTTACGGCAAGTTTATGAAAAAGTGCATATCTTTGTCGTTTCAAATCCGTTTTTTACGTTTTATACGTCCTTAGCTTCGTATCAAAGTAAACTAATATATTTTTGACAAGTCGAAATAATTTGAGAAGCTTAAGGCTCATTTTTTACTCGGACCAAATAAAAACATGTTGCTGAAATTTCTGAAAATAATATTTTCCGTCGTCAAACTTGTAAAATCCATAACTTTTTCGTTATAAGTCCGTTTTTATCCGTTCAAGCGCTGCACGGATTCGTTTTAAAGTATATTTTCTAAAAATCAAGGCCAAAGTTTAGTACCAACTGTCGGATTTTCCAGAAAAGCAAAACAAGGACAGAACACAAAATATACTTATCGAAAATAGTTTTTCTCGGACAAAACCTATTCTAATCCCTTCAAATCAACTCCAAAGCTAATCTAATCCTACCATACACCTTCTTAGGGTGTCATGGGTTCCTAATCACCATCAAGACCAAAGAATACCATGGGAATAATTATAGGATGACCATAAGTATATATAACTTCTAAAATCATGAAATAAATGGTATAAATCACATAACTTGCATATAAGCTCCAAAGATGAAAAGAAACATATGAAAATGAAGAGGAAACATGAAAATGATAAGAATATGCTTACTAGTGAAAGTGAAGAGGTGTAAGTAACAAGGATTAACTTAAATATCCTTGGTTTTATTTCAAAACCATAAAAAGGATATGAACTAGATTGAAATAACACTTGATCTTGAAAATTTTGATCCCTTGTGAGCTTGATGTTGTGACCGGTTTTATGAAGCCCCAAAAAGAGAGAATTATTACTTCTAACACTTTGAGAAAATGAAGTGAAAATGAATGAGTAGAAGTAAGTTAAGTAAGACTTTTGTGTATTGGATCATTTAATGAAATCAAGAAAACATACTCAACATTTATAACACACCTCCCTATGGCGGTTTTGGGGAGGTTGTCTCTCAAATATATATTTTTTTTTTTTAAATCTTGTATAAACTTGTATATAATGTGTAAAGTTTATATAATTTGTAAGAAATGTAAGTAAAGTGTTGAAAATTATAACTTTTTGGTACAAGTAAGTTTTTAATAGGTCAAAATAGAATGTAATGAGATAATAAAATTGTAAAAATACATTCCTTGTGAAAATTGAGTGATAAAAATAATTATCGTATAATTTTTAAGAAACACAACGTAATAATTAAACTTTAACGATTTATGTACCAAATAAATTTAAAACACTAGGAAAAACTCAAAATATAGTTTTTATAAACTAAATGTAAGTTTAAAAATACATCGGGATCATTTTTGAAAGTAATGGATTAAATATTCAAAATAATAACTCACGCGATAAAGTTTATTAAATATAAAAATTACGCGTTGAATGGGAAATGAAATGTCATGAATGAACTAATGAGATGCAAATGATGTCAATGGAATGTAGACTAATCTTAGTCCATATGAAATGTGCGTGATGTTATGATCATGAATTCGCCGCTAAACCTCCAAGGTTACGCGAATTTGGAACAAGTAAACCAAGTTTACTATAAATGTTGAAATAATGAGACATGAACTGTAATAGAAATGATGAAAGTACGGGTTGTCACATTAAGCCCATCAAAAATTCGGTCCACTGAATTCAATGTTGTTAGGTCTAACGGGTTTAGGGTTTGATGTGGCAAACTTTCCCATTCCCGAGCAAAACCCTCAAAGACTTTTTGGTAACCGATTTTTACTTAATCCCACAACTCATCAAACAAGACTGTCATCACGATTAGGCTAAATCGGTTTAGGTAACAACTTGTTTCTAGCTCGATCTTTGCATCTCATCAAACAAGAACATCGCGCGGATCAAACTGGAAACAAGTGGTTTGAAGAAAATCTTTTGAAAATTTAGCTCGATTACGGAATTGCTTACTCATATGAGACTACTACTCCCTTCATTGCATGATTCTTCTTGAATTAGACATAGGTGATCAGGGCTGTATAATTTAGGAGTAACTATGCAATGCTCGGACTAATCGACTCATATGATGTTTGGTGTTAAGTCAACCGGTGTAAAAATTGTGCTAGGGAATGACAGGCATCCATGTGACAATCGTTATGAAATGAAAGTAAATAACTCGAAAAATATACGTATAAATCGTATGCAAAGTGAACATGCACTTATGATGAAATGATGAGATGCTATGATGATGTAGTTATAGTCTAGGGTCAATGATGCAACCTAGTTCTCTATAACCGAAGCTCTGATGCCAATCTGTCACACCCCAAAATTACTGTTTTGCGGCGGAATGGAATTCCGGGGATTACTTGTCATAGCATCACAATCCATGATTATATTGAACGACCTAAAGTGTCGTTTGGAAAATACATCGTTTGATTTAATAAAACAATCAGAGTTTACAAAGATAGGTCCCAATGAAAATCAACTTGCGGAAATAAGTTGTTACAATTCAAACGATGTTTTAAAGTATGTAAAACCCAAGTGAGACGCGTCGTCACCACGACTCCATGAGGTGTCCAAATGCATGCCATGAAGTGTATGCCTTAGATACCTCAGATAAAACATGCTAAAAGTGTCAACACAAAGGTTGAGTGAGTTCATAGAGTTTGTTTTGAAATGTAAAGCCTTTCGAAATCGTTTATGCAACAAAGGCATTGTAAATCGTTGAAATGTAAAGACTATCAAACTCGATTATGTAGCAAAGGCATTGTAAATCCACTTTCGTTCCAAGTCCCGCCCATACAAAACTTGCAACCTGTGTGTTCACAACCCACGCCGAATATGCATAGTTTATGTTCAAACAGAGATCGTCAAATGAATTCACAAAATAGTGCATGGCTCAATGTATCGAAATCGTTTATGCGGCAAAGGCATTGTGAATCCACTCAGTTCCAAGTCCCGCCCATACAAAACTTGCAACCTGTGTGTTCACAACCCATTGCCGAAATGTATATAGTGTATGTTCAAATCGTTCCAAGACCGTTAGTCCATAATCGTATACCAAGACCGTTAGACCAATGAATATACCAAGACCGTTAGCTCAATGAATATACCAAGACCGTTAGACCAATGAATATAATATGGAAATTCTAAGTATGGCAAAACTGTTACTACGCATGACTAAGCATTCAGTTCGGCTAAACATATGATTTGCAAATAGTCATGAATGTAATAAAAATAGTCGTGCATGTATCTCCCCCAAAACAGTTATGAAAGCATTAAAACAAGAAAAGTGGGGCTATGGAACTCACTTGGTAAACTGGAATAATGGCAAAAGTGAGTACACCGAGGTATAATGTAATGCGTTAACCGGGACCTATTATCAATGATATGATATGTCATGAATTGCAATGTAATGTTATGCATGCATTCTGTATGTTATTTATACCATTCTGAGTTTTGAAAATATTACACATCGTCGAAAAATACTCTTTTGGCGTCTTGACCAATCAAAAATCACTTTACATGTTTTTACGTCAAAATGTCATCCTACAATGGTTTTATAATGATTTTGAGAGAAATTACCACTTTTAAATCGCAAAACAATGTCGTCCGAATTTTTATGAAATTAACAAAATTGGCT
This sequence comes from Chrysanthemum makinoi, assembly GCA_910596185.1. Taxonomy (NCBI): domain Eukaryota; kingdom Viridiplantae; phylum Streptophyta; class Magnoliopsida; order Asterales; family Asteraceae; genus Chrysanthemum; species Chrysanthemum makinoi. The sequence goes on along the minus strand of OU343216.1, from coordinate 162,072,073 downwards.
TTGGAAAACTAGTTAGTAAATGGTGTACGTCGATCGTTAGAGAACGAACTCGACGGTTTTGGAAAGTTTGTATCGATATCTAAAAGTTTCATTTCAGGAGTTTTCGTCCAAAAGGTCTCGATCATAAAGATATTAAGGGTTAAAGATGGTGGTTTTTGGCTAATTGTGTGCAGAAAATTAGTTACGACAAGTTTATGAAAAAGTGCATATCTTTGTCGTTTCAAATCCGTTTTCTACGTTTTATACGTCCTTAGCTTCGTATCAAAGTAAACTAATATATTTTTGACAAGTTGAAATAATTTGAGAAGCTTAAGGCTCATTTTTGACTCGGACCAAATAAAACATGTTCTTTGAAATTTCGAAAATAATATTTTCCGTCGTCAAACTTGTAAAATCCATAACTTTTTCGTTATAAGTCCGTTTTTATCCGTTCAAGCGGACACGGATTCGTTTTAAAGTATATTTTCTAAAAATCAAGGCCAAAGTTTAGTACCAACTGTCGGATTTTCCAGAAAAGCAAAACAAGGACAGAACACAAAATATACTTATCGAAAATAGTTTTTCTCGGACAAAACCTATTCTAATCCCTTCAAATCAACTCCAAAGCTAATCTAATCCTACCATACACCTTCTTAGGGTGTCATGGGTTCCTAATCACCATCAAGACCAAAGAATACCATGGGAGTAATTATAGGATGACCATAAGTATATATAACTTCTAAAATCATGAAATAAATGGTATAAATCACATAACTTGCATATAAGCTCCAAAGATGAAAAGAAACATATGAAAATGAAGAGGAAACATGAAAATGATAAGAATATGCTTACTAGTGAAAGTGAAGAGGTGTAAGTAACAAGGATTAACTTAAATATCCTTGGTTTTATTTCAAAACCATAAAAAGGATATGAACTAGATTGAAATAACACTTGATCTTGAAAATTTTGATCCCTTGTGAGCTTGATGTTGTGACCGGTTTTATGAAGCCCCAAAAAGAGAGAATTATTACTTCTAACACTTTGAGAAAATGAAGTGAAAATGAATGAGTAGAAGTAAGTTAAGTAAGACTTTTGTGTATTGGATCATTTAATGAAATCAAGAAAACATACTCAACATTTATAACACACCCTCCCCTATGGGGTTTTGGGAGGGTTGTCTCTCAAATATATATTTTTTTTTTAAAATCTTGTATAAACTTGTATATAATGTGTAAAGTTTATATAATTTGTAAGAAATGTAAGTAAAGTGTTGAAAATTATAACTTTTTGGTACAAGTAAGTTTTTAATAAGTCAAAATAGAATGTAATGAGATAATAAAAATTGTAAAAATACATTCCTTGTGAAAATTGAGTGATAAAAATAATTATCGTATAATTTTTAAGAAACACAACGTAATAATTAAACTTTAACGATTTATGTACCAAATAAATTTAAAACACTAGGAAAAACTCAAAATATAGTTTTTATAAACTAAATGTAAGTTTAAAAATACATCGGGATCATTTTTGAAAGTAATGGATTAAATATTCAAAATAATAACTCACGCGATAAAGTTTATTAAATATAAAAATTAGCGTTGAATGGAAATGAAATGTCATGAATGAACTAATGAGATGCAAATGATGTCAATGGAATGTAGACTAATCTTAGTCCATATGAAATGTACGTGATGTTATGATCATGAATTCGCCGCTAAACCTCCAAGGTTACGCGAATTTGGAACAAGTAAACCAAGTTTACTATAAATGTTGAAATAATGAGACATGAACTGTGTCGAGAAATGACCTGAAAGTACGGGTTGTCACACATGGAGGTGATATACACAGCTGGAGCAGGGTGAATTATGGATGGCCTTGGGTTAGAAGCTTAGTGGTAAGCTAATAGGGGTGATAATTGGTCCTGGTTCTTAGTTTTGAGCTTGGAAGCCTTTGTAAGCCTTTTTATTCACTTTTGCATTTCACTGTGATAGTTGTTAAATAGCTTTAATCTCTGTTTCTTTGTGTTAATTAGACTTAGTTAAGTGTAATTAACCTTTAAAATCAAGTGGTTGTTCTTTTAAAGTTGTAGTTTATAAAAACTTAGTTTTAACTGTTAAACTGCATCATCATCATTTCTTAGTTTACTGTTGTAATGGTTGTTGTTTAAAGCTTCATTAGTCCTAACAAGTGATATCATAAGGTCTGCAATAAGTCTCATGGCTTTAATTTGAGTTTTGCTTTGAAATTCACCAAAACTGTCTAAGTAAGGGTGTTTGGATTTGCTTACTTAAACTGATCAAATCTTGTTTGTGTTGAGTGCTGGTACTGTCTTTGTGTCTCACTAGTCCCTTATAACTCAAATAAACCAAGAAAACCGTGGTCATTTAACAAAAGTCAAAATCTCAAGTAATCTCATTTTCCTTGTTTACTGTTGAAATTACAAGTTTAATGATCACGTATCTGTGATTATAAGTTGTTAATACAGGTCAAATCAGTCTTAGTATACCTTAATACATCACATTCAGTGCTTAAGATCAAATCAAAGTCCATAAAAGTCAACATCTTTGTTTTACTTAAAAAGTCAAAATTTTCATTTGGTCGTTTTTGATTAAAATATATAATTTCACTGTGTGTTTATTAGTGAGATTCAGCTTATAAGCTTTTGGGTTATTAAAGTTTGGTTGCTAAACAAAATTAGAAAAATGTTAGTTCACTTCTGTCTAGCTTATTAAGTGCTTAATTTCCAGCTTCTTTATAGTACCTTGTCTGCAACCATGCTCTGTGCACAGTTGGGTAGTCCAACTTGATAAGCTCACATAGAGCTTATTAGTTGCTTAAATCCTGTGATACTTGGCTCTTTGGAAAGCCAACCTGGTCATCTTTGAGTCCCAAGCTTAAGTTTTCATTTTGAAGCTTGTTTACTAGGGCTGCAAGTGTCCTTTTGTTCTGTCCAATTTTCAGTTTAAGCCAAGTGCTTATTGTCTTTTTCCTAGCTTTTCAGTGTGCTTATCTTTGTCTATTAGCTTCATTTGAGTAGCATTAGCCTACTTGCATCTTATTTTGGCTTTTGTTTCAGCTGGTGGGCTTGTTTGAGCTTATTTCACCAAAATAAGCTCTTAAGCCTACTGTTGAGCTCATTAGCTTGTCAAACAGCTTATTTTAAGTTTGTAAAATTTTTGTCTTTATAAAAGTTTCATATAATTAGTATTTAAGTAGTTTTCAAAAAGAAAAACCAGAAAAACTTCAATTTAAAATCAGTGATAGTGTTTATTTAATAGTTTTTAGCTTTTTGATTTTTCTTTTTAGCTTATTAATAAGCAAATCTTGTTTTTATACTTCTGTTAGTTTTCTGTCATCATATAGTATTTTTAGAAAAAGTTTCATATTTTTCTCTATCTTTTTAGTATTTATTAAGAATTTTAAATAGTTAATAAGTATTAAATAATTAGTAATAAATAATTAAAAAGTATAAAAAATATCTTTTCAATTTTAAAATTAGTTTTATCATATTTTAGATTTTTCCAAGTTAAAATTTTATTTTTCCAGGTTTATTTTCTATTTTCTAGCATTTAAGTGTATTTTAAATAATAATTAATTAGTAATAATTAGATAAAATGTGTGAAAAATATATTTTTAATTTTAAAATTAGTTTTATAATATTTTAGATTTTTCTGAATCATAGTTTTATTTTTCTAGCCTTATTTTGTATTTTCTTTTATTTTAGAGTATTTATTAAATAGCTAAAATAGTTTTTAATTAATAATAATTAATTAAATAGTGGTAAAAATTATTTTCTTTTTCTAATAATTTTCTTTTATTTTTAGGATTCCAAAAATGTCATTTTTATATTTTTAGGTCTTTTATTTCTTAGATTTTACTTTTTATTTTGTACATTTACGTAGTTTTTAAACGTAAGTTTTACGTTTCTTTTATCTGATTGCTGTGCTTTCCAATTCTGTATTCTATTCCATTCATATCAATCAGTAGTGTAATAATTCATCAAAACCTTTACTGATCACTATCCTTAGTGATCATTCTATCATCTGAATTAGTGTTTACACACCATTGAGTCTCCGTGGGACTTAACGACCCGGGAATTCATTATATTCTCCAGGACTTCAATGTATTTGTGTTTTAAAGGTTTTAAGCTTCTACGGTTAGCCATTCACAAGTGGCTAGCTTGTGTGAGGTAGCTTGACGGTTTAGCACAGATCATCCGTAAAAACATTCGAAATTGTGCAAAAACAGTCGAAAACGTGCAAAAACAGATCTAAAAGGGTAAAAACGGATGAAAGCGTGAAAAAACTGACGAAAGCGTGTTAAAACGGACCACAACGTGTAAAGACAGACGTTAACGTGAAAAACGGACGAAAACGTGTAAAAACAGATGAAAACGTGATAAACGGACGAAAACGTGTTAAAACCGACAAAAATATGTAAAAACAGACGAAAACGTGAAAAACAGTCGAAAACGTGCAATAACGGATGTAAACGTGTAAAAACGGATGAAAACGTGAAGAAACTGATGAAAGCGTGTTAAAACGGACCAAAACGTGTAAAGACGGACGAAAACGTGAAAAATGGACCAACGTGTAATACGAGTGAAAACATGTAAAAATGGATGAAAATGAAAAAACGGACGAGAACGTGTTAGAACGGACGACAACGTGTAAGAAGGGATGAAAGCGTGCATAAACGGGCGAAAATGTGTTAAAACGGATGAAAACGTGTAAAAACGCATGAAAATGTGAAAAAGCAAAGCGTGTAAAACGGACGAATACGTGTAAAACGAATGAAAATGCGCAAAAGGGCCGAAAATGTGTAAAACGGATGAAAACGTGTAAAAGCAGATGAAACGTGAAAAAACAACGAAAACTTGAAAACGCGGATGAAAGCGTGTAAAACGTATGAAACGTGAAAAACGGACAAACGTGTTAAAACGAGGAAGCGTGTAAAACGTACGGCGTGTAAAAGCGTACGAAAACGTGAAAAAACGGACGAAAACGTAAGAAAACTAAATTTTAAGTTATTTTTTAACGATTGTTAGTATAAAGCACCAACGACGCAAGTTTAGCGTAAGATAACCAAATTTTAAGTTATTTATTAACGGCCGTTAGCATAAAGGATTAACGATACAATGTTTTTTTGGTAACGGGTACACACAAAGGACTAACGATAGAAGTTTATTGACAGAATGAGAAAAAAAAAAAAAGAATGCTACATACAATGTATGAGAAAAAGTGAAAAGTTAACTGCATTTCTAGGTGATTTGAAAAAAAAAAAAAAAAAAAAAACAAATACAGTAAAGGAACCGCACACATGTTTACATATTAACCAACCAGAACTGAACCGTACATAATAATCAAGATAACCTTGTTCCACCCTCTTATCGTTCTTTTTCCAAATATTGATTCAATGGCTGTTTCTTCTTCTTCTTGCTCAATTCAAACCAAAGGTATTATTATAGTCTTTACACTCATTTCAGTAATCATTGCTTCCATTTTCCTTTCCTTATATATTCAGTTCAAGATAAGACATGTCATATTTGCTTTGCAGGTTATTCAGTACCACTGCACCTAATTTCATCCCCTGTGAGCATCTTTATCTCATTTTCTTGCTTTTAAATCTTAACTAATCAGATATAAGTTGCAACAATGATGATAAGCACAATTGAGTGTTTGGATTAAGCCAATAAGCTCTTTTGGACCAACTTATTGTAGAGGGGTTCTGCTGATCATAATGAGCTTTCCCGAACACCCCATTACTTGTAATACAGTATATGATTACTTGATTAGGTAAGGTCATTTTACATGTAGATCTTATTCGAGTAGTGTTCACTAGCAAAGCACATCTACATATTGTCTCTTGCGATTATTTGATTAGTGATGATTCTGATTCTCATAATCACTTCCAAAATGCAATGCCAAGCCAAACGCACCCTTGGTTTCAGTGTAGCAACTACGTTTCTCTTTGTTTATATGTGCTCATATGCACCTGAACTGACGACACTTCTATTTGTTGCAACTTTATCAACGTTTTTCACTTTGTGGCATAATAATCATGTAGTAAATTTGAACTACTCCATGTCAATGTTGGAGTAGACATAACATAATTCATTAGACCTTAAAAACTCATAGCGTACTTCCTCAATTGAAATATTTTATCAAGGATTTAGCAAATATTATACGTATGTTTGCGTCATGTTTATATTGTTTTGTGGTGGAGAGACTTGCATTATACTGCTCTAGGGATTTTTTTTCACTTGAAAGTTAAAAGATGTGTGCTTTCTCTCTTTTAGCAGAGAAGATTCATATGCCCAACAAAAAGAATCCCAAACCAGAAGCAGGTCCAAAGACATCGAGCTTGTTGTTCATTAGAAGTTGCAGTTCCTAGCATTGATATGCCCCTATCAGCTTCAGTCAATTCCACACAACTTATGTATGTTTGTTTATCTTTTCGTCCACTTTTTTCTCTTAGTTAATACTCCCTAAATATACATACTTCAACTGAATAGCTGATTGATAAACAAATACATCTTTCATTAACCACAAATAATGCCCATCTATTAGACCAAGTCCTTGCGCAAAAAGGAAAATTTAGCTTCATATATGTGAAAATAATACAAGATTGGAGTTTTAGACATGGAGTGAATACCGTTACTTAAAGATGGCAATTTCAGCCCATTTATTTATAATTGGGTTAAAGGGTTTTGTAGCTAAAACGGACGGATCAAATGAATTCCAACTGGTTAAAAGTCCTCCAGAGTCATTATTATTGAAAGATTTAGATGACTATTGTTTGTGGGTCAACCCAACTTGATTAGTCCCATTTCAAACTTTACAAAAAAAAGGACTTGTTTCAACCTGACTCTTGTATTGACCCGTTACCCAACCGGCCAACCCCACCATCTTGCCACCTGTAACTTATTCTCATTTTTTCTTATTGATCCTAAACAGAAGACAAGTATCAGATGGGCTACCAGAGTATATGCAAAATTTGGTTCTGATGGATCTTGACCCGGGCACAGCGAAGTTGGCAATCACCTTGTTGGGGCCTTTTTTTTCAGCATTTTCTTTCCTCTTAATAGCAAGAATTGTGATGTCATGGTATCCAAAGCTTCCAGTTGGAAAGTTTCCGTATGTAGTAGCATACGCTCCTACAGAGCCGATTTTGACATTGACACGAAAGGTGATTCCACCCCTTGGTGGAGTTGATGTAACTCCTGTGGTATGGTTCGGTTTGATCAGTTTTCTTAATGAAATATTAGTTGGTCCACAAGGCTTGCTTGTTCTCCTATCTCAACAGGTTTAGATTATGTACCGAGTTATAATGAGAAACTACTGTACAATTTTTTGATCCCTACATCTGTCTTGATATAATAGAATACTTTGCTTGCCCGCTTGTAAATTGTAATGGTGAACGTGGGATCTTATTGTTTTAGAAGTTTTGTGTAAAGTGTGGAGATTCACACTTGAGAGGTAATATATTAACCCTATTCACTCGATTCATCTATATTGTTAATTGTAACCATGAGATCTTTTTGTTCTATATCTCAGGTAACTCGAATGCATTAATTATGACTTTTTCATGCAACATTAGCATGAAATAAGAACCAACTATGAATGAAATAAATCATTATTTTTCAAGCATTTCTTGACTCTAAAGTTTTAGTAGCATTTAATTTTGAGAACCTATAAAATATTGTTTTTAAAAACTCTTAAAAATTAAAAAAAAACTTCTTAAACTCTTAAATCATCTTACGTGCCAAACATGCCCTAAACCCACTTACCCCTCAATTAAGGCTTATTGGGTTCAAAAATGGAAATGAAGTCCCAAAATAAGTAAAACCCGAACACCCCCTAAGCTTATTAGCTTATTTTTATCTGAAGTAGTTAATAAGCCTATACAATAACGTTACCGAAACACCCCGGTTGCTACATACGGGTTGTACAATTCATACAAATATCCCTAAAACCTTTCTTTGCAACTAACGCAGAAGTTAAGGGGCAACGCCCCAACCCAAACAGTATAGTTGGTGCTCAAATAGGTTACCCATTTTCTCCACCAATATTCCAACCATCACAACTATCGGCCAACATTCACGACTGTTGAAATCCAACCGCTTTAACTGCCATATGTTAATAACATATATTTGATCTCATTCACATCTCACGGAAACAATTACATTAATACTTTTTGTTTTGCTTTACGTTGTATGCTTAAAAACATAGTGTTTTAATTATTCTATCCCAAAAGATATTTCGTGTAACCTATATCTATGATTATCATCACACACACTATCCCAATTTTTTAGGGCGTGCTTGAAAGAAGGTTTTGAAAGGTGAAGAATAGGTAAGGTAATAAAAAAAATGTTTGGTTGGCTATAATGCAATGACCCATTACTTAATAGTGGGTAATGGACCATTACCCAATAAATTGGAGGGAATAAGTTCATTTCTCTTTCCCTTTTCTTAGCATCACCATTGACTTTCCCTTTCCCATTACCGAGTTTGAACCAAACACACCCTAAGAATCCAAAATAAGCCTATAAGCAAACCCAAACACCCCTTAAGCTTATGAGCTTTACTTTTCTAAAAAAAATAAAATAATAATAATAAAAAATAAAAATAAAATAACGTTACCCTGCTTCCAACCGGGTTCTACAATTCAGATATCCTAAAACCTCTGTTAGAAACATACGTCATCACCAATTACAGGTACTGCGTTATCTCTAAATTCAACCTCTTATTTTTAGGCTTTATTAAAATAGCTAAACAACTTCAGCTCCAATTGCAGTCCTTTGCCTTGTTTTATTACTTTTCATTTCGTCCAATAAATTTAACTTCATTTAATTCGACTTATGTTGATGTTAAGTTTTCCGTTGATTTGTTTCTTTAGATATATAATAGTATGTTGTGCATATCTTTTATACCGACAGTTTGTATAGTTGCTTCACATTTCTTATAGAAGTTACATTAATAGATTGAGCTAAATCATTTTACAGGAACTACTTATCGCATTGGCGAAACAAGTTCCTCGTAACTCTGTTCGGCGAGCCCTTAGTCGTGACTTCTTTTTTGAAGGTGGGAATTCGTTAAAATGTCTCTCATGCTATCTTCTACCTTCACGGCCCCTTGTTTTCGTGTTAATAATTTCAACGCATCGTTATCACATCCGCACTGCAATTCTATCAACTGCACCGTTCTTCAAAAACGCCTATTTAATAATACACACACGTCCACGATTCTAAAGCGCAAGTCCGTAGGTGAATTTATAGCTAGAAAATCCATGAACTCTAGTTATGGGACCATTGGTGATGAGAATGTTATGGAAGATGACTGGATAGACCAAGAAGATGTTGGAGTCGATGACGATATGGATTCACCTTGGGAAGGGGCGATTTTGTACCAAAGAAACTCTTCGATTACACACGTCGAGTATTGTACAACTTTGGAAAGGTTGGGATTAGGGCATCTTTCAACTGAGGTTTCTAAGTCTCGAGCCTCTTTGATGGGATTACGTGTTACAAACTCAGTGAAGGATTTTCCAAATGGAACGCCTGTCTTGGTATCTATTGATGTGACTAGGAAGAAGAAGCATAACTTGAAGCTTGACGGGATCATACGCACAGTCATAACTCTTGGATGCAATAGGTAAGTTGTCTTTTGTTCTTGAAATCATGTTTATAGTTGATGCTTTTGTTACCTGGTAGTATATATAATTAGTAGTTATTCACATCGTTACTTTTGTTCGTCGTGTTGTTAGGTCAGGACTGATTCTGAAATTAAGAATGGTATATGTAAAATTCAGTGCAGGAGTAGGATGAACTATTAGGGGTTTTTTATAGGTATTTATTCTAGGTACTTTTGGTCGAAGTACAGTAATACGTCTTCAACTTTGTTTTTCCAGCTATTATCATTAGATTGCAGAGTTGCGTAGAATACAACTGTACGTGAACCAACCAGCTTACCTGAACACGTCTTTAGAAATAACATAAATCTCACTTTTGACAATTCAAAAGCACGAGGAAGTTACCTAGTAACATGTTAATACGATTGTTCTTAGTCATTACTGGAGGTGGAACACGGATGGGCTGGGTAATGGGTCAAAAGAGGTAAGTTTGAATACAAGTCGGGTTGGGTTGACCATTGACACCTCTTTGGTTTCTGTCTAACAATTTGAAATTTCTTTTGGTTTTTAACTGTTTGACACTTTAGACATAAAACATAACCCGATTCAACCCACTCTTAAGTAGATGGATCAATTACCATCAACCTCCTTCATGTTTTCACTGTATTTCATATAATTTAGGTTGCATACACTAGTAATACCATCTTCTGGCATACACAAGTCACACATTTAGGGTTATATTTTGACTAAAACTATAGTATTCTTGATACATATAATAGTGATCAAGGTTTTTGTGTCTTTTTAAGGTGTGGTGGACTCGCTGCTGATTGCGTGTTCTCCAATTTCTCACTTGTACTATCTGAGGAACCCATAGAAGAGCCTGATATCATAAACATGGGAGTTATTTATGGTCAAAGTAAAGCCAATGGCACTGAAGAACAAGAAGATGATTTAGCAGACATTGACTTAGATGACTGGCTTTATTTCCCTCCTGAAGAGAAATCAATAGATATATCAAAGAATATAAGAGACATGGTGCATCTGGAAATAACAATCAACGGCTTATGTGACCCGATGTGCAAAGGTTTGTGTCTCAAATGTGGTCAAAATCTTAATACTAGTAGTTGTAAATGCAGTCAACAGAGCTCTAAGCCTAAAAGTTATGGGCCTCTTGGAGGTTTGAAAGAGAAAATGCAACAATAGGGAGCCCGTAGTTTCTTTTCAGGATTTTAGATCTGTTTGTTTGTATCATTGACATGTATGCAGAACCCTTTAGTTCGCGTTTAGTTAGGATGTGTTTAGCTGTTTTTGGAGATATGATCGGATTGTTATAGAATTTTGTACACTACCAATTTTATTAATATGTAATTTACACACGAGCATGATCTTGACAGTTTGTATGTATCATATCTGTGCATGATTCTTGCTAGGACTATTCGTTGGGTCTAAACCAGAAATTATAAAATCTAAAATAACTGAATATAGCAGTTTGGTTTTCATTTTCTTGATTTGGACCAATCTTTGTCCCCAAATAGAAGTAACTTAATCAACAAGCTGCTGGGTTGACAAGTGATCTTTTCAAAGGATACTGATTATGAATATATAAAGTTTAAGCATCCAAATGGAAGGAAAGTGAACATTATAAAGTTTAGGCATCACATGCACGTATAAGAAAAATCACGAAGCATCTTACAACACAGAAACATACTAAAAGAACAATATACCTAATAGCAGTCTACTTATTGCAAATAAGCTGTAACATACAACCATATAACTTTTTTTTTTTAATCTCCATCAAAACACGCCCAGTTGAGTCCACAACCATCAAATTTCGGAGATCGGTCATTAAGTGCACTATAGATTGAAGAATCTGATAGGCTCATGAATGACCAACTTGAGCATATGGAGATTCGACCCACAATCCTAGAACTTGAACTTCCTTCTCGGTTTTCCTACCTTTCTTGCTTTTGTAATACACTGTCATAAAGTTCCCCACAGCTTCATACTTTCTTCGACACTTTTTATAAAGCTCGCCATCAAACATCTTCCAGAAGTCTTTTTCACTGAGTTCACTAACAGCATACTGTGTCTCGAACCCATTGTTCTCTATCAACCACTGCTCCATACGACTTACTGCAACAGACCCATCAAATACTTCACCTCTTAACACTGATCCTGGTGCGTGTGGGGAATTTGTAGTAATAACGAACACCAACGGATATGCTTAGTCTCTGAAAGGCGTGTGAACACTTTCAGATCGAATCAATTTGGCGGTTCTACCAAATTATTCAATCGGATACAATTCAGAGTTGAGAATTTTCTGTATGTTTGTGTATGAGATATAATGAACCGTTATCTTGATAATGACCAAACAAACCGTATATAACATGTTTACGGGATAGCGCCAATGGCATTTTAGGGTTTCCAAGTTGTCAAGTTTTGTCCTGAAATTTCCGAAAATTAATCAATCATTCAAATCAACAATCATACATTCAGTATGGATATAAATTCAAGTAGATTGTACTCCACTCCCGAGCCTAAATGATGTATTATTATGATGAAATGGTCAAAACAAGTTAATCAATACACTAAATATCCAACATTCACTCCCTATTTTAGTGCAATCGCCCGATTAACTAAAACAAGTAATCTCGAAACAATCAAACTTTTGCATAAATGAAATGAGTAATAGTCATTTGACGATTGAATTTCACATTAGTACATTTACACATTCCAAATATTCCGAAATACGAGGGGTGTAAGCTAAGGATTGAACCCGGGAATTCAATATGAATACCGCGAAGATAATGTACACAAAGTTTACATACATAGTAGTTATCTTGACACATGTTTTACTAGCCTATGTCCTTATCATTCATAAGCATGTCAAAGCCAGAGTCCCACTTCTTGAGCGGCTAAACTTCATACAATATAGGTAGCTCTTTTTAGTCTTGCACCTACAAGCGCAATTTGTCAAAGAGCTATTAAGAATATATTCATTCAACCTCCAACTTGAGTGCGAACACATACCTTGGGATGATTCTTCAAATGTGTTCCAATCTCTAGATATTAAGCCTTCACATTGAATTGACACCTAGCGTCATACTAGATGGGGTGGGTATCTTGATATTGAGATTTAGATGGACTTTAATCCCATCCTATGGTAGAATTTTTCACGAGATCTCTATTCACCCTTTGGTTAAATGATGATAAATTGTATTGTGTTTTCACAAACACCACGAGATATCACACCATTATTGATAAGATCCGTAATATGCTATATACTTACCTATGTGTGTCTAGACTTCCCATTATATACTTGGTATGCCTTAGCAGTAGCTTGACTATCACATCATTAGAAATGGATGATATAGGTTTTAGGCCACAATGGAATTTCATAAATTAGGTTCCTTAGCCATTAAAACTTCTTTACAGTTCTTTGCTAATGTTACAAATTTCAGATTCCATTGTTGAATCAGTTATGCAAGTTTGCTTCTTAGATTTTCTTCCAAATGGCACCACCTCAATAGCTAAAAATAGTTTTAATTATGTAATTAATTAAATAGTGGTAAAATATTTTCTTTTCTAATAATTTTTCTTTTATTTTAGGATTCAAAAATGTCATTTTATATTTTTAGGTCTTTTATTTCTTAGATTTTACTTTTTATTTTGTACATTTCGTAGTTTTAAACGTAAGTTTCACGTTTCTTTTATCGATTCTTTGTGCTTTCCAATTACGTATTCTATTCCATTCATATCAATGTTAGTGTAATAATTCATCAAAACCTTTTGCATCACTATCCTTAGTGATCATTCTATCATCTGAATTAGTGTTTACACACCATTGAGTCTCAAGTGGGACTTAACGACGGGAATTCATTATATTCTCGGGACTTCATTATATTTGTGTTTAAAAGCGGTTTAAGCTTCTACGGTTAGCCATTCACAAGTGGCTAGCGTGTGAGGTAGCTTGCCGGTTTAGCCTGAGATCAAATTTTGGCGCTACTTGGGGAGAGCTTTAGCGTGTGTTAAGCCTTTGGAACTCATTCTTGCACATATCCACCATTTTGTAAAAGTTTTTGTAAAGATTATATAAAATATCAAAAAGTTCATTAACACTTTTCTAAAGTGTTAAAACACAAAAAATATAAAACAACAAAACAATGTAGACGTTTTCTATCTTGTTTCTTTTAAGGTGATTCTTAAAAAGAAATACGATTTGGTTAAGAGGCGATCCAAAATATTGTCAAAAGTTTTTTAACCTTCAGGCAAATCTATTCCCTACGTCTTTTGATTGGTACTTAATATATACATAAAATCAACCACCTTAAATCAAGGCGTACACCTACTAGCGGGGTGTGACCATAATAAGTTCGAACATGGATTTAAAACTTGCCTTTGTGTCCTTGTGATTTGGTGTACCTTTTTTTCAAGCCATTTCATTTGTGATTATTGGTTAAGTTCACTTGTCGTTTTGCCTCATTTGTTTTTAAAATTGATTTTTATATTAGTGCATGCCTTTCGTTCTTCAGTTCTACAGTCCACTTTCGAACTTGGAAGATTCCTCGTAGAGCGTAGAGGGCGTTCGGCTTCTTGGTAGGTAGTGAGGAGGCGTCTACCACCACCACCACATGTCGTAATGGCAGAAGACAAGCCCATGAACGAGCTTCTCCAAGCACCCATCGGGTTCACGGAGATGCTATTGTTGTCCCGACCATGCGTGGCTGCAACCGAGCTCAAAACCGGGTTGCTTAATTTAGTAACCCAAAGCCAATTCTATGGTTTTGAGTGGGATGATCCTCATGCACACATTTGATGGTTTAACAAGATTGCATCTACCATCAAGTACAAGAATGTCCCATCCGAAGCTATCAAGCTTCTTACATTTTCCATTTTCTCTAGAGGGACAAGCGGGTGGCGAGAAACAACCCTCGTTCATTGAGACATGGGAAGATCTTGTCACCAAGTTAGATTACGAGTTCTATCCTCCATCCCGAACCACAAGTCTTAAGAATGAGATAATGAAATTTTCTCAGAGATTTGATGAATCATTCGGGGAGGCATGGGATCGTTACAAAGAGTTGCTTAGCAAGTGAATGCATCATGGTTTTACAGTTAATGCAAATGGATACTTTCTACAATGGTTCAATCGGACCAATCAAGACTCTTTGAATGCCTCGCGGAAGGTAATTTCTGAGCAAGACCACAAAGAGGCCTTGCAAATCATTGAGAACAAATCTGGTCATGCTTTTCGAGCAAAGACATATCAGTCTCATGCTGGACCTTCTTATTCTTCATCCCCCGTGAGTACATCTGCTTAGATGCTAAGATTGACAAACTCTGAGACATTGTTCAGCTTTGGTTCTTGCTAACGGAAGAAGTAACCTTCACTGAGACACCAACACATGGTGAAGTGAAGAAAAGTCGAGGATTGTCACTTACTTGTGGTGGTCCTCATGCTACTGATTTATGCGCCACCGTGGTAGTCCTTTTGAGGCCAATGCTCTAGCCATTAGTTCCACAAGGAGGTAATCAATACCGTCCTCAAAATGAACCACACTACCGTGCTAACACTAATCGAGGCACCACTTTCGGTTTTAACGAGAATCATAACATGCAAAGCCGGATCGGAACCAACCTAGAATGAACCAAGGTTATCAAAACCAAGGTAATTTCTATCCTGCACCAAATCAAGGTTTCCAACATCAAGGGAACCTTAATCAAAACAACTTCAATCGAGGGAATCAGTTTCATGGGAATATGAATCATAATCAAGGAAATTTTCAAAACCAAGGCCCTAATCCTAACATTAGAGGCCAGAATTTTCCTAATCCGCTCCAGCCATTGTTCCAAATCGGACCATCATCGATGAGTTGTTGAAACAATCATGAAATCCCAAGATGAAATGAACAGGTTGTTGGTCGGTCAATTGCGTCTTAAGTCTTTAAATGATCAACCCCGGGCTCGGGAAAACTTAAACAACGATACGCTAACTTAGAGGCGATGCAAAAGCGATCACAACGAAGTGGTGTTTCATATGATGGACCTTTATTCCTACTACCTCTCTTTCTTCTTATCCCAAGGTAGTGGAAAAGTGAACCTAGGACACAATGGACCTCTGACTCCAATGCCTCCTCCTCACTGTGGCAATGAGTCAAGTTACGAAACAACGGACAAGGTGCATTATTCAAGCCATGAGTACATGCCAAATCCTACCCGGTGATCCAACCTCAAGTTGTCGAAACCCAAATCAAATCGAGTTGTTTTGAACCTCCTGTAGCTCCCATTGAGTCGAAATCCAAATCTTCTATTCCTTACCCATCAGTTTGAATGAGCAAAAGCTCGCGAAAGCCGGTCATCAATGGACAAATTTTCAAATTTTCCAAGAGTTACATTTTGACATAAGCTTTGGATGCTATCATCTTGATGCCCAAGTTTGCATCGACTCTCAAGCACATGTTAAGCAATAAGGAAAAGTACGTTTGAAATGGCAAAACTCCTCTTAAAGGCTACTTCAGTGATTATTAGAAAAGCTTCGAGAAAGCTTGGAGATCTGGGAAATTTCTCTTACCTTGTGTATTCCCGGGAATGGTTGAATGCTTTGCCCTAGCAGATCTTGGTGCAAGCATAAACCTTATGCCTTATTGATTATGGAAGAAACTTTCTCTTAGGACTTACTCCTACATGCATGACTCTCGAGCTTACAGATCGTTCCATATCCCGTCCTCTTGGCATTGAAGAGGGCGTATTTAAAGTAGGAAAGTTCCATTTCCCGGTGACTTCGTGGTTGTTGATTTTGATCCGATCATCGGGTTCCTCTCATTGTTGGTGAGGATTCCTAAGAGCGGGTCGTGCTCTCATAGATGTATTTGAAAGGAAATCACATTACGTGTTGGTAATGAAAGTATAACCTTCAACCTTGATCAAACTTGAGGTACTCCATAAACTATATGATTAGTCGGTTACGAATAGATATCATTGATGTTGCTCTTGAAGAAATTACTCGAAGTTCTTGGTTATTCTCATAATTATGTGAGTGGGGATCCCATCACATCTTCTCAACCTATCATAGCCAATTCTACTCCTTCTATCACTCCTTTTGAGGGAAGAGACTTCATCCTGGAAGATATTGAAGCATACTTGGCTAGTGATTACTGTTCATGGGAAATTGATCATGCTCAATTGACATTGAGGGGACATACTTCTTATTGATAAGTTGCTTAATGATTCATCATCAACCCTCACCCTAGTGATTCAATCCCGATGAGATTAATCTGGAGATATTCTTCTTGAGGAATTGTTGACTCAGCACTTCTCCTCTCTCTCCCTCCCATCGAGCTTCATAACAAGGAAGTTAAGTCGGTTGAAGCTGAAGAATTTCACGAGGTTGAGCTTAAGGACTTACCACCTCATCTAGAGTATGCATTTCTTGAGGGTGATGATAAATTACCCGTCATTATTGCTCGAGATTGGAGTAAAGATGAAAAATTTGCTCATAAGAGATCTTGAAGTCACACAAGCAAGCAATTGCTTGGAATTCTCGACATTAAAATTATCAACCACGAATTTTGTACTCACAAAATCTTGATGGAGGATGACTTCAAACCAGTGATTCAACATCGAGAAGAGTAAATCCAAAATCCATGATGTTATCAAACAGAGGTTATCAAACTTCTTGATGCGGGATTGATTTACCCTATCCGAGATAGTCCTTGGGTTGCCATTCATTGTGTTCCTAAAAGGGTGGCATAAGCTATTTATCACAAATGAGATATGAGTTAATTCCAACTCGATTAGTTCACGGGATGGCGTGTTTGCATTGACTATCATTAAGTTAAATGGCCACCCGTAAAGACCATTTCCTCTACCCTTCATGGACGGATGCTTGAGATTAGCGGGGAATGATACTATTGTTTCCTTGATGGTTTCTCGGGGTACTTTCGATTCCATTGATCCACAGGATCAAGAGACCACATTCACTGCCCATACGGAACTTTGCCTACAAGCGTTATGCCTTTTGGCTTATGCAATGCTCACAGCGCGTTCCAACGATGTATGATGGCCATTTTCCCGCGACATGATCGGAAACAATGGAATGTTTATGGATGACTTCTCGGTCATTGGGGATTCTTTTCAAACATGTCTCTCCCATTTAGAAAAAATGCTTCAACGGTGTGAAGACACCAATCTGTGTCTAAATTGGAGAAAAGCCTTTATGGTCAGAAGGCATAGTCCTTGGCCATAAGATTTCCAAAAACGGGATTGAGGTAGATAGAGCAAAAGTTGATGTTATTGCTAAGTTACCTCATCCTACTACCGTCAAAGGTATTAGGAGTTTTCTAGGTCATGCCGGTTTCTATCGTAGATTCATACAAGATTTTTCAAAATGCATGACCTATGACCCATCTTCTTGAAAAGGATGCTCCTTTTATCTTCTCACCCGAGTGCATCATAGCTTTTGCAACATTGAAGAAAAACTTCTTGAAGCACCATTCTCGTTGCTCTGGTAGGATTTACCCTTTGAGCTCATGTGCGATGCAAGTGATTTTGCTATGGTGCGGAGTCTTAGGGCAAGCGAAGGAACAAGCATTCGACCTATCCACTACACGAGTAAAACTATGACCGAGCTCAAACTCATTACACACCGAAAAGGCTATTAGCGTGGTGTATGCATTTGAAGTTTATTTGCGTACTTAATCTTGACCAAATCGTAGTGTATCTGTGGATCCTTTCGACTCTCAAATATCTCTTTGCAAAACAAGATGCAAAGGCGAGATTGCTTCGTTGGATTCTCCTCCTCCAGGAATTTGATATCATTATACATTGATAAAAAAGGTACGAGAATCTAGGCTGGCGATCATCTGTCCAGTTAGAAAACCCTCACCAAGATGTTTTCTAGAAAAAGGAAATAAATGAAACATTTCCTCTCGAGACACTCAATGCGGTTTCTTTTCGTGGAAACTCCACCACCCCATGGTTTCTTTGACCGCAAATTACCATGCGGGTAACTTCATGTGAAAAGGGATGTCGACCCAACAGAAGAACAAATTCTTCAAGATGTTAAACATTACTTAGGGCGACCCTTGCTTATTCAAATCTGTGCGGATCAAGTCATCGGCCGGTGTGTTTATGGACGAGAGCTATGACATTCTCACGACTTGCCATCTTTGGACCACCGGGGGCCACATCATAGTCAAACTACAGCCAGGTGTTTGATTCGGGTTTTATTGGCCACAATCTATAAGGATGCCGCGATTTTGTCAAAGCACTGTGCCGCTTGTCAGCGTCATGGAAATATATCTCAAAATGAAATGCCGCAAAATGCCATTCAAGTTTGTAGATATTTAACATATGGGGAATTATCGACTTTATGGGGCCATTTCATCCGTCTCGTGGTAACAAGTACATACTCATGGTACATTGACTATTTGTCAAAATGGGTTGAAGCAAGGCTTTACCTACCAATGATGCCAGAGTAGTTGTGAAATTTTAAAATCTCTTTTGCGGGTTTGGAACTCAGAGGCAATAATCGAGTGATCGTTGGTACACATTTTTGTAATGACCAATTTGATCGTGTCATGCAAAAGTACGGTGTTACTCACCGTCTATCACATATACCACCCCGAACAAGTTGGGCGGTGGAAGTTTCCAACGGTGGTATTAAAAGTTCGGAGACGGTTGGCGAAAAGGTGCCTCTTGATGGATAAGCTAGATGGCGCACTCTGGGCCTTCCGTACAGCTTACAAAACACCCATCGGGTGTACTCCATACAAGAATTATGCGGAAAAAGCATGTCATCTTCCGATTGAGTTAGAGCACAAAGCTTACTGGGCCTTAAAACATGCAAACTTCGATATCTGGGCAGTGGTGATCATGAAAAGTTCAAATGAATGAATTAAATGAACTTAGTGATCAAGCTTACGAGAACTCTTTGATCTACAAACAAAAGACAAAGAAGATTCATGACTCTCAAATCAAAAGCGTTTTCAGCGTTGGTGATGAGTCCTTCTTTTCAATTCAAGATTGAAGATTTTCTCCGGGAAAGCTCAAGTCCGTTGGTTACGGTCCATTTACTAAGCTAAGGTTTATCCTTATGGTACCATTGAGTTATCTCAACCCGATGGTCCAAATTTTAAAGTGAATGGTCATCGAGTGAAGCATTATTTTGGAGAGGACATTCCCCTGTGGTTGTCAGGATCTACAAACTTTCCCCATGAACCAATGAATCGGGGATCAGTCAAATAATGACTGAGGAATCAACATTTGTGCTTTTCATATAGGTTTTCACGTATCCTTCTTTCATTCTACCACCTAGTGTGGGGGAGTTGCCCCTGGCTGTTGTATATAAAATCTTCAAAAAAAAATAAAAATAAAAAATAATAAAAAATCTTTTTTTTTCATAATAATGGCGTAGTATATTTCACTTTTCGTTCTTTGTTTAGGCATAACCGCCGGTACTTTGAATATTGAGGGCAATATTCATTTCTAAGTGTGGAGGGGAATTCTCACGAATTTTATCATGTATTATCCGCCCAATTCCCAGTTTAGCCAATTTTTTTTTGGAATAAGTGTTTTCACTTATTCATCAATTGGTTATCGATCCGCCATATCTTTGTTAGACAAAGGATTGGCTAATCCGAGGAGCAAGCGGCTCTTGGTAAAGATTTCTCAAATCCGTTTATATGGCAAATTTGCCCAAATTGTATGGTTCTATTTCACCATGTCTAAAAGTGAAGAGTTGGCTAGCCTTAGGTTATGGCTTGTGGTAAAAGCTGATGGAAAAACCATAATTGGTATTAGAAACCAAGATAATTACGATAATTTATCTAAGAGTTGGCTAGTCCGAGCAAAAGCGGCTTACGGTAGAACACATCAAATCCGTTATATGGTTTATGATTTGCCAATACATCCGGATGGTTATCGGTGTACCATAGTTCTTACTTGGCTGAAACATTTGGCTACTCGAGAGATGATGGATTTTGGTAAAAGTTTTTAAAATCCATTAAGTCTAAATCATTGCTAGGGACTAGCAATATCTGGTAATGGGGATTGATGAGTGTCTAAATACTCATCATTTTATCTGTCTAGCTATGAAAATCATGCGAAAACACTCAAAAATGCATTAAAATGATGAAAATATCACAAACAAGTGTTTTATGTGTTTTAAATGTAAAAATATCAAAATCGAGATGAAAAGTATATCAAGTTTGCAAAAGTGGCGGTTTTAATAGTCCCCAGTTTCAAAAGTTGTCAAATCTAGTCCTGGAATTCAAAAATGTTGATTTTTGTCATTCAAGGTCCACTGAAATATTCCTAAGTTGTTAAATTTGGTCCTTGAATGATTCTTTGGTGAATAAGGAAAGGTCCCTAAACTTTGAAAAATTGCAAAAGTGAAAATTAATGGATATTAATTAATATGTCAAAATGTTCTGCATCAAAAGGTATGAAAATATCACAATCATTGTTTATGTGTTTTAAATGCAAAAATATCAAAATCAGATGAAAAATGTATCAAGTTTGCAAAATTGGCAGTTTTAGTCCCCCGAGTTTTAAAAGTTGTCAAATCTAGTCCACTGGTAAAATGTGGAGTTTTATCATTCAAGGTCCTGAAATATTCTAAGTTTGTCAAAATTGGTCTTGAATGATTCTTTGGTCAAATGGAGAAAAAGGTCCTAAACTTTGGAAAATTGCAAAATTAGTCTTGGATGTTTTAAAATGGTTTTATGCAAAAGGGTCCTTGTACATCAAAGTTTGTCAAGTTTGGTCCTGTATAAGTTTGGAAAAGTGTCAAGTTGAGTCCTTGAAGTTTGGATAAATTGCAAATTTGGTCCTTGTCTTTATTAAACCAAAGGACACCCTTTGTTATCAAACCCAATCCAACACAACATAAGCCAAAACCCCTTGGCGACCCCTGCCAAAACCAATTGTGAGCCATTGTTATACGAAACCCGGTGAGCTGGTCAAACGCGCCAAATCCACCCACCTTTGTTCATCTCCTCACATACCTCACGATATCCCAAAACCGGGCATGGTTTTCCATCTTTCAACTTCCCCTCACCATACCTTGTCCCTCCTTTCCTAACACCAAAAACTCTTAATTGACTCAAACCAGCTCCATTTATTGATCAGACACCTTTCGAAATATTTGGCAAAATCCAAGTGGGCGGTTTTGATGCATTTGATGATCAACCGGATATGGTGGGAAACAATGAGAGAGGACATAATAGAGAGTCAAAAGTCTATAAAGAGGAGGAAGCAATGTATCAACATATCTAGTGTAATTTTTATTTTCCTAAGTCGTTTTAGCAATCTTAATTTTAGGTGTATCTTTTAAGCTTTTGAACTTTGTATTTCAAGTTTTTAATGTATTGTTAAACTTTTGCAAGCATAAATTTCAAGTCTTAAGCATATTTTTAGGTTTATGCAATTTTCCATGTTCAAAAATTCAAAATGTTAAATGTTGTTGTAAATGTTAAATTGGACTAAATAAGCCACATAAGCTCCCTAGAAAGCTTATTCAAGCTTTTAGAAACCTAAAAAAGCGTTTAGAGGCAAAAAGGAAAATCACCAAAAATACCAATTAAATAGTTTAAAATAAAAATCTCATGGAAATGGTGTACACACCGGGCGGGGTGAATTTTGGATGGCCTTGGGTTAGTGGCTTAGTGGTAAGCTATAGGTGATCTTTGGCCTTTGGTTCTGTAGATTTAGCTTGGATAGCCATTTGTAAGCTATTTTTGATCATTTTGGCATTTACTATTGTAGTTGTTTATCATTTTGTAATTGGTTCTTTATGTTCATTAGTCTTAATTAAGTGTATTTAAGTATAAAAATCGGTTGTTTGTTCTTTTAAAATTGTAGTTAGCAAAAATCTCATTTTGACAGTTAAAAGTATATAATCTGTCAATTCTTGAGTTTTTGTTATTATATTGTTTATGTTCATTAGTTCTAATATATGATAATACATAGTGCCTTAATCAGTTTAATGGATTAAATATGTGTTTTGCTTTGAAAATCACCATACTGTCATATAAAGAGGTGTTTGGTTCACTTGTGTTTGAAAATTAATCCTGAGTCATTGTACTTGTTTGGAGTCATTGTAACTTGGTCTAATAACTCTTAAACAGAGAAAACCAGGTCCTGGTTCATCAAAGTCAAAATAAGCTTTGGATCAAATTATGTGTTCCTTTGGTTTTATGATCAGATCTTGATTTGTGTTTATAAGTTGTTAAGATTGCTCAAATCAGTCTTAATATACCTTAATACAACTATTTAGTCCACAGAGGATCAATCAAAGTTCACTTTGGTCAAACTTTTAGTTTTAATCAAAAGTCAAATTTTCATTTGGTCGTTTTTGAATAAACTTTAAGATTTCAGTGTGAGTGTTATATTGAGGTTTAGCTTAAAAGCTTTTGGGTTATCAAAGTTTAGTTGCTAAATAAAATTATAAAAATATTAGTTCTCTGTTGCTCAGCTTTTTAAGTGCTTTTTAACTAGCTTATTTTTGAACCTTTGTTTGAAAACCATGCTCTACGTACAGTTGGGTAGTCAACTTGATAAAATGCATAGAGCTTATTAGTTGCTTAAATCTTTTGATACTTGGTTCTTTGGAAAGCCAACCTGGTCATCTTTGAGTCCCAAGCTTAAGTTTTCCTTTTCTAGCTTGTTTGCTAGAACGCAATAAGCCCTAATCTTGTCCCATTTACATTGTTTTAGCCAAGTGCTTATCGCTTATTCTAGCTTATCGGTTGTGCTTTTCCTTGTCTTTTTAGCTTCATTTGAGTAGCTTGTAGCTTATTACATCTTATTTTAGCTTTTATCTCAGCTGGTGAGCTTGTTTGAGCTTAATTCCACAAAATAAGCTCTTTATCATAACTGTTGGCCCATAAGCTCTCTCAAACTGCTTATTTGTGTTTTGTAAAATTTTTGTCTTTGTTAAAGTTTCATAATATCAGTAGTTTAGTAGTTTTCAAAAGAAAATCCGAGAAAAAGATCAATTTAAATTAGGTGATAGTGTTTATTTAATAGGTTTTAGCTTTTTGATTTTTCTTTTTAGCTTATTAATAAGCAAATCTTGTTTTTTCACTTTTGTTAGTTTTCTGTCATCTATAGTATTTTTAGAAAAAGTTTCATAATTTTCCTAATCTTTTTAGTATTTATTATAATTTTAAATAGTTAAAATAGTAATTAATTAGTAATAAATAATTAAAAAGCATAAAAAATATCTTTTCAGTTTTAAATTTAGTTTTATCATATTTTAGATTTTTCCAAGTTAAAATTTCATTTTTCCAGTTTATTTTATATTTTCTAGTATTTAAGTGTATTTTAAATAGTAATTAATTAGTAATAATTAGATAAAAAGTGTAAAAAATATATTTTTAATTTTAAAATTAGTTTTATAATATTTTAGATTTTTCTGAATCATAATTTTATTTTTCTAGCCTTATTTTGTATTTTCTTCTATTTTAGAGTATTTTTAAATAGTTAAAATAGTTTTAATTAATAATAATTAATTAAATAGTTATAAAAATAATTTTCTTTTTCTAATAATTTTATTTTATTTTTAGGATTCCAAAAATGTCATTTTTATATTTTTAGGTCTTTTTTTTCTTAGTTTTCACTTTTTTTTTTATTTGTGCGTTTACGTAGTTTTTAAGCGTAAGTTTTACGTTTGTCTTATCGATATTGTGCTTTCCAATTCGTTTCCAATTCCATTCAATCAATCAGTAGTGTAATAATTCATCAAAACCTTCTTGATCACTATCCTTAGTGATCATTCTATCATCTGAATTAGTGTTTATACACCATTGAGTCTCCGTGGGACTTAACGACCCGGGAATTCATTATATTCTCCAGGACTTCATTGTATTTGTGTTTTAGCAGTTTTAAGCTTCTTACGGTTAGCCATTCACAAGTGGCTAGCTTATGTGAGGTAGCTTGACGGTTTAGCATAGATCAAATTTTGGCCTTGCTTGCGGGGAGGCTTTAGCGTGTGTTTAGCATTTTAGACTCATTCTTGCACATATCCCACCATTTGTAAAAAGTTTTTTGTAAAGTTATATAAAAATCAAAAAATTCATTAACACTTTCCTAAAGTGTTAAAAACAAAAAAAAAATATAAAACAACAAAACAATGGAGCGTTTTCTATCTTGTATTTTCTTTGAGGTGATTCTTAAGAGATACGATTTGGATAAGAGGCGATCAAAAATATTGTCCAAAGTTTTAACCCTTGCACAAATCTATACCTACGTCTTTTTGATGGTACTTAATATATACATAAAATCAACCACCGCAAATGGCGATACACTACTAAGCTGGGGTGTGACCATAATAAGTTCTCGAACATCAGATTTAAAACTTGCCTTTGTGTCCTTGTGATTTGGTGTACCTTTTTCAAGAAGCCATTTCATTTGTGATTATTGGTTAAGTTCACTTGTGTTTTGCCTCATTTGTTTTGAAAATTGATTTTTGTACTTAGTGCATGCGCTTCGTTCTTCAGTTCTACAAGTCCACTTCGAGAACTTGGAAAGATTCCTCGTAGAGGTGAAGGCGTTCGGCTCAGCCGTGGCTGAGCGTCTACCACCACCACCACACTTCGTAATGGCGGAAGACAAGCCCATGAATGAGCTTCTCCAAGCACCCATCGAGGGTTCACGGAGATGCTATTGTTCGACCATCGGTGGTGACACTTTGAGCTCAAAACGGGGTTGCCAATCTAGTAACCCAAAGCCAATTCTATGGTTTTGGGCGGGATGATCCTCATGCACACATTCGATGGTTTAACAAGATTGCATCTACCATCAAGTACAAGAATGTCCCACATGAAGCTATCAAGCTTCTTATGTTTCCATTTTCTCTAGAGGACAAGCCCGATTGGCGAGAAACAACCCGTTCTATTGAGACATGGGAAGATCTAGTCACCAAGTTCGTTAACGAGTTCTATCCTCCATCCCGAACCACAAGTCTTAAGAATGAGATAATGAAATTTTCTCAGAGATTTGATGAATCATTAGGGGAGGCATGGGATCGTTACAAAGAGTTGCTTGAAGTGTCCGCATCATGGTTTTCCGAGTTAATGCAAATGGATACTTTCTCAATGGTGCGAATCGGACCAATCAAGACTCTTTGAATGCCTCAGCGGGTAATTTCTGAGACAAGACCACAAAGAGGCCTTGCAAATCATTGAGAACAAATCTCAGTCCGCCCTTTCCGAGAGCAAAGACATATCATCTCATGATGGACCTTCTTCTTCTTCATCCAGGTAGTACATCGCACCGATGCTAAGATTGACAAACTCACAGATATTGTTCGAGCTTTGGTTCTTGCTAACCAAAGAAAGTGACCTTCTTTCGGACACCAACATGGTGAAGTGAAGAGTCGAGGTTGTGTTACTTGTGGTGGTCCTCATGCATACTACAATTTATGCTGCCACGGTATTTGTCCTTTTGAAGCCAATGCTCTAGCCGGTAGTTCACATCAGGGAGGTAATCAATACCGTCCTCAAAATGAACCACACTACCGTGTACTATAATCGGGCACCACCGGTTTTAACGAGAATCATAACATGCAAAACGGAATCAGAACCAACCTAGAATGAACCAAGGTTATCAAAACCAAGGTAATTTCTATCCTGGACCCAATCAAGGTTTCCAACATCAAGGAACCTTAATCAAAACAATTTCAATCGAGGGAATCAATTTCATGGGAATATGAATCCTAATCAAGGAATTTTTGCTATAATCAAAACATACGGCCTCAAATTATCCCTCCACTCCTCCGCCATTGTTCCAACTGGACCATTATCTGATGAGTTGTTGAAGCAATTCATGAAATCCCAAGATGAAATGAGCAGGTTGTTGGTCGATCAGATCGCGATCTCAAGAAGTCTTTAAATGATCAACCCTCGGGCTCGGAAAACAGAGCAACACGATCGCTACCGAGGGGCGATGCAAAGCGTCACAACCCGAGTGGTGTTTCATATCATGGACTGTTTGTTCTACCTCTTCTTTCTTCTCCCAAGGTAGTGGAAAGTGAACCTCAGACACACAATGGACCTACGACTCCAATGCCTCCCCACCATGGCAATGAGTCAAGTTACCAAGGAAACAACGGACAAGGTGCATTATTCAAGCCCACAAAGTACCGCACACGTCCTACCTTCGGTAGTCCAACCTCAAGTTGTCCAGAAACCCAAGTCAAATCCAGGAGTTGTTTTGAACCTCTGTAGCTCTGTTGAGAATAAATCCAAATCTTCTATTCCTTACCCATCCGTTTGAATGAGCAAAAGCTCAGCGAAAGCAGTCATCAAATGGACAAATTTTTCAAATTTTCGAGTTACATTTTGACATAAGCTGCGGATGCTATCATGTTGATGCCCAAGTTTGCATCAACTCTCAAACACATGTTAAGCAACAAGGAAAATCTGTTTGAAATGGCTAAAACTCCTCTTAGCGAGAACTCTGCGATTATCGAAGAAGCTTCAGAAAAGCTTGGAGATCTGGAAATTTCTCTTACCTTGTGTATTCCCGGGAATGGTTGAATGCTTTGCCCTAGCAGATCTTGGTGCAAGCATAAACCTTATGCCTTATTGATTATGGAAGAAACTTTCTCTTAGGAACTTACTCCTACATGCATGACTCGAGCTTGCGGATCGTTCCATATCCGTCCTCTTGGCATTGCCGAGGGCGTATTTGTAATAGGAAAGTTCCATTTCCAGTGACCGTGGTTGTTGATTTTGATGCGATCATCGGGTTCCTCTCATTGTTGGTGAGGATTCCTAAGAGCGGGCCGTGCTCTCATAGATGTATTTGAGCAGGAAATCACATTACGTGTTGGTAATGAAGCTGTAACCTTCAACCTTGATCAAACTTCAAGGTACTCCGCAAATTATGATTACGAATCGGTTAACGAATAGATATCATTGATGTAGCTTCTGAAGAGTACTCTCAAGAAGTTCTTGGTTATTCTCATAATTACGTGAGTGGGGATCCCCACATCTTCTCAACCTATCATAGCCAATTCTACCCCCTATCACTCCTTTTGAGGGAAGACTTCATCTTGGAAGATTGAAGCATACTTGGCTAGTGATTACATTCCATGGGAAATGATCGCTCCAATTGACATTGAGGGGGACATACTTCTTATTGAGAAGTTGCTCAATGGTGATCCATCATCAAACCCTAGTGATTCAATCCCGGATGAGATTAATCAAAATGAGATTAATCTAGAGGAGATATTCTTCTTGAGGAATTGTTGACTCATGACACTTCTCCTCCTCTCCCTCCCTTCAAGCTTCATAACAAGGAAGTCAAGTCGGTTGAGAAGCGAAGAATTTCTGAGGTTGAGCTTAAGGACTTACCTCCTCATCTCGAGTATGCATTTCTTGAAGGCGATGATAAATTACGATCATTATTGCTAGAGATTTGAGTAAAGATGAAAAATTTGCTCTAAAGGTTTTGAAGTCACACAAGCAAGCAATTGCTTGGAAACTCTCCGACATTAAGGGTTATCAACGAGTTACGTACTCATAAAATCTTGATGGAGGATGACTTTAAACCAGCGATTCAACATGAGAAGAGAGTAAATCCAAAATCCATGATGTTATCAAACAAGAGGTTATCAAACTTCTTGATGCAGGATTGATTTACCCGATCTCGGATAGTCCTTGGGTTAGCCCAATTCATTGTGTTCGAAAGGGTGGCATTCTTTTTGTCACAAATGAAGATATGAGTTAATTCCAACTCCGGATTCTGGGGATGGCGTGTTGTATTGACTATCGTAAGTTAAATGGCCACCCGTAAAGACCAATTTCCTCTACCCTTCATGGACCAAATGCTTGAGAGATTAGCAGGGAATGAATACTATTGCTTCCTTGATGGTTTCTCGGGTTATTTTGATCCTATTGATCCACAGGATCAGAGAAGACCACATTCACACGCCCATACGGAACTTTTGCCTACAAGCGTATGCCTTTTGGCTTATGTAATGCTCCTCGCACGTTCCAACGATGTATGATGGCCATTTTCCACGACATGATCGGGGAAACAATGGAGGTGTTTATGGATGACTTTTCGGTCATTGGGGATTCTTTTCAAACATGTCTCTCCCATTTAGAAAAAATGCTTCAAAGGTGTGAAGACACCAATCTTTGTCTAAATTGGGAGAAAAGCCACTTTATGGTCAAAGAAGGCATAGTCCTTGGCCATAAGATTTCCAAGAACGGGATTGAGGTAGATAGAGCATAAGTAGATGTTATTGCTAAATTACCTCATCCTACTACCGTCAAAGGTATTAGGAGTTTTTAGGTCATGCCGGTTTCTATCGTAGATTCATACAAGATTTTCTAAAATGCCCGGCCTATGACCCATCTTCTTGAAAAGGATGCTCCTTTTATCTTCTCACCTGAGTGCATAGAAGCTTTTGAAACGTTGAAGAAAAAGCTTCTTGAAGGCACCATTCGTTGCTCCCATTGGGATTTGCCCTTTGAGCTCATGTGCGATGCAAGTGATTTTGCTATCGGGCGGTCTTAGGGCGCGTAGAAACAAGCATTTTCACCTATCCACTACGCAGTAAAACTATGGCCGAAGCTCAAACTCATTACACCACCACGGAAAAGAGCTAGCGTGGTGTATGCATTTGAGAAGTTTCAGCCATACCTAATCTTGACCAAATGCGTGGTGTATACGGATCACTCGGCTCTTAAATATCTCTTTGCAAAACAAGATGCAAAGCGAGATTGCCGTTGGATTCTCCTCCTCCAGAATTTGATATCATTATACGTGATAAAAAGGGTGAGAATCTAGGCTGTGATCATCTGTCAGATTAGAAAACCCTCACCAAGATGTTTTCGAGGAAAAGGAAATAAATGAAACATTTCCTCTCGAGACACTCAATGCGGTTTCTTTTAGTGGAAATTCTACCACCCCATGGTTTGCTGACTTAGCAAATTACCATGCGGGTAACTTCATAGTGAAAGGGATGTCACCCACGGAGAAGAACAAATTCTTCAAAGATGTTAAACATTATTTACGGGGACCTTTCTTGTTCAAAATTTGTGCGGATCAAGTCATCAGGCGGTGTGTTTATGGACAGGAAGCTATTGACATTCTCCGGCTTGCCATCTTTGGACCCAGGGGGCCATCATAGTCAAACTACACGCCAAGGTGTTTGATTAGGGTTTTATTGGCCCACATTAATCTATAAGGATGCCCGGAATTTGTCAAAGCACTGTGGCTTGTCAGCGTCACGGAAATATATCTCAAAGAAATGAAATGCCACAAAATGCCATTCAAGTTTATGAGATATTTGACATACAGGTATTGACTTTATGGGGCCATTTCCTTCTCGTGGTAACAAGTACATACTCGTGGTTTGTTGACTATTTGTCAAAATGGGTTGGCGAAAGCTTTACCTACCAATGATGCAGAGTTGTTGTGAAGTTTTAAAATCTCTTTTTGCGAGTTTGGAACTCGGGAAGGTTGGCACATCTTTTGCCATTACCACCCCCAAACAACAAGTGGGCGGTGGAAGTTTCAAACCGTGGTATTAAAAGGATCCTTGAAAGGGCGGTAAATCGTGCATCACTGTGGGATAAACGATGGCGCACTCACGGGCTTTCGTGACACACAAAACACCCATCGGGTGTACTCATACAAGCTAGTGTATGCGGAAAAGCATGTCATCTTCGATTGAGCTAGAGCACAAGGCATCTTGGGCCTTAAAGCATGCAAACTTCGATATTGAGACGGTGGTGATCATAGAAAAGTTCAAATGAATGAATTAAATGAACTTCGTGATCAAGCTTACGAGAACTCTTTGATCTACAAGAAAAAGACAAAGAAGATTCATGACTCTAAAATCAAGAACCGCGTTTTCAGCGTTGGTGATCGAGTCCTTCTTTTCAATTCAAGATTGAAGATTTTCTCGGGAAAGCTCAAGTCGTTAGTGCGGTCCATTTACTATCGCTAAGGTTTATCCTTATGGTACCATTGAGTTATCTCAACCCGATGGTCCTAATTTTAAAGTGAATGGTCATCGAGTGAAGCATTACTTTGGATAGGACATTCCTCCTGTGGTTGTCGGTTACAAACATTCCCCATGAACCAATGAATGCGGGGATCGAGTCAAGCTAATGACTCGGGAATCAAAAACATTAGCACTCACCATATGGGTTTTCACCCATATTTACGTCTTCTTTCTCGTTCTACCACCTAGTGTGGGGAGTTGCCCCTATTTGTTGTATATAAAATCTTTCAAAAAAATCTTTTTCATAATAAAAAGCCGTAAGTATTTCCCTTTTATGTTCTTTGTTTTGGCATAACTTGCCGGTACTTTGAATATTGAGGGCAATATTCATTTCTAAGTGTGGAGGGGAATTCTCACGAATTTTATCATATTTATCACCCAATTCCCAGTTTTTGGCCAATTTTTTTTTTGGGTAAGTGTTTTACACTTACTCTCACTTATGGATCCGTCCATGTCTAAAAACAAAAGGATTGGCTAATCCAGGAGCAAGCGGCTCTTGGTAAAGATTTCTCAAATCCGTTTATATGGCTTGCAATTTGCCCCAAATTGTATGGTTCTCAACTCACCATATCCTAAAAAGTGAAGAGTTGGCTAGCCCGCAAGTTTATGGCTTGTGGTAAAGGCAATGGAAAATCCATAATTGGTATTCAGCTCACCAAAGATAATTCTGATAATTTATCTAAGAGTTGGCTAGTCAGAGCAAGACTTACGGTAAAGACACATCAAATCCGTTATATGGTTTATGATTTGCTCAAAATCATTTGGTTATCGTTGTACCAAGGTTCTTACTTGAACTGAAACATTTGGCTACGAGTGATGGCTTTTGGTAAAGAGTTTTTAAAATCCATTAAAGATCTAAATCATTGCTAGGGACTAGCAATATCTCGGTGTGGGGGATTGATGAGTGTCTAAATACTCATCATTTTTGTACAATCTAGCTGCAAAATCATGAAACACTCAAAAACATCAAAATGATGAAAATATCACAAATCAGTGTTTTATGTGTTTTAAATGCAAAAATATCAAAATCAGATGAAAAATGATGCAAGTTTGCAAAATTGGCAGTTTAGTCCCCAGTTTTAAAGTTGTCAAATCTAGTCCACGGAATTCAAAAATGTGGAGTTTGTCATTCAAGGTCCCTGAAATATTCTAAGTTGTTAAAATTGGTCCTTGAATGATTCTTTGGTCAAATGGCAGAAAAGGTCCTTAAACTTTGAAAAATTGCAAAATAGTCCTTGGATATTTTAAAATGGAATTTTATGCAAAAAGGGTCCTTGTACTATCAAATTTTGTCAAGTTTGGTCCTTGTGATAAGTTTGGAAAAGTGTCAAGTTCAGTCCTTGAAGTTTGGATAAATTGCAAATTTGGTCCTTGTGCTTATTCTAAACCAAACGGACACCCTTTGTTATCAAGCCAATCCAACCACAACATAAGCCAAGCCCGCGGCTTGACCCACCCAAAACCAATTGTGAACCACAGGTGTTAATACCACTTGGTCAAACTTCGGTCAACAGCGCCAAAATCCACCGGCAACGTTCATCTCCTCGCATTACCTGCGATATCCCCGAAACCAGGCATGGTTTCCATCTTTCAACTTCCTCTATACCTTGTCCCTCCCCTCCACTAACACCAAAACTCTTAATTGACTCAAACCAACCATTTATTGATCAAACACCTTTAAGAAATATTTGGCGCCAAAATCCAAGTGGACGGTTTTGATGCATTTTAATGATCCAATGGCTCAGATATGGTGGGAAACAATCAGAGGACATAATAGAAGTCAAAAAAGTCTATAAAAGAGGAGGGGAAGCAATGTATCAACATCATCTAGTGTAATTTTCATTTTCCTAAGTCGTTTTAGCTTAATCTTAATTTTCAGTGTATCTTTAAGCTTTTGAACTTTGTATTTCAAGTTTTTAATGTATTGTTAAACTTTGGCAAGCATAAATTTCAAGTTTTAAGCATATTTTAGGTTATGCAAAATTTCCATGTTCAAAATTCAAAATGATCAAATGTTATTTGTAAATGTTAACTTGGACTAAATAAGCCACATAAGCTCCCTAGAAAGCTTATTCAAGCTTTAGAAACATAAAAAACAGTTTAGAACAAAAGCAAAAAATCACCAAAATACCAATTAAATAGTTTAAAATCAAAAATCTCATGGAAATGGTGTACACAATTTGGAGCGGGGTGAATTTTGGATGGCCTTGGGTTAGTGGCTTAGTTGTAAGCCTATAGGAGTGATCTTGGCCTTGGTTCTGTAGTTGGAGTTGGATAGCCATTTGTAAGCTTTTTGATCATTTTGCACTTTTCAACATATTATAATAGTTGTTCATTAGCTTTAATTTCTGTTTCTTAGTGATCATTAGTTATAGTTAAGTGATAGTAATCATTAAAATCATTTAGTTGTTCTTTTAAATTTGTAGATTATTAAAATCTTATTTTGACATTATAAAAAGTATCATATTTCATCTTCATTAGTGAGTTTCTTGTTGTTAATATTGTTGTTTCATGCTTCATCAGTTCTAATATATGATATTTCATGGTCTTGAATTAGTTTTATGGTTTAAATTTGTGATTTGCCTTGAAAAGTTTCAATTGATCATATAAAGACTTGTTTGGATTTGAGAAGTGAAACTGAGTTAGAGGTGGATTAAGTTTGTAAATGTTGTTGTCTTGAGTCACACTTAGTCACAATAGGCTGCATACAAGAAAAACGGTACTCCTTTTGGTTCATAAAAGTCAAAATTTCTTTTTGATCTCATCTCATTTCTTATGTATGATTTTGATGATCTATGATCATTATTTTGTGTTTATAAGTTGTTAAATTACTCAAATCAGGTTTTAGTTTACCTTATAAAAACACATTGATAGTCCTTAAGATCAATCAAAGTTCATCTTGAGTCAACTTTTCTAGTTTTTATAAAAGTCAAATTTCTCACTTGGGTTGTTTTTGAATAAACTTTGGAATTTCATTGTGTGTTCAATAGTGAGTTTCAGTTTAAAATCTCTTGGGATATCAAAGTCTAGTTGCTAAACAAAAATATAAAAATGTTAGTTCTCTGTTAATCTCACTTTTTAAGTGCTTTTTAATTATTGGCTTATTGTTGGTACCTGGTTTGAAAACAGTGCTTTGTGCGGTTGCGTAATGATAAGCTCACATAGAGCTTATTGTTGCCAAATCTTTGATACTTGGTTCTTTGGAAGCCAACTTGATAAGCTCACTTAGTCAAAGCTTAGTTTTGTTTTAGCTTTTTGCTCAAATCTTGTGCCTAATCTTTCTTTGGTTCTTTGGAAAGCCAACACGGCCATCTTGATTCCTAGTATCAAGCTTTGTTTTCATTTTGAAGCTTGTTGGCTAGAGTAGCTTAAAGCTTCCCATTTCATCTTGTTTTAATCATAAGTGCTTATTGTCTTCATAATTTGGTAGCTTTTCGGTGTGCTTATTCCACAAAATAAGCTTTTAGCTTCATGTTGGCTCTAGTTCATCTAGCTTGTTTGTAGCTTATTTGTAAAATCCTTTGTTTTGTTAAAGTGGTTTAGCTCAGTGTTTGAGCTTATTTCAAAAGAAAATCGAGAAAAAGCTCATTTAAGTATCTTGTTGAGCTTATAAGCGTAAAAGCGACTTATTTGAGCTTTTTGTAAAATTTTTGTCTTTGCTTATTAAAGCAAATCTTGTTTCATATTATCAATTAGTTTTCTGTATCATAAGTAGTTTTCAAAAGAAAATCAGAAAAAGTTCAATTAATTTTCCTAATCGGTGATAGTGTTTATTTAATAGGTTTTAAATAGCTTTTAAAATGATTTTTCTTTCATCTTATTAATAAGCATAAAAATATCTTGTTTTCTATTTTTCTTTGTTTTACGTCATCATATTTTAGTATTTTTAGAAAAATTTTCATATTTTTCTCTATCTTTTTAGTATTTATTATAATTTTAATTAGTTAAAAATAGTAATTAATTAGTAATAAATAATTAAAAAGCATAAAAATATCTTTTCATTTTTAAAATTAGTTTTATAGTATTTTAGATTTTTCTGAATCATAAGTTTATTTTTCTAGCCTTATTTTGTATTTTCTTCTATTTTAGAGTATTTATTAAATAGTTAAAATAGTTTTAATTAATAATAATTAAATAAATAGTGTTAAAAATAATTTTCTTTTTCTAATAATTTTCTTTTATTTTTAGGATTCCAAAATGTCATTTTCATATTTTTAGGTCTTTTATTTTTTAGATTTCACTTTTTATTTGAATGCGTTTTATCGTAGTTTTAAGCGTAAGTTTTACGTTTGTTTCATCTGATTGTTGTGCTTTCCAGTTCTTTATCCAATTCCTTTCCAAGCAATCAGTAGTGTAATTTCTCAAATCAAAACCTTCTGAGATCACTATCCTTAGTGATCATTCTATCATCTGAGTTTGTTTTGACACACCATTGAGTCTCCGTGGGACATAACGACGAGGAATTCACTATATTCTCCGGGATCTTCATTGCATTTGTGTTTTATGCGAGCGGTTTTAAGCTTCTTACGGTTGGCCATTCACAAGTGGCTAGCTTGTGTGTGAGGTAGCTTGCGGTTGGAACATATCGTGGAGTGACCTCTTAGATGCGATTAGGTTTCATAGAACTTTCATCCGGTAACTTTTTGTTTTAGCGGTAGGACTTGGGAATATGAATAGGAGCGACTTCCTTAGAGAATTTTACTCTTTTGAGTGCGGAGTTTCCTCTTAGGGAACTTTCTTTGACTCGATTACTTGTAACACTTCTGCCTTTACTTTCTCCTTGTTTTTCTAGTAGATTATTACCCGAGGACTTTTCATCAAGAAAATGGACTTTGCCTTCATCGATAAACTACCATATACCTTTTGTATGAATAGAGTAGTTTATTTGCATCGGTTAGAAGGTGATCACGGCAACCTTTGCACCTATTAGGGCCTTCTACACAAGGAAAAGAGAGTATATAGGTGTTAGATTGCTTCTTTGATGTTTTTGGTTTTGAAAACCCGTTTCCCTTCATGAATTTCTTCAATGGGAAAGAAATGGGGCGATGCAATGATAAAATTTCTCAAGTTGGTGTAATGCGTCTCACTTTCACATGGATTATACGTGTGTGAACTTACCTAAATATGATGTTGTGATGCCTACACGGTCATTTTATCAGTAATTCTGATTCAGCGGTAACTATTATTAGATGAACCATAACATTCAAGGGAGATCATTTCATTTAGATCTTTAGGTAGTTTGTTTCTTTGTGAAGCATCTACATATGTGAGAAGATATTGTTGATTTCTTGCATGTACCCCGAGCAGATTTTCGAAACAATTCAAATTTACCTTGTGTGGTTTCTTGCTCATCTACAAATTCATTAGCGTCGCGAAAACTTCAAAAGTTAGAGGAAATGTTCACTATATCAAAGTTTGAATATCTTTGAAGGCGGTTGTCGGTTTGGGGAAGGCTGATTGAGAAACTTAGCCAAAAAGTGTCTGGAGAAAACGCTAAAGACATCTTGCGGCATGAATTGGGGGGAAGTTAATCTAATTTATGCATATTACATCATTTGTCTACAAGTGAAGAAAACGGTTCTCAAGTCAAGGTACGGAGAGACAAATAAGCGTAGACTTTCATCATCCTCAGCACCTATAGAGCTTATGAAGACCTTTCTTTATTCATTTTCTTTATTTGTAGTAAATGTTGTAAGTAATCCCTATATTCGTCCCATTGGGGAAGATTGTTGGAATCGCTCTAACTTCGTAAATGGAGCGACATTGGCGGGATTACATTTTCTATCTTTGTTACCTTAAACACAAGGGCTTGTTATGTCATTTAGTGATAGATGTAAGTGTTTGGGTATAAATACCCCTCCATACTTCCATGGAGGGTGAGACTCTTTTAATAAACTTTCACCTTTCATCAATAATAAACACACTAGTTTTCCCTTAACCTTTCTAGCTTCTCTCTCTAACTTGAAGATGGTGTTCTTCCATCTTTCCCGACCTCCCGATTCACCATATCTTCCATACATATGATCCTAACAGTATGCCTGATCCACAGTCCGTCAGGAGGAGGTAGTAGTTGTAACTATAAATACCCTCTACCTCCCAAGGTAGAGGGTTGGAACTTCTAAGCTAACCTTTCATTTGTTTGGATATTTCTCTCTTTAGAAATTCCCTCTCCTCTCTTCATCTCTCTAACAATGGCTTACTTGTTTAATCATCTACCTAGACCACCCGAATCATCTAAACAACATAAATACTTGATCCTACAATTGGTACCAGAGCCTAGGTTGTATTGTTTTTTGGTGATTCGAATGGTTTTATATGGTTTGTTGTATGTGGTTTATACGGTTTCTTGGATGGGTTAAGGTTTTTTGATGTGTTTTGAAGCGTGGGTTGATCACAGATTATGTTGTGGTTACGAATCTGTTGATTTTTTAAGGATGTCATAAAGGTACATTTTTTGTTTATCATGAATCTGGCGGTATAACATGGTTGTCGGTTTAAGGCTGGCGATGTTAAGCTGTTTTTGTTAAACATTTTTTTGAATCTATATCAAACTTTAAGCGGTTTTAAGTTGAAGCTTTTAAACATGTTTTTTAGGCGACTTGCGTCATATTGCTTTTGAGCAATTTGTCCAATATAATGTCCAGATTCAATGATTTACTCATATAAGCGACTTGTCCTTTAAAATGGAAGCGAGTTGACTATTTAGTCAAGCCGAGATCGACTTATGCTTTTAAGTAAGCGAGTTGTGATGTTATTTTTGAAGCGACTTGTCAAATTGCATATGGATGAGGTTTGTGATAGAAAAGAATATGTAGCGACTTGTTGACCATCATCGAGCCAAACTTATCAAAATACTAACCACACTCTTGACCTCACAGTTACTTTCATTGGCCCTTTGATAGAATCTAAAACCATTAACAAATTCTTATGAAGCTGTAACAAAATAATTTATATCCCATACCTACATCTAAACTAACTCCTGCATATGAACACCACCCCGTCATAATCTCATATCAATCATCCTCCATCTCCTCTTGCTCAATCAAGACTCTCAAAGATTTAAAAGAAAGTATCATCTAATGATCTCAGAATGGTTCGTTGTGCTTCGAAAATCGTTATAAGATCTTGTTTAATCGAACCATATCATCACAGTTCGAATACCATATGTTAAATCATAAACTTATTGGATCTCAATCACACTTTCGTTTTACTAAGCCTATTGAAAGCCATCATACGAAAGTGAAAACCATCATTGATCTAAGTAACAAAGACACCATTTGAAGACTATGCTTCTTGGTCATGTTCAAACTTCAAAAGAAAATAAAATAACAACAATCTGTTATTTTTTTCCTTCTAGTTCATTGGTTAATGGAAACTAAAACAAGAATAAAAAATTTGACCTACCAGTGACCTCATAGTCGATCTCAAAGCCTTCTTCAAGCCCTTAACCATCCCTGTGGTACGTGAAACCATCAAGCCAATCCTGTGGTTTTGATGTCCTCGTAGCCATCCCTGTGGCGAGGACATCACGTTTGTACATGAGACTTGAGGGATGCCGTTTGGAGTTTGATGATTAATAATTTTTGTTGATGCGTCTTGGTAAACTAAGGAGGATGAGAGATTTATCAGGAGTAATATTAGTTGGGTTTTTGTTTTCTGTATTTGTGATGTGAGTAAGAGATGGGGGCGGAATGTATGTGAAAATATTTAGGGTTTGATTAAGGATTAGGTTAAGTGAAGTGTAAGTCTTTTATATCCGCTGTATTAGGGCAAGCTTTTGTGAATACATATGGGCCTCGGTTTTTTGTCTTTGTGTGGGCTCGGATCAAGTATATGAAATATTATACAAAGTAGATTGGACCGTATGCTTTCATGGGCTTTAACGAATATATTAGATGTTGGAATTGGATGCTTGGGTTGTCATGTGGATTCGTGGCTTTGTATCAATGTTGGAGTGGATTTTATATATTTATTGTGACCATGTGATAAATGTTTACCTGAGGTTTAGTAAGGTTAAGATGCTTCCGATATGGATTTGTGAAATGAGAACAAGTGAAGTTTGTGTTAGGTCGTGAGTCGGATATGTAATACGGATTGAGTTGAACATCTTGTAATCTCATTTACTCGTCGTGATATGCATGAACATTATCTCGTTCATGTTCTTTGGTCATTATTTGGTCATCTTTGATCGGATGTTGAACCGGGTGGGATTTTCATGTGGATCATAATGTGAGATTTGTGTTTTGAACCTGGTAATTCGTCACTGAACTGGGTATACTATTTGCACCGGGTCAAGATATAATTGATTATTTGGTGTGATACTTTGGTTGATACGTTTTCAAGGATATTATTATTTCACGGCTTAATCTGAAAGTTGAACAAAGTTGACTACGGGATTGTTTATACGATATGTCTCATTGGGATTTAAAGTAAGGTCTTCTGGGCGCGTTTACTTACTTTTCATCTTCTTTCTTTCTACTCTTCCGCGAAGATGACTTGTTTGGGCATTCATTGAGTGTGATAAAGACTTGGCTATTTAATTACGTTTGTGATTCTCTCTTGCTTAGCCATAGCGTAACTATCACCGATTGTCTCAGCGATTAGGATCGTCAAGAGGTTTTGTACATTGGGTACACCATTTCTTCTTCACAAGGATTAGTACAAGTTTAAGTAACAAATCTAGGGAATTTCACTTCATGATCAAGTTTGGCATATCGGGTTCACTTCACCATGTTGTCAGCTGCAATGGCAGAGCGAATTCATGAATGATGTATTTACCAAAGTGTTTATTGGATGGTTGATGATATTGTTGATGTTGGATAATGAACCGTTGATGAACCGCTGCATGTTCCTTGAAAAACGATATTCACCGAAACCAAAGTTGTCATAAAACATTCAAGCTGAAATTGTTTTACGGATTTTGTCTTGATTTTGTAAAATCAGCGAAGAACCTATTTCGGTTTAAATCATAGACTTGTAAAATCGTGACAGCGGAAACATCTTAGTAATTGTAAAGTGCATTTCGGATCTATCTTACGGTTTATTCTTGGTTTTGTAAAATCCTTGAAAAAGAAACTATTTCTACCGGTTTAAACCATAGAATTGTAAAATCGGTAATGATGGAACCATCTGGAGAAAGGAAAGTGTAATTCGGATCTTATCGATGTTGGTGCTACGGTGTCTACTTGAAGAAGGGATAAAGGGTGTACTTCATGAATTGGATGTGTGTTTGGATATTCGTCATGGCAGTTTGGTTATTACATGGATTTACGGGGTTATGTGCTTTTAACCATGGTGGGGGATGAAAACCATTATCATAGTTCTCTTAAAGCGTCAAAGGAGGCTAGATTTGAGTTTTTAACCCAGAAGATGTGACAAGGGGTTAATTCACTATTATTTATTTGAGGTTGAAATGAAATATAACGGGCAAGTGTACTTAGTATCTGAAGGTATCGAGGATGGTTGGATGAAGATTCTTCAAGATCCTTGTTCAAGCTTATTATCAAAAACGAAGACTTGGAAATCTAGTTATTGTTGGGTGACTTTTTCCTTTTCTTTTACCACTTGGGGGAATTGTGTAACATATTGGATTTCATGAACACATTAAACCATAATCAATATAGGCGTACAAGATGTTTTAGAGAGAGAAATATTTAGAGGTTTGGGAACTTAGTGAGAGAAATTGAAAATCTTATTATGAGCTCCAACTCTTTACCTTGGGAGGTAGAGAGTATTTATAGTCATTACACAAATCACCTACGAGACGTGGATCGGGCATACGAGTGGGTAAAGACCCGTCCGTCCTCCACGGTGATACAAAACTAAATACTACTTAACTTTAAATAACTACTACTACGAGCTTTCTAACGATTACATATACTTGAGGTGACCGACACTTTAATAGCTGGATTTACTAAATCCTAACAATCTCCCCTAAGGGAGGTCACCTCAAATTACAATGAATACAAACAGATATTACATTAGATTGTCCGTGGATTCTTGATTAAATTCATTGCTCGATGCTTCGTAGTATTTGATTCTTCATGTTCCGCATGTTTGGATAAATCTTGTGGAGGTCTTTTCTTGATCCAGCGTGATAATAAGTTTTGAGCTAGATTTGAGATCATCGACTATCATAAATCTCGACTCATCCATTGTGATGTTGATATTATGTGATGTTGTGACATTTCTTTGGACCGACATGCTCACATACGGATCATGATTTCTTCTCATGAGTAAGTGCGGAAGCTTTGTTGATTCATGATATTGGCGACTTAGCGTGCGAAGCATGGAATGAAAATATCAGAGTCATTGATGCACTAATAATGATTTATTTAGAAATGAATGTGGCGTGTGAGCATGCGACTATGGTTTGACGCTTCATTACGAACATCAGCAAGCGTCGGCGTACTGCATATGATTTAGCAATAAAGGCGCCACGAAGTGTCTTTGATCACTTCGTTGAATTGAGTACATGGCCACGGTTCCCGTTGATCGGTACAAATCTTTTGCTGTGATCGGTATAATTCGAAGAAGAATTTCCTTTGAGGGTTTTAGCGGTACGTTCTAAATTTGTTCTCAAACCGGGCGTCTCGAAGACAACCGCTTAGTGAACCCTTGGCCATTGAGATTCGATTGATGAAAGAGATTTGAAAAACAATCGATGGCTCAATAGAAATTGTTTTTGCAATACAACATGAAGTTTTAAAGAAAATCAATTATCAATCATAAACACCTTTTATTTTGAAATATTAGTACACATTCGATGTGCTAAAAGAAAAGAGTTTTAGCAGCTTGACGGTTTTCAAAGGTATCCGTCAATCCATAACTTTGAACCGAGTTGAATCATAATTATGACTCGCCCCATTGTTTATGTTCAGTTGTCACATGGTTGATCTATTGAATAGATCTCACATGCCACCCACCAGGAGCGTGTTTGATGTTAGCTCTAGAAGGCTTTCCATCTTCATTGTGAATATGTTTGTATATTACTTTCGGATGTTACGGCAATACCACAAGGATAATGCGTTGGACTCATAAGATATAATCTCCCTTTCCACATTGTGTGAACACGAGAGTCTTCAATGACAGTGTCCTAAAGAGATTTATTTGATGATCTCGTAGCTCTAGACTCAATAGTGCACATTTGGTTCCTATGCCAGAGACTAGGGAGAGGGTCTCCTTCTTCAATATCAACAATCTCTAAGAGAAAGTCGATAGATTATGTAGGTTCCTCGTGAGAATGAAACAATTCCTTATAAGAGGAACTTGAGTAGCTTGGGAAGATTTAGTGCGGTCGTCCTTTGGGTCCATGGCGTCTTGTCTTCAATACGGTGATTATTACCTTGGTAACCACCCGGTGCATATGAATTGAACGGTTTACGCCCCTAAGGTTGAGTTAATGGAGGGCTATTTCTTTTCACCCTTTTCTCATTTCATTTCTTTTTCATTCTTCAACCCCTTCAGTGCTTACCGAGACTTCATAACTAGAACCTTGTTGGGTTTGTTCCAGTTCTAGCTATCTCGATCCGCACCTTCCCATATCTCATGCCCTTTTCTCCTTTTTTTCATCATACCTAAGGACTCTACACTATCTAGTGGATTGTCCCTGGGTAGATCCCTCCGTTCTGCTAAGGATCATGGGAACTAATACGTAACCTTACCATCCTTATAACTTCAATGCATAAATGGGGTGCTTGATTAGGTCTATTTGGTATTGTTCATACGCCATTGGAACCAATAGAAAACCATTTGAAAATCAATTGAGATACTTGTGATATATTATCAAAGCATTTTGTACCTGAATTGTTTTGATAATTTTAAAGCAGCTCCCCTCAACATGTGCATCATGTATTTGAAATCATTTTGGCAGGAGGCAAAGGAAGAATTAACTTCTTTGATTACCATTTTCTAAAAGATATCAACATCACTTCCCTGTTCAAATCAAGTAGATAAAGCATATTGGGGAAGGATGAGGTTTTCATAAATTTTCTCCCCCTCAATATGTGCCTCGGGGTTTGAAAAGAGTTTTGCACATATCGAAGGAACCCGACACTTAGATACAAATCAATCCGTTTCAATTCTTTGTGGTTTAAAGGATGCTCCCCTCAACATGTGCATGGAAATTCTTGAAATTGTTTGGCACATGTAGGGGAGAAAATTGCTAAACACTTGTGAAACCATTTATCAATTATCGGTTTAAATCCAATTTAAATCACAAATTCTTCCCCGATCACAATTTTCAAATCATTTGAGATTTGTGATATCTGTAGATTTAAATTGATTTTGAAAGCTTTTGAGGGGAGATGTGACTTGATTATGAGAAACATTTAACCGATATGGATCAAGTTTGATACTTTAGACTCCAAAGATTAAACATGCTTGACTATCTTTTGAAAACATAACAATAACAAAGGTCTTGTACCAATTGTATACAATATTGTAAAACATTTTGGACCTTTCTTGATTACGTGCCAATTGTTTAGAAAAATACTCTTTTTGATTGAAATCATTCTCCCCCTCAATCAATGACATACATTGTTGATTGAAGGATGAGATTTTGACAGGGATGAGCGGCTGGATGATTTTCAAAGTAGAGTCGAAGTATTTTCAAAGCAATTTTGTTTTCATTAGATGACAAATATTTTTCAGAAAAATCATTTTAAGGTAAAATATTTGAAAGGAAACATTTGTCTTTCTGACGACAAACATTTGTTTTTAGAATCAGAGCATGAGGTTTGAAGATTTAAGATAAAGCATGACTCTGTTCTTTCTTTGAAAAGCGGGTTACTGCCTGAAATGACAATAAACCATTGTTTCACTTTTCTCTCAAAATAATAATTTTTTTTTAAACATTCGAACAACATCTAAAATCCCGTGTCATTCTTTGAATGACATTTGGTTTCGTAGATATTATAGATGAGAAAAATATGACAAAATGACAATAATTTTTGAGATTTTTCACGATTTTTTTTTTTTTTTTTTTTTTATGGATTTTTGAAAGTTTTATATTTTTCTTTTTTCTTTTTGTGGGTTTTGTAATTTTGTATTTTGCTTTTCGAATAAATATTTACAAGAGATAGATGAAGAAAGACCTTTACTCCTCGTCTTCCTCTTGAAGGCGTTTGAGTGTTCGGTTGTAGACTCTTTAGACCAAGTAGGTGGAAGGATAAACTCAAAGCGTTCTCTAAAAGCTTTGGTGAAGAAGATATGCGCTAATTGATATTACGTCCTCACAAAGTAGAGTTCCACCACACCGTTCTTTACTTGCTCACGATGAAATGATGTCGAATGTCGATGTGCTTTGCTCTTGAATGTTGAACATTGTTGCATGAGAGAGCTATAGCACTTTATTATCACACGATGCAGAGGTTTTGTTGAATTCAAAGCCATAGTCGGATAATTGGGATCTCATCCATAGGATTTGAGCACAACAAGATGACATGGCTATGTCAACCTACTGTAGAGAAATAGAAGTACTCATTTGTTTCTTTGAAGACCGACTCTGAAGCTTATCACCCAAAGCGAGCACCTCAAGCGT
Organism: Chrysanthemum makinoi; assembly: GCA_910596185.1. Taxonomy (NCBI): domain Eukaryota; kingdom Viridiplantae; phylum Streptophyta; class Magnoliopsida; order Asterales; family Asteraceae; genus Chrysanthemum; species Chrysanthemum makinoi. The sequence continues at coordinate 162,027,899 of OU343216.1, read as the reverse complement.
GCTTGGCGTGTATCTTGACATCTGCATGATCGGCATACGCGTTAGTGACATCACGGTGTCCTTGGATACCAAAGTCCCATATTGATAGTTCCTTGAAGATCCGAAAGACCCGGAGGTTTAGCCGCTTCGGGAAGGTGCTTTTTGGTAGAAAGCTTAACGATATCTAGCACATGCAAGCGAATAGAATATAGTCTCTTGGTTGTGAGATTCATCAGGGATCCGATCATACTACGATATTTTGTTTGGTCTACCATGATCTCTGAGTGGTCCTCATCAGTTTAATGCGGCTCAATCATGGAGTGGAATCAAATCAAATTTCTTTAAAATCTCATTTGCATATTTAGATTGATTTATAAAATGCATAGGGACTTTGTGAAATTTGTAATCCCAAGAAAAATGACATTTGTCCCATCATTGACATTTGGAATTTGGAACCCATTTCATTTGAAAAGCGGTCACATTCACTTTGGTGGTCGAGGAAAAATAATATCATCAACATAGATTTGAGCGTGAACTAAATGTTTTCCGACTTTCGGTGAACAATGTCGGATCAAGCTGCTCCTTTCTTGAATCCGGTAGATAGAAGAAAATTTGATAGCGTATCATACCATGCCCTTGGAGCTTGCTTCAAACCGTAACGAGCCTTCTTCAAGCGATAGAGCGTGAGTAGGATGCTATGGATTCACAAAAGCCTTGGGTTGGTGGCGTATCACGACTTCTTTAAGATCACCGTTAAGAAAAGTCGTCTTTACATCCATCTGATAGACTACCATGTTCTTACTTGCAGCATTAGCCAAAAAGATTACGATTGCCTCGTCACGAGCAAGCTGGAGCAAATGATTCCTCAAAGTCAATACCCTCTTCTTGACGGTATCCTTTTGCAATCAATCGAGCCTTGTTCTTTAAAACATCACCATGCTCATCAAGTTTTACTTTGAAGATCCACTTTAGAGCAATGATCATAGCACGGTCGAGGGGCGGTACTAATTCCATACATCTAGTCGATCAAACTCATGAATTTCATCTTGCATGGCCTTGGACATTTGTCTTCATTCATAGTAGTTTTGATGTCTTTTGGTTCGATCTTAGAGTCTGAGTTGAAGAAGCACCATAAGGCATCGTTGCAAGTTGTCAGAGTGGATCTTGAGCGAGAAGGGCTTCCAATGATGTTGTCAATGGGTGATCATGTGTCCATTTTCTAAGGTGTTCATGTGGTTGTTGTTGAGGAGAAGTAGCGGTCGATTTCTCGATGAAGATGGTTACGATGATGATTGAGAGCAAATATATTTTCAAAGGTTCATCTTGGATGAGCAAAGATTTTCATCGTCTATTGAGGCATTGATGATGATAGAGTGATACGACAAAAACTTCTTGACTTAGTGACATAGGCGGAAGGGTTAACTTCATTGAGAGATAGGGCGACCTCTGTTGATGGAATTAATGAATCATTAGCCCTTGGCTCATAGTGTTCATCAAACATAGGATCACATAATTTCTTCAAATCATCTTACGAAGGTACATAATGAGTTCTTTGGTGAGGAATTGAAACAGTAGAAGCGATATGACTACTTGATGAAAGTTGAGATCTTGGGTCGAGGCGTTGTCACGGAGCCATTTGACCCGTCGGTTCATCGAGCGTAGCGTGAATTGTTTCCATGATATTTGGGTTCTCTTGTTGTGTAGATTGGTAACCCTTCTTGTTTGGTGCATAGCCAACAAAACTCCAATATCTTGCCTTTGCTCTTAATTTGCTAAATCTTGACCGTCATTAGTTGGATAGCACAAAGCACCAACACACGAAGGTAGGTGTCACCCACGCCGAGGCCGGAAGCGCGAGGTGCAACATAATCAATATACATCCATAAAGAGATATAGTACAATACCATATTTAAATTTAAGGAAATGGTAAAATGTTACAATATTGTTGAATGACTTTGACAATAAAATCTCAAAACTTGGTTTCCAAAAGACAACTTCTTATACTTAATGACCATAGACGACAAGTGAAGACTCCTTTATGCAAAAGACTTCATAAATCATGTTTATTGTGATCACGAAATGCATGAGAAAAAGGGTCAACTATGAAAATAGTTGGTGAGTACCACGGAGTTTATGTATTACAAAGAAACATTTTTATAAAAGTCCTTTTATATATTATAATATTCAATTTTAAGAAAGTCTTTAAATAGTGCGAAAATATTTTTGAGTATATGCGCTTATACAATTGTCTGTCAACTCACCATGTTACAAGTCCGCCCATACAAGACTTGTAACATATAAGTCAATTTTATACATTTCCATATTTCAAGTGGTAAGTCTAGTAGTCAATAAGCCTATGGTGCGCCTCATATATAATAAAGTTATGCGGCAAAGCCCACAAATAAATAATATGCGTTCGTGGTGAGGGAGCGAGAGGTTGGCCGACCTCTAATAGCGCTATCCATACTACCTCTTGCTCCGCACAAGAAGGGCCGAAATGCGAGCGATGCGATATAATTGGAGTCTGACGTGGTATATGTAAAACATATACCTTTTATTGATCAAAGCAGGACCAAAAGACTAAAAAACTAACTCCTAAGCCATAAATGTTTGTGTTTTTTGTGTTTATGTATGTACTGCGAGATATTGCAAAATGGACAAGAAAAGACAAAACAAGCAAAAGCGAGCCACGAGATTGGAAAGAGTACGAAGTTACGGGTCTAATGATAATTTTATTTGGAGCATCGAGTAAAATACGGAAAATTAAAAGATCAAACAAAGCCCAAACGAAGAATTAATTAATTAAGAAGAAAAAGAAAAATAGAAGAAAGAAAAGAAAGAAAATGGATCAGCAAGAAAAGGAGCTTAAAGGAAAATTAAATGCAATATTTAACACAAAAAAACTCTTTGTCTAGTGGGTGGGGACATGTTTGTCAAGCAAGAGGTTAAGGGTTCAAATCCCACTAATGGCATAATTATATATTTTTTTGGTCTCAAATCTGCTGTCCACTCAGGCCCAGCAAAGCCTTGAGGCCCAAGCCCAAGATCTTGAAATTAATAGATCGGCCAGCCATCCATGTACGGCCGAGATCAAGCCCGACCAGTGAGTTCCAACCCAGACCAAGCCATCCGAAGCTGAAGCCCAATGAAATCTAAATGCAAATGAAATCTGTTACAAAGCTACATGTAAAAATTAAACTTGGGGACCAAGTTTTGTAGGAGCTATTTTTGTGCCAAGTTTAATAGTTTAGGGACTTTTATGAAAATTTGTGAAACCCTAGTAGGGGCCAAAGTGTAACTTGTGGGTCTATAAAAACTCACCTCCTCACCTCATTTTTATCATCTCTTTTATTTATTTTTGTACCCAAACTCTTGTAATTTTTATGCTTATTTAGTTTTATAAAAGTTTTATTTATTTCTTGCAAGTTAGTTTATCTTATTTATTATCTTTGCATTTTTTTTTCTCATCTCTTAATCTTTTTTATTTCCTTTTATTTTTATTAAACTTTTTATAAAAATATGCCATGAAAAGTTGAGTTATAGTAAGATTGTGTGAGTGTATTTTATACGCTCACGTGCACCCTCAACATATCATATTTATATTTTTATAAAAGTTTAGTTTTTATTGCTTATTTTATTAAAGTTCACTTTTTTCTTATTTTATTTAGCTTAAAATAGTAAAAGTCTCAAAAATCTTGTCTTTTACAAAAATCCAAAAATATATTTTATTTTAGATCATAAAATTTTCGTATTTTTAGAGTTGTTTTAGTATTTTTAAAAATCAAAAGCATTTTCTGTCCTTTTTCTCTAAAAAAGCTGCTTAATTTCATTTAAAAAATAGAAAAAGCGTCAAAAAATAATTTTTAAATTTCTGGTAGCTTCTTATAGTTTTCTTAAGATAGTGTAAAGTTTTCATACTTTTTTGAGCTAGTTTACTATTTATTTTGATTTATTGGCTATTTTAAACATTCGAAAAAATACTTATTTAATTTGAAAATTCTAAAAACTTTTACGTGAGCTTCTATCACTTTTAAAGCGTTGCTAAAATACATTTGGAATTTTCGGAGTTCATTTGATATTTTTCCTTGATTTATTTCCTTTCTTCTATTTATTAAAAAAATAAAAATAAAAAAAATCTTATATTTTAAATCTTTAACCTTAATACCCAAATTAGTTTTTGTGGAAACATATCTCCTTGAGAGAGTTTGGTGGTTAAGATTTGATTTATTAAGATTAGTTTATCTATTATTTTAGCTTTTTATTATAAAAATCTTATATTAATATATTTGTGCTAACCCTTAAAGTTTCGATTTTGTTTGTGTAATCCAATCCTACCTCATAAAGTGGAGCTTACGGATCTTATAAGCTTAAAAATCATTAAAGTTTACAAATTTAATAACTTTTATTAAGTTATTTAGTTAATAAAGCTCAAAACTTTATTTAACTAATTAGCAAAATTAAAGTTAATAAAGAAATAAACTTTAATAATTTATCTAGTTTATAAGATTGGGTGGTATTTCTCTCGTAAAAATCATCGGGTTCTATTCTCTTACTTTTTTTTTTAGCTTAGATTCTTAGTTTACCGTTACGTTTAATTTTTCGTATGATGCTTGTTAAGTCTTTTTAGTATCATTCTCTTAGCTTAATATTCATTGGCACTAGTTGTAGGTTGTCATTTAAATTTTAGTTTAAACTTTAATTAGTTAAATTAGTTTAAAAAAAAATCTCTAAAAAAATCCTAAAAACGTAAAAATCCGAATTTAGATTTTAATTAAAAAGTCTAAAAAATACATATATATTCCGTTTTTTTTCAAAAATAAAAAATCAAAAACCCAAAAAAAAAAATTAGTTTTAAATTTTAGATAATTTCTAAATCACATTTTTAGTTGTAAAAAAATATTAGATCACTTTTAGGGGTTAAAATATATTAATTTGCATTTTAGAATACGCTTTTTTAGCATTAAGTAATTTGCGTCTTTAGTTCTATTTACGTACTTAATTGAGATTACTTGTTTGCACCTTAGGATTAGTCGATTTATATGCCTTTTATTATTATTGCTTGCCCCGAAGTTTAGAAATCCTCAAAATCCTTTTTAAGACATTCAAATCCCGATAATCGCGACGTGAGTTGGAAATTCCATTCAACCCTTGTTCGGAACGATATCGGTGCTCAAACCTAACACGTTTGAGTTACCCGGTAATACTACACTTCTCATTATTGATCTCTTCCTAAGAATCAGAACTGCAAACCAATCGGGGACTAACAATGCGAATGTACGAACAGTACATCATAACAACTATTATATACTATCAATTAAGACTGCTCCGAACATGGGAGACTCGACACTGCTCCGAACATGGGAGACTTTAGGTCAAGGACGTACGGTCCATGAGGTTCAAACAAGTCATAAATTTATAATTTAATCTAAGGGTTTAAAATATATCAAATAGTTCAAAGAAAACAATTTAAATTTATAATCATGCATTTCACCCAAAATAAGTAAAACAGTAAAAAGGGGGCTGTGAATACTCACCTTGGCAATTAGCAGTCTAAAGTAGTAGTCAAATAGAATTATTGGATGGCACCGACACGCGACCTAGATTAGTATGGCAAATTTAGTCTTTATTCATAATTAGGACTCGACAAGGTTTAATAAAGGTCTCGTTGTTGCTTGTGTGGCAATGATTAATGTTTAATATAATTTTTGTAGATTTTGGCTCTTGGAAGTGCATAAGTACATAGTAACAAAATATCAATGACGAATGAATCTTCGGTTCGATGGCAACCGAAAGGCGATGTCTGAGGAAAATAATTACTCATAATATTAGACGTAATGTATATACTTTTAATGGCTTTCAATTAATGTATATACTTTTAATGGTTTTATTAAAGAGTTTATATTAAAATACTTTTATTAGTTATAAATGTAAGATTTTAGAAAATTTGGGCATGACCCATTCGAAAATATTAGTTTTCTCATATTTACCAAGTGTTGCAAAATTACCCTTTATCAAGTCAATATATACTTTCTGAGTTTAACTAATTAAATATGCTTAGTTTTAATTCTATTGAAAAGATATTAATTAGCCTTTAATAGTTCAAGTACCAAAAATAAAAAGGTTCTCAAAAAGAAATAAAGGAGAAAAATGCCAGGCGCAGGGTTGGAACCTTGTACCTCTCGTTTAACTAAACAATGCGACAACCAACGCGACAACCCAACTTTCATTTATGACTATTGAAACTTTTGATATTTAGTAGTTTTCAAATCAGTGACTTTCTTAGTTTACATAACAGTGTGTATGCGTTTAGTATTTGTGTTTGTATATAGTCTAGTGGAGTTAAGTTTAAAAGATGTTGCATAAGTTTATTTATTATTATTTTTTTTACAAGTCTTGTACCAAGAATAAGCTAGCAACAATAAGCCAAAAGTCGAACACCTTCTTGTTGGGCTCGAGTGGGTCTCGGCCCCACTCCCGTTCCGTCCAAAAAAAACAACCAAAATATGACTTGTATATTTAGTCCATTAAGCTATGAAATAAGCAATTTAGGTGTCGAATAAACTAATAAGCCGGAATAAGCTAATATATACTTGTTCAAGATTGAGCCAAAACTTATGTTTTCTTTAGATCTATACTTTCTTTAGTTTCTTTTTAGCCAAAAGTCCAATAATCTTATAAAAATATGTGGGTGTCGATTTGTTTGAAAATAAGCCAAAGCTTATTTTCTTTGTGCTTATTAGTGTATCTCATAGTCACTTATACCACACAAGTTAATAACACAATAACAATTTATTCCCTAACACAATTACATTCTGATCCGTTATAGAAATTTATATATAAAGATAATAATGATAACTAATTCAATTGAACAAGAATCTCAACAAAATAGTATTTCTTACATTATTCCAAAGTGGGGTCGAACACAAAAACTCCAATTGGAGGTGACCCGGTTCGATTTAGACCAATTAACTTCTGGTATAGCTTCCTTTTTCACCCAAGAATAAAACCCCTCAATCAATTTCAAAAAGCCCTTTGATTCAAGGAACCCTAATTTTTGATTATGAGGGATATGTTGAATCTGTGATACCATGGACTTAAGTAGGAGAATAAGGGGATGGGATTGACTCCTCTTTCTTGGTCTTCAAATGGAAGAGATCTTTTCTTGGCTTTCTTTGATTCTTTCTCCTTTTTCCAACAGATGCTAGTGACTTCACCTAGGGTCGCATGGCTGAGATTGATAAGACAAGTCGTGGTTGAAGCTTGAAGGGGATGGGGGGACATGATACTTTTCGTTTGTAGCTTTTGGAAAGAAACATAGGAAGAGAAAGTGTAGAGTGAGGAGGAAACATGGAAGCAGAAAAAGAAGAGTGAGAGTGAAGGAGCGTGGGTGTAGGTTTTAGGATAGATTTTATATATATATTTTATTATTATTATTAACTGTATTATATGTACCCGTAGTGTATAATTTGTTCCGTAAAGGATGACGTTTATTTATGTAGAATATTCTTCGGGTATCTGTATTTTATAAATTTTATATTTCTAGAGACGTTTTGACGAGTGAATTAATATGGTATTATTATTGTCTTAACATTAGAAAATAAACTTCGTGCCAATACTATCATGGTGTCGGTACTCGTGTGGTGCAGGACTTGAATACGAGATGACTTCTCGTTTTGAGTTATAATAATCGAGAAAATAAATAACTTCAAATTCTGATTTAAATAATAGCGGGAAATTGGGATTGTCGCAGAGGAGAGATCAGGTTTTCGTTTATGAACAAGTTCATATGGAGTTTTTCCATGAGAGGTATGAATAAGGGAACGATTTTGGGTGTAGCAACCAGTGACAATGGCTTCAGCCCATAGAAACATTGGAACCTTTGAATAAATTAGCATTGTTCTTGCGGCTTCCACAAGAGTTCGATTTCGTCTTTCAACTACACCGTTCTGTTGAGGAGTTCGTGGAACACTTCTTTGATGACTGAGTCTAACACTTTCATAAAACTGAATTAAGTCTTTGTTAACAAACTCTGTGCCATTGTGTGTTCGAACAATTCTAACAGTATTGTTGAGTCGAACTTGTAGATGTTTGATAAGTTTGATGATGACATCTGGAGTTTCATCCTTTGTCCTCAAAAACTTTACCCAAGTAAATCGAGAGTAGTCATCAACAACGATTAAAATGTATTTCTTCCTATTTATCGTTTGCACTCTCATTGGTCCGCACAAATCCATATGAAGGGTATGAAGAACTTCCATTACTGAGTTTGTGGGTTTTGGTTTGTGGGCATATTTCGTGCTTTTTCCCAATTGGCAAGCTGAACAAAGATGATCTTTTTCATACTTTAATCTGGGTAATCCTCTTACTAAGTTCTTTCTGGAAAGATTGTTTATGGAACCAAAGTTCAAGTGATTGAGACGACGGTACCATAGCCATGACTTAGTTTTGGAAGCCTTTGACAGCAAGCAAATGGGTGAAGATTTCATCATATCTTCGATAGAGATGGTGTATAGGTTTGAACCACGAGTTCCTCTGAGAAGTTCCACACCATCAAGTTCTCTAACAAAGCAAGTATGTTTTTTGAAGGCCACTTCTAAATCTAAGTCACAAAATTGTCTGACAGAAAATAGATTATGTCCAAGACCTTCAACATAATATACCATGGAAATCACACTATTTCCAACCACGTAATCTCCATAACCCATAATAGCACCAAAATGATCGTTTCTGAATCTCACAGTTCCGATGAATTTACTCACAAAGTTCATGAGCCGCATGACGGTCTCGGTCATATGCTTGGAACGGCCGAGTCCAAGTACCACGACGATTTGAGCGATCGTAGTTGAACCTGAACAAGAATGGATAAGCTGGATAATTGGGATCCCCATGCAAGAATGGGTTCCATTTGGTTAATGATGATTGGAACACCCACATCGGATGTAAAAACAATGGACTCATTAGAAATAGATCAGTGCTAGTGTCAGTATTTGACCTATTCAAAATATGTTAAACTTCTTAGGGAATAGTTCTACCAGTAGGCTTCCATTATCTAGTGGGCATTGACTTAGCAAATTTAGGGCAAAGCTCATTAATCTTACGGCCAGTAGGTATCCATTGATAACCTATATTACTAAATTTCCTTCCTGTGGGTTTCCACTGTTTTCTAACTTTCTTTCGCCTTTGCCTTTTAGCCTTCTTAGCTTGAATTTTAACATTAACAGTTTTATCTGGGCATCTAATAGCATTAGACAAGTCATTCACACCACATTCAAGATTAGTAACAGAAACCACGCAATCATCATTACATGTTTTGCCAAAAGTAGCGGAATTCGCATTAATTACTGATGCGGCTTAAAGCTAACACTAGAATCAACACGATTCGTATTATTCAAATTATCCCTAAGGTGATCTTCTACTCTCTTCCCTTGAACATTCCTAGCACGCAAGGTCCTATCATTCTTTGTGTTGCCTTGAGGCTTTGACCGCTTGCTTTGGTGTCACTTCTTACTCCTGTAGAGGGAATTGGAACATTAGTTGGTTTTGTTACTTTTTACATTCCTAAACTAGAAGTCTGGGGATCTGAACTACTTGAAGGCACATTGAAATTCACTTTCTTAATTTTGGGCATCGAATGGTTTGTATACTTAGCACTAGGCATGGAACAAGGCATCACGGCTTTATCTTTCGCACCTAAGGATTTAGGACATGTTGCTATTAAACATTCTAACATCTCTTGAGATCGTTTGGCCTGAATGCAAGCAAACCTAATTTCACTATCAAGTGGCTTGTTTATGAAGTCTTCTTCAACAATCTCACGAAGACATTCAAGACTATCCTTAAGACGAGCAAGATAATTATGAAATGCAAGTTCGTTATTCCTAAGATGAGGAGAAATATATTTGACAGTCACAGTATATTTGCAGTGAGATGACTTTGATGCAATATTCTCATTAAAGACAAGTGGCATTTTCCCTTTTCCTGATTTCGATTCTCAATTTCCTTTTGTAAAGACGTTATTTTTTCGTTGTTCTTGTCACGAGTGACTTTCATGGAATCATATAACTCTTTAAAGTATTGTTTGACCTTTTCATTTTCTTCTAGAAAACTCTCATTTTCCTTTTGTAAAACATTAATCAAGTTTTGAAGATGAAAGTCTGAGAACTCTGAGAATCTAAAGGAGGAGACATTTGGGAGCCTGTCACATTGTTCTGTTCACCCTTTAATTGTGAAATTTGGGTTCTCAATTTTCTGATCGTATTACAATGAGCTCGAATTTGTTCATCACGTTTGCTAATTTCAAAAACAGCATCAAATTCAGGAGCATCCAAGGATGTCTTGATATTTGAGGTTTTAACATTTTCTTTTAGATGTTGATATTTTAATTGCAAAGCAAGATGCTCAACTTCAATTTAGAAAACTGTTTCACCAGGTTATCATGATCATCCTGTTCAACTTTATCATGCAGTTTAGAGTTAATTTTTTCAAGCTCAATGACACGATCATGAGAGACTTTTAGAGCAACAGATAATTCATGTAATTGAGAAGCATTAATGGAAAAATTCGTAGCAGTGTAAAACACATCTTGAGTAATACATTCAGAAATAAGATTCTCATTCAAGGTATACAAGTTCTTCCTCTCAATCACATTATATTCCAATTCTCGCTCATAGTCACTAACCTCAACTATCATTGCATCAAATTCCTTTTCCATTTCTTTAATATATGAATCCGTTTCTTTTTTAAGACTCTCAAATTGTCCTTTTAATTGTTTAAAAAAAGGCATGACCTCAGTTAAATAGCATTCTTTAGTTTGCTCAAAACCCCTTTCCCCTTCAGTTATCCCAGTGGGTGTGATCCTTTTCTTACAAGTTTTCTCAAAATCAACAAATAATTGAAAATTACATATTGACTGATTAAGGTCTTGCTTTTAGTGGGAATAGATCTAGGAACTAAATGCATTGGGGTATTGGGGGATAAGCGTGTGAGGAAGCATTCTCGTACATGGGGGATTCTTTTCAATAAACTCATCAGCTTTTTTCATGTCCATATCCTTTTTCCAAAACACTTGTTAGGGGTTGTGTTTGAGGTCTAAACTTGTTAAAGGCAATCCAGTTATCCTTAGCATAGTTGGGTGTTTTATAGCTGATTTTCTTTTCTATGCATAAAGGGCTCTTAAGCTGTTCATCCAATTTCTTTCTAGTTACATCTTCTAACTATTTATCTTCCTCAGTATTCTCAGCGAAACTAGGTTTTTGTCTAGGCTTAAGGATTTCATTACCATCATAGATTACCTTTTGTGCTTTTCTAGCCTTTAGACACGCCTTAGGGTTTGGTTCATCAACTAACGCCACACTATGTTTGTCACTTAGAACTCTATGCTTAGTGATCATGTGAGCAGTCTGAATGGTGTTTCCTTGTACGTACAATTTGTTTTCAAGTTTGTTTTTCAAAGTTTTTAGGTTGGAAAATTCATTTAAGAGTTTTGATTCCTTGGCATTAAATTCCTGTTTGAGCACTTTCACATTTTCTTGAAGTTCTTGTTTTTGCTTAGCCGTTTTGTTAAGCTTTTCTTTTAAGGAATCTAACTCTTGTTTAAGTATTTCTTCCCTAAAATGACTTTTTCTAATAATTTATGCGCATTTGGTCATCCATCTCCTGCTCACGGGTAGTTAACTCAAACTTAGCACGTTGTTCATAAATGGCAACTTGTTCTTTATAGGCATTAAGTTCAGAGATGGCAGAATCATTAGGAACACTAGCAGTGTATTCATCAAAGATATAGTCATCATTGACTGCATTAGATACATCACTTGCTTCAATCGCACTCTCACATTGGGTCACATATTGATCATATGGGACAATATTAGCATTTCCCATATTAGCAATATCTGAGTCACTGGTTTCTTGCGATTGAACCTTATCATGTATCTTTTGTTGATCAACATCATCATATAGTTTTAATACCTCTAAGATGATTGATTCTTTGGATGGACCAGCTTGCTGTGGTGAGGGGACCTTTGGAGAGACCATTGGAGAAATGCTAGGCATGAAAATTGTGCGTGCTGATAGGTTCATCATCGACGTCAGTCGTATGCATCAGTCGGCGACTTGAAAGGCATTTTGATGATTATGACCTATCTCCTGAATTGGTTGCTCATCCACATCTGCATCATATGTCTTGGCATTGCCTACAGCAAGAAACAACAACTCCTCTTCATCCAACACAGCTCCATTATCTGAGCTTGCACAAGTAACATCTTATCTCTGAAGTACTCTGCATTTTGTGGGCGTTTTGGGGATGTGCAGTTTCTAGCTATATGTCCATCACCACCACAATTTTAGCACTTGATCGGCTTTGCTTGTCCTTGATTCCCATTCCTTCCCTATTCGATTTACCACATATCCTCTACCAACTCCTTCTCTTCCTGTTCATCTGCCTTTCTTGAACTGGTTGCACCATAACCTTCCATCTCGGCGGTTGCTTGATTGTGTGGATTGGATGATGTTCTAAGGTTATTGTTGTTGTGTGGAAGAGAGTTCATATTTTGACTGACCATGAGAGACAGTTGATTGATGAAGTTTTCCATGAATGTGTTTGGGTGGAGGCTTATATCTTTGGATCGAGGGATGAGTTTGTAATAACCATTACCCATGGGTATGACTTGAGATGCTTTGGTAGTAATACCAACATTTGTGTAAAAGGCTGTTGAGTCATTTGAGGAACTTGTTTCTCCCTGGTTGGTTTTGAACTGTTCTAGAATCCTTTTCTCAAACATAGCATGTCTCTCATTTTGGAGAAGGAAGGCATCAGATTGCTCATAGTTGGTGTTCTTCAATCCTTTGGTTAGCTTCACCGAGGTGACAAACTTGTGCCATTCGGGATTCATGTTGTTCACAAACTTTGAGTTAAGTGAATATTTGGCATAGTCATTTTGATATTCCTCATATCATTCACAAGTTTGTGGAATCTCACGTAATATTCATAGATACTCTCTTCCGGTTTCATCTTGAAGTGCTCAAATTCATCATACAGTTGTGATTCTCTGTCTTCCTTGGTTAATTCAGAACATGAGAGAAGCATTTTGACATTATCCCAAACAGCCTTGGCCGGTTTTATGATTGACAAGCTTGTAGATGTCTTTTGGAAGACCACGAAGTATAATGTTTGAAGCCCGATATCAGCATCGAATCTCTTTTTCTCCTTATCCAGAGCTCATCATACGTCTTTGGTCTATCCAATCCAAAGATCATGGTTCCATCTGCAGCAGTATCAATTATGTCTCTAGTAGTCTCAACTCGATAAGGTCCTTCATCAATTGATTTGAGAATGTTGACCCCATTTTCCTTTCCAAGACAGTACAATCTGATTCGTTGAGCCCAAGAGTCGTAGTCAGTTCTGTCAAGCATGGGTGGACGAGTATCTGAACCGGTTGCTTGAACATCCTCAGCAACAGTGGAGATGATTGTAGGTACGTTGGTAGACATGTTTGCAGATTTCACGGGATTTTATAACTCTATGATTAAACTGGGAAATTGATTCTTTCACGGGATTTTACTAAATCAAGAAAACGTATTAGAAACAAAACTCAACCAAGTCCCTATAATCCTTGAATCAAGTCGCTAAGCACCAAGTTGCTAAATAGCAACTCGCTAAACCTCAAGTCATTTGTGAATCAAGTCGCTAAGCACCAAGTCGCTAAGAATTATGAAATCAGGTCGCTAAGCACCAAGTCGCTAGACACAATTCGCTATAATGCCAAGTCGCTAAGACACAGTCACGTTGCTAAAGAACAACTCGCTAAGATCCAAGTCGCTAACACCAAGTCTCTAAGAATACAAAGTACAAAGTAAGCTAACAAAATTGAAAGCAAGTTCGCTAACCTACCCAAATCGCTAGCCGTAGTGGAGAATCCACTACGTGTACTTGTTTGTCGGCTTGTCTCAATAGACAAGTCGCTAGACTCAAGTCGCTAACAATTAACACTACAACTCGCTAACAATTATTGAAGCAAGTCACTACGATGAAAAACACTACGAGGGTCAAGTCGCTAGCAAGAAAAACTTCAAAAACACACTTTTCAATCCAAAACAAGCCCAACCACAGTGATTCAAGCTTTCCAAATCAAAACCCAAGCACTTACAATGATTCTAAACACAAAAGTACACCCAAAATTCAAACTTTAACACAAAAAATGATCCAAATGATGCAAAAACCACTAAAATTTTTCAAACTCAAAAACCATCTAAAACCACTAGAAATCCAAGGATATGTAAGAGAGATGATCAAACCATGGCTCTTGATACCATTTGTAACATATTGGATTTCACGAACACATTAAACCATAATCAATATAGGCGTACAAGATGTTTTATAGAGAGAAATATTTAGAGGTTTGGGAACTTAGTGAGAGAAAGTGAAAATCTTATTATGAGCTCCAACTCTCTACCTTGGGAGGTAGAGAGTATTTATAGTCTTTACACAAATCGCCACTTACGGGCTGTGGATC
>OU343216.1:161942615-162013313 GCA_910596185.1 Chrysanthemum makinoi | reverse complement strand
GATCCATCATCAACCCCTCACCCTAGTGATTCAATCCCAAATGAGATTAATCAAAATGAGATTAATCTGGAGGGAGATATTCTTCTAATGAAGTTGTTAAATTAGGACACTTCTCCTCCTCTCCCTCCCGTCGAGCTTCATAACAAGGAAGTCAAGTCAGTTGAGAAAACTGAAGAATTTCCTGAGGTTGAGCTTAAGGACTTACCTCCTCATCTCGAGTATGCATTTCTTGAGGGTGATGATAAATTGCCGTCATTATTGCCGAGATTTGAGTAAAGATGAAAAAGCTGCTCTCATAAAAATCTTGAAGTCACACAAGCAAGCAATTGCTTGGAAACTCTCCGACATAAAGGGTATCAACCCTGAGTTTTGTACTCATAAAATCTTGATGGAGGATGACTTTAAACTAGTAGTTCAACATCAGAGACGAGTGAATCCAAAAATCCATGATGTTATCAAACAGGAGGTTATCAAACTTCTTGATGCAGGATTGATTTACCCAATCTCAGATAGTCCTTGGGTTAGCCCAATTCATTGTGTTCCGAAAAAGGGTGGCATTACTGTTGTCACAAATGAAGATAACGAGTTAATTCCAACTCGATTGGTGACGGGATGGCGTGTTTGCATTGACTATCGTAAGTTGAATGACGCCACTCGTAAAGACCATTTTCCTCTACCCTTCATGGACCAAATGCTTGAGAGATTAGCAGGGAATGAATACTATTGCTTCCTTGATGGTTTCTCGGGTTATTTTCAGATCCCTATTGATCCACAGGATCAAGAGAAGACCACATTCACCTGCCCATACGGAACTTTTGCCTACAAACGTATGCCTTTTGGCTTATGCAATGCTCCTGGCACGTTCCAACGATGTATGATGGCCATTTTCCACGACATGATCGGGGAAACAATGGAGGTGTTTATGGATGATTTCTCGGTCATTGGGGATTCTTTTCAAACATGTCTCTCCCATTTAGAAAAAATGCTTCGAAGGTGTAAAGACACCAATCTGTGTCTAAACTGGGAGAAAAGCCACTTTATGGTCAAAGAAGGCATAGTCCTTGGCCATAAGATTTCAAAAAATGGGATTGAGGTAGATAGAGCAAAAGTCGATGTTATTGCTAAATTACCTCATCCTACTACCGTCAAAGGTATTAGGAGTTTTTTAGGTCATGCCGGTTTCTATCGCAGATTCATACAAGATTTCTCTAAAATCGCCCGGCCTATGACCCATCTTCTTGAAAAGGATGCTCCTTTTATCTTCTCACCCGAGTGCATCAAAGCTTTTGAAACATTGAAGAAAAAGCTTACTGAAGCACCCATTCTCGTTGCTCCCGACTGGGATTTACCCTTTGAGCTCATGTGCGATGCAAGTGATTTTGCTATCGGTGCAGTCTTAGGGCAACGTAGAAACAAGCATTTTCAGCCTATCCACTACGCAAGCAAAACTATGACTGAAGCTCAAACTCATTACACCACCACAGAAAAAGAGCTATTAGCCGTGGTGTATGCATTTGAGAAGTTTCGGCCATACTTAATCTTGACCAAATGCGTGGTGTATACGGATCACTCGGCTCTCAAATATCTCTTTGCAAAACAAGATGCAAAGCCGAGATTGCTCCGTTGGATTCTCCTCCTCCAAGAATTTGATATCATTATACGTGATAAAAAAGGAGCTGAGAATCTAGCTGCTGATCATCTGTCCAGATTAGAAAACCCTCACCAAGATGTTTTCGAGAAAAAGGAAATAAATGAAACATTTCCTCTCGAGACACTCAATGCGGTTTCTTTTCGTGGAAACTCTTCTACCCCATGGTTTGCTGACTTCGCAAATTACCATGCGGGTAACTTCATTGTGAAAGGGATGTCGACCCAACAGAAGAACAAATTCTTCAAAGATGTTAAACATTATTTCTGGGACGACCCCTTCTTGTTCAAAATTTGTGCGGATCAAGTCATCAGGCGATGTGTTTATGGACAGGAAGCTATTGACATTCTCACAGCTTGCCATGCTGGACCCACCGGGGGCCATCATAGTCCAAACTACACCGCCAAGAAGGTGTTTGATTCCGGATTCTATTGGCCCACAATCTATAAGGATGCCCACGAATTTGTCAAAGCCTGTGACGCTTGTCAACGTCACGGAAATATATCTCAAAGAAATGAAATGCCGCAAAATGCCATTCAAGTTTGTGAGATATTTGACATATGGGGTATTGACTTTATGGGGCCATTTCCTTCGTCTCGTGGAAACAAATACATACTCGTGGCTGTTGACTATTTGTCAAAATGGGTTGAAGCAAAAGCTTTACCTACCAATGATGCCCGGGTAGTTGTGAAATTTTTAAAATCTCTTTTTGCCAGGTTTGGAACTCCGAGAGCGATAATCAGTGATCGTGGTACACATTTTTGCAATGACCAATTTGATCGTGTCATGCAAAAGTATGGTGTTACCCACCGTCTCTCTACTGCATACCACCCCCAAACAAGTGGGCAGGTGGAAGTTTCCAACCGCGGTATTAAAAGAATTCTTGAAAGGACAGTAGGCGAAAACCGTGCATCCTGGTCGGATAAGCTGGATGACGCACTCTGGGCCTTCCGTACAGCTTACAAAACACCCATCGGGTGTACTCCATACAAGCTAGTGTACGGAAAGGCATGTCATCTTCCGATTGAGTTAGAGCACAAGGCATATTGGGCCTTAAAGCATGCAAATTTCGATATACAGACAGCTGGTGATCACAGAAAAGTTCAAATGAATGAATTAAATGAACTTCGTGATCAAGCATACGAAAACTCTTTGATCTACAAGCAAAAGACAAAGAATATTCATGACTCAAAAATCAAGAACCGCGTTTTCAACGTTGGTGATCGAGTCCTTCTTTTCAATTCAAGATTGAAGATTTTCTCGGGAAAGCTCAAGTCCCGTTGGTCTGGTCCATTTACTATCGCTAAGGTTTATCCTTATGGTACCATTGAGTTACTCAACCCGATGGTCCTAATTTTAAAGTGAATGGTCATCGAGTGAAGCATTACTTTGGAGAGGACATTCCATCTGTGGTTGTCCCGGATCTACAAACTTTCCCCATGACCCAATGAATGCGGGGATCGAGTCAAGCTAGTGACTCGGTAATCAAAAACAATAGCACACACCATATGGGTTTTCACCCATATTTCTGTCTTCTTTCTCTGTTCTACCACCCTAGTGTGGGGGAGTTGCCCCATGCTGTTGTATATAAAATCTTCAAAAAAAAAAAAAAAAAAAAAAAAAATCTCTTTCTAAATAATGGCCGTAATATTTCCCTTTTACGTTCTTTGTTTCGGCATGACCGCCGGTACTTTGAATATTGAGGGCAATATTCATTTCTAAGTGTGGGGGGGAATTCTCACGAATTTTATCATGTATTATCCACCCAATTCCCCCGTTTTTGGCCAATTTTTTTTTTTTGGAATAAGTGTTTTTCACTTATTCATCATATGGTAATCAGTCCGCCATGTCTAAAAAACAAAAGGATTGGCTAATCCAGGAGAAAACGGCTCTTGGTAAAGATTTCTCAAATCCGTTTATGGCTTGCAATTTGCCCAAAATTGTATGGTATTCAACTCACCATATCCTAAAAAGTGAAGAGTTGGCTAGCCCGCAAGTTTATGGCTTGTGGTAAAGGCAGTGGAAAATCCATAATTGGTAATCAGCTCACCAAAGATAATTCGGATAATTTATCTAAGAGTTGGCTAGTCCAGAGCAAACGGCTTCTGGTAAAGACAAATCAAATCCGTTTATAGCTTATGATTTGCTCAAAATCATTTGGTTATCATTGTACCAAGGTTCTTACTTGAATCAAAACAATTGGCTACTCCAGAAGTGATGGCTTTTGGTAAAGAGTTTTTAAAATCCATTAAAGTTCAAATCATTGCTAGGGACTAGCAATATCTCAGTGTGGGGGATTGATGAGTGTCTAAATACTCATCATTTTTGTATAATCTAAACTACAAAATCATCTGAAAACGCTCAAAAATGCATCAAAATGATGAAAATATCACAAATCAGTGTTTTATGTGTTTTAAATGCAAAAAGATCAAAATCAGATGAAAAATGTATCAAGTTTGCAAAATTGGCAGTTTTAGTCCCCCAAGTTTTAAAAGTTGTCAAATCTAGTCCCTGGAATTCAAAAATGTGGAGTTTTATCATTCAAGGTCCCTGAAATATTCTAAGTTGTTAAATTTGGTCCTTGAATGATTCTTTGGTCAAATGGCGGAAAAGGTCCTTAAGCTTTGAAAAATTGCAAAATTAGTCCTTGGATATTTTAAAATGGAATTTTATGCAAAAGTTATCCTTGTACTATCAAAGCTTTTCAAGTTTGGTCCTTGTGATAAGTTTGGAAAAATGTCAAGTTCAGTCCTTCAAGTTTGGAAAAGTTGCAAATCTAGTCCTTGTATATCTATTAAACCAAGCCGGACACCCTTTTAAAATATCAAGCCCAATCCAATCCTTAGCCCAAACCCAAGCTTGACCCTTGAGCTAGGTCAAAATACCACTTGACCCCTGCCAATACCAATTGTGCCCCCCAATATACTAAGCCCTCGGTCAAATGGGGTCAAACGCGCCAAAAACACTGTTCATCTCCTCTCATTGCACTGTAATTCTAAAACCAGAGGTAGTTTTCCATCTTTTTCAAACTCACCACTTGCCTCACCTTACCTTGTCCCCTCCACCTCCACTAACACCAAAAACTCTTAATTGATTGAAACCAACACAATTAATATCAAAACCTGCTCAAAGAAGAAATTGGCGCCAAATCTACAAGTGGACGATTATGATGATTTTGTGCAATCCAATGGTTGGAATTTAGTGGGAAAGATTCAGAGATATCAAAGGAGTCCAAAAAGTCTATAAAAGAAGGAAGAGATGCATTGTATCAATATATCTAGAGTAATTTATATTTTCTTTAGTCGTTTTTTTTAATCTAAGCTTTCCAGTGTATGTTTTCACTTCCAAGTACTTTGTTTAAGTTTCTCAAGTGTATTTGAATCCTTTTAATAATCAATTTCAAGTTTTCAGTATCAAATTCAGTTTATGCAATTTTCAAGTGCTCAAAATCTCTTATGATTCGAATGTTATTGTTAGGTGTTATCATGGACTGAATAAGCACATATAGGCTCCTAGATAGCTTATAAAAGCTATTAGATATCTTAAAATCCAGTTTAGAAACAAAAATCAAAAATCACCAAAAATACAAATTAAATAGTTGAAAAATCAAAAATCATATGGAAATGGTGTTCACAATTTGGAGCAGGGTGAATTATGGATGGCCTTGGGTTAGTGGCTTAGTGGTAAGCCTATAGGAGTGTTCTTGGTTCCTAGTTCTTGGTTTTCAGTTGGATAGCCTTTGTAAGCCTTTTTGTTCAATTTTGTTATTTCACTGTTTTAAAGTTTAGTAGCTTTAATCTTTGTGTTTTAGTGTTAATTAGTCTTAGTTAAGGATAATTAACCAATAAAATCAGTGGTTTGTTCTTTTAAATTTGTAGCTAGCCAAATCTCATTTTGACAGTAAAATTATTATAATCATCAGTCTTGTGTTTGATGTTGTTAGTACTATTGTTTCATGTTTATTTATTCTCTGCATATGATAATATATGGTCTGTAATCAATCTCATGGTTTAAATTTGTGTTTAGCTTTGAAAATAATCAAAACAGTTATATCAAGGCTTGTTTGGTTTTGCTAGTTAAATTGTGTTATTGAGTGTTTGTGTTATCACTTTTGGTTGTTTTGTGTTCAACTTGGCCATACTAGTCAAAAGCAAGAAAAATCAGTGCTCATAAGCAAAAGTCAAAATCTCTTTGATCAAAACTGTGTGTCCACTGTTGGGTTTTAATGATTCATGGTCATCATTTTGTGTTTACAAGTTGTTATCATTGATCAAAATAGTCTTATTACACCTTAAAACAACAAAATCAGTGAGTAGTAGTGAATCAAAGTTCATATTAGTCAACTCTGTTGGTTTTGATAAAAAGTCAAAATTTTCATTGGGTCGTTTTTGAATAAACTCTAGGATTTCACTGTGTTTTTATTATTAAGAGTTTAGGATTATAAAGCTCTTTGGAATATCAAAGTTTAGTTGCTAATCTAAATTAGAAAAATGCTAGTTTTCTTTGAATCAGCTTATTAAGTGCTTATTTTCTAGTTTCCTTTGGGACCTGTTTTGAAAATTGTGCCTTGTGCACCAGTTTCAAGTCCACTTTCACAAGCTCACACAGAGCTTGTTAGTGAGACTTAGAGTTTGAATCTTGGCTTTTTGGAAAGGTCACCTAGCTGTCTTTTCATTCCAGTTCTTATTCTCAGCTTATTTAATAGGGTTGCTAGTAGCTTTTTATTTGTCCCATCTCACTCAGTGTATACTGAGTTTTGATCTTTTAAGCTCAAACATAAGCTCATACAGAGCTTATTTGTTGGTCAAATCTTGTGATTCTTAGTTCTTTGGAAAGCCAACCAAGCCATCTTGAAGTCTCAAGCTTGGTTTTCATTTTCTAGCTTGTTTGCTAGGGCTGCAATAAGCTCTAACCTTGTCCCATTTCTGTGTTGATCACAAGTGCTTATCTGCTTATTTTAGCTTATTAGTGTGCTTCTTGTGTTTTCTAATTTCATTTGAGTAGCTTGTAGCATCTTGCATCTATTTTGAGCTTCTGTTTCAGCTAGTGAGCTTGTTTGAGCTTATTTCACCAAGTTAAGCTCTTAAGCCTACTGTTGGCTTATAAGCTGCTCAAACTGCTTATTTGTGATTTGTAAAATTTTTGTGTTTGTTAAAGTTTCATATAATCAGTAGTAAAGTAGTTTTCAAAAAGAAAATCTAGAAAAACATCAATTTAAAAATAGTGATAGTGTTTATTTAATAGGTTTTAGCTTTTTGATTTTTCTTTTCATCTTATTAATAAGCAAATCTTGTTTTTATATTTTTCTTAGTTTTCTGTCACCTTAAGTTATTTTTAGAAAAGGTTTCATAATTTTCTCTATCTTTTTAGTATTTATTAGAATTTTTAATAGTTAAAAGTCTTAAATAATTAGTAATAAATAATTAAAAAGCATAAAAATATCTTTTCAGTTTTAAAATTAGTTTTATCATATTTTAGATTTTTCCAAGTTGAAATTTCATTTTTCCAGGTTTATTTTATATTTTCTAGTATTTAAGTGTATTTTAAATAATAATTAATTAGTAATAATTAGATAAAAAGTGTGAAAAATATATTTTTAGTTTTAAAATTAGTTTTATAATATTTTAGATTTTTCTGAATCATAATCTTATTTTTCTAGCCTTATTTCATGTTTTCTTTTATTTTAGGTTATTTTTAAATAGTTTAAAATAGTTTTTAATTAATAATAATTAATTAAATAGTTGTAAAAATAATTTTCTTTTTCTAATAATTTTCTTTTATTTTTAGGATTCCAAAAATGTCATTTTCATATTTTTAGGTCTTTTATTTCTTAGATCTCACTTTTTTATTTTGTACGTTTACGTAGTTTTTAAACGTACGTTTTACGTTTGTCTTATCTGATTGTTGTGCTTTCCAATTCTGTTTCCAATTCCATTCCAATCAATCAGTAGTGTAATAATTCATCAAAACCTTTACTGATCACTATCCTTAGTGATCATTCTATCATCTGATCTAGTGTTTACACACCATTGAGTCTCCGTGGGACTTAACGACCCGAGAATTCATTATATTCTCCAGGACTTCATTGTATTTGTGTTTTAAGCAGTTTTAAGCTTCTTACGGTTAGCCATTCACAAGTGGCTAGCTTGTGTGAGGTAGCTTGACGGTTTAGCACAGATCAAATTTTGGCGCCACTGCCGGGGAGGCTTTAGCGTGTGTTAAGCCATTTTCGACTCCATTCTTGCACATATCCCACCATTTGTAAAAGTTTTTGTAAAGTTATAAGAAAATCAAAAAGTTCATTAGCACTTTTCCTAAAGTGTTAAAAACACCAAAAACAATATAAAACAACAAAACAATCGGAACGTTTTCTATCTTGTATTTTCTTTGAGGTGATTCTTAAAGAGATACGATTTGGTTAAACGGGACGATCCAAAAATATTGTCCAAAAGTTTTTAAACCCATCAACACAAATCTATACCTACGTCTTTTTAGTGGTACTTAATTTATACATAAAAATCAACCACCGCAAATCAAGGCAGTACACCTACTAACTGGGGTGTGACCATAATAAGTTCCCGAACATCAAATTTAAAACTTGCCTTTGTGTCCTTGTGATTTGGTGTACCTTTTTCAAAGAAGCCATTTCATTTGTGATTATTGGTTAAGTTCACTTGTCGTTTTGCCTCGCATTTGTTTTGAAAATTGATTTTTATACTTAGTGCATGCGCACTTGTTCTTCCAGTTCTACAAGTCCACTTTCTGAACTTGGAAAGATTCCTCGTAGACGTAGAGGACGTTCGCTCCTTCAGCGTGATCGAGGAACGTCTACCACCACCACCACCGTCGTAATGGCGAAGACAAACCCATGAACAAGCTTCTCCAAGCACCCATCGAGGGTTACGGAGATGCTATTGTTGTCCCACCATCGTGGGACACTTTCGAGCTCAACACCGGGTTGCTTAATCTAGTAACCCAAAGCCAATTCTATGGTTTTGAGCGGGATGATCCTCATGCACACATTCGATGGTTTAACAAGATTGCATCTACCATCAAGTACAAGAATGTCCCACATGAAGCTATCAAGCTTCTTCTGTTCCCATTTTCTCTAGAGGAACAAGCCCGGAATTGGCTTGAGAAACAACCCCTCGTTCTATTGAGACATGGGAGGATCTAGTCACCAAGTTTGTTAACGAATTCTATCCTCCATCCCGAACCACAAGTCTTAAGAATGAGATAATGAAATTTTCTCGGAGATTTGATGAATCATTCGGGGAGGCATGGGATCGTTACAAAGAGTTGCTTCGCAAGTGTCCGCATCATGGTTTTACCGAGTTAATGCAAATGGATACTTTCTATAATGGTCTCAACGGACTAATCAAGACTCTTTGAATGCCTCCGCGGAGGTAATTTCTGAGCAAGACCACAAAAGAGGCCTTGCAAATCATTGAGAACAAATCTCAGGTCCGCCCTTTCCGAGCAAAGACATATCAGCCTCATGCTGGACCTTCTTCTTCTTCATCTCCCGTGAGTACATCTAGCACCGATGCTAAGATTGACAAACTCACAGATATTGTTCAGCCTTTGGTTCTTGCTAACCAAAAGAAAGTGACCTTCACTCAGACACCAACACATGGTGAAGTGAAGAAAGTCGAGAGTTGTGTTACTTGTGGTGGTCCTCATGCATACTACAATTGTACTGCCACCGATGGTAGTCCATTTGAAGCCAATGCTCTAGCCGGTAGTTCACATCGGGGAGGTAATCAATACCGTCCTCAAAATGAACCACACTACCGTGCTAACACTAATCGGGCACCACCCGGTTTTAACCAGAATCATAACATGCAAAACCGGAATCAGAACCAACCTAGAATGAACCAAGGTTATCAAAACCAAGGTAATTTCTATCCTGCACCAAATCAAGGTTTCCAACATCAAGGGAACCTTCATCAAAACAACTTCAATCGAGGGAATCAATTTCATGGGAATATGAATCCTAATCAAGGAAAATTTTCAAAACCAAGGCCCTAATCCTAATATTAGAGGCCATAATTTTCCTAATCCACCTCCCACCATTGTTCCAACTGGACCATCATCTGATGAGTTGTTGAAGCAATTCATGAAATCCCAAGATGAAATGAACAGGTTGTTGGTCAGTCAGATTGCTGATCTTAAGAAGTCTTTAAATGATCAACCCTCGGGCTCAGAAAAACTTCCGAGCAACACGATCGCTAACCCGAGGCGATGCTAAAGGCGATCACAACCAGACGTGGTGTTTCATATGATGGACCTGCTATTCCTACTACCTCTTCTTCTTCTCTCCCAAAGGTAGTGGAAAGTGAACCTAGGACACACAATGGACCTACGACTCCAATGCCTCCTCCACTAGGAGAAATGAGTCAAGTTACCAAGGATACAACGGACAAGGTGCATTATTCAAGCCCACGAAAGTACCGCACACGTCTTACCTTCGGTAGTCCAACCTCAAGTTGTCCAGAAACCCAAGTCAAATCCAGGAGTTGTTTTGAACCTCCTGTAGCTCCTGTTGAAAACAAGAAATCCAAATCTTCTATTCCTTACCCATCACGTTTGAATGAGCAAAAGCTCCGAGAAAGCCAGGTCATCAAATGGACAAAATTTTTCAAATTTTCCAAGAGTTACATTTTGACATAAGCTTTGCGGATGCTATCATGTTGATGCCCAAGTTTGCATCCACTCTCAAACACATGTTAAGCAACAAGGAAAAGCTGTTTGAAATGGCTAAAACTCCTCTTAACGAGAATTGCTCAGCATTATCAAGAAGCTTCCTGAAAAACTTGGAGATCCTGGAAAATTTCTCTTACCTTGTGTATTTCCAGGAATGGTTGAATGCTTTGCCCTAGCGGATCTTGGTGCAAGCATCAACCTTATGCCTTATTCAAGATGGAAGAAACTCTCTTCCGGAACTTACTCCTACATGCATGACTCTCGAGCTTGCAGATCGTTCCATATCCCGTCCTCTTGGCATTGCCGAGGACGTATTTGTGAAAGTAGGAAAGTTCCATTTCCCAACTGACTTCGTGGTTGTTGATTTTGATGCCGATCATCGGGTTCCTCTCATTGTTGGTCGAGGATTCCTGAGAACGGGCGGTGCTCTCATAGATGTATTTGAGCAGAAATCACATTACGTGTTGGTAATGAAGCTCGTTACTTTAACCTTGATCAAACTTCGAGGTACTCCGCAAATTATGATTCTAAGTCGGTTAACCGAATAGATATCATTGATGTTGCTACTGAAGAGTACTCTCAAGAAGTTCTTGGTTATTCTCATAATTATGTGAGTGGGGATCCCACCACATCTTCTCAACCTATCATAGCCAATTCTACTCCTTCTATCACTCCTTTTGAGGGAAGAGACTTCATCTTGGAAGAGATTGAAGCATACTTGGCTAGTGATTCTGTTCCATGGGAAATTGATCATGCTCCAATTGACATTGAGGGGACATACTTCTTATTGAGAAGTTGCTTAATGATGATCCATCATCAACCCCTCACCCTAGTGATTCAATCCCAAATGAGATTAATCAAAATGAGATTAATCTGGAGGGAGATATTCTTCTTGAGAAGTTGTTAAATCATGACACTTCTCCTCCTCTCCCTCCCGTCGAACTTCATAACAAGGAAGTCAAGTCAGTTGAGAAAACTGAAGAATTTCCGGAGGTTGAGCTTAAGGACTTACCTCCTCATCTCGAGTATGCATTTCTTGAGGGTGATGATAAATTACCCGTCATTATTGCTAGAGATTTGAGTAAAGATGAAAAAGCTGCTCTCATAAAGGTCTTGAAGTCACACAAGCAAGCAATTGCTTGGAAACTCTCCGACATAAAGGGTATCAACCCTGA
Source organism: Chrysanthemum makinoi (assembly GCA_910596185.1). Taxonomy (NCBI): domain Eukaryota; kingdom Viridiplantae; phylum Streptophyta; class Magnoliopsida; order Asterales; family Asteraceae; genus Chrysanthemum; species Chrysanthemum makinoi. The sequence continues at coordinate 162,001,784 of OU343216.1, read as the reverse complement.
GTTTTGTACTCATAAAATCTTGATGGAGGATGACTTTAAACCAGCGATTCAACATCGAGAAGAGTGAATCCAAAAAATCCATGATGTTATCAAACAAGAGGTTATCAAACTTCTTGATGCAGGATTGATTTACCCGATCTCGGATAGTCCTTGGGTTAGCCCAATTCATTGTGTTCCGAAAAAGGGTGGCATTATTGTTGTCACAAATGAAGATAACGAGTTAATTCCAACTCGATTGGTTACGGGATGGCGTGTTTGTATTGACTATCGTAAGTTGAATGACGCCACCAGTAAAGACCATTTTCCTCTACCCTTCATGGACCAAATGCTTGAGAGATTAGCAGGGAATGAATACTATTGCTTCCTTGATGGTTTCTCGGGTTATTTTCAGATCCCTATTGATCCACGGGATCAAGAGAAGACCACATTCACCTGCCCATACGGAACTTTTGCCTACAAACGTATGCCTTTTGGCTTATGTAATGCTCCTGCACGCGTTCCAACGATGTATGATGGCCATTTTCCACGACATGATCGGGAAACAATGGAGGTGTTTATGGATGACTTCTCGGTCATTGGGGATTCTTTTCAAACATGTCTCTCCCATTTAGAAAAAATGCTTCAACGGTGTGAAGACACCAATCTTTGTCTAAATTGGGAGAAAAGCCATTTTATGGTCAAAGAAGGCATAGTCCTTGGCCATAAGATTTCCAAAAATGGGATTGAGGTAGATAGAGCAAAAGTAGATGTTATTGCTAAATTACCTCATCCTACTACCGTCAAAGGTATTAGGAGTTTTTTAGGTCATGCCGGTTTCTATCGTAGATTCATACAAGATTTTTCTAAAATCGCCCGGCCTATGACCCATCTTCTTGAAAAGGATGCTCCTTTTATCTTCTCACCCGAGTGCATCAAAGCTTTTGAAACATTGAAGAAAAAGCTTACTGAAGCACCCATTCTCGTTGCTCCCGACTGGGATTTACCCTTTGAGCTCATGTGCGATGCAAGTGATTTTGCTATCGGTGCAGTCCTAGGGCAACGTAGAAACAAGCATTTTCAGCCTATCCACTACGCAAGTAAAACTATGACCGAAGCTCAAACTCATTACACCACCACAGAAAAAGAGCTATTAGCCGTGGTGTATGCATTTGAGAAGTTTCGGCCATACTTAATCTTGACCAAATGCGTGGTGTATACGGATCACTCGGCTCTCAAATATCTCTTTGCAAAACAAGATGCAAAGCGGAGATTGCTCCGTTGGATTCTCCTCCTCCAGGAATTTGATATCATTATACGTGATAAAAAGGAGCTGAGAATCTAGTGCACGATCATCTGTCAGATTAGAAAACCCACATCAAGATGTTTTCGAGAAAAAGGAAATAAATGAAACATTTCCTCTCGAGACACTCAATGCGGTTTCTTTTCGTGGAAACTCTTCCACCCCATGGTTTGCTGACTTCGCAAATTACCATGCGGGTAACTTCATTGTGAAAGGGATGTCGACCCAACAGAAGAACAAATTCTTCAAAGATGTTAAACATTATTTCTGGGACGACCCCTTCTTATTCAAAATTTGTGCGGATCAAGTCATCCGGCGATGTGTTTATGGACAGGAAGCTATTGACATTCTCACAGCTTGCCATGCTGGACCCACCGGGGGCCATCATAGTCCAAACTACACCGCCAAAAAGGTGTTTGATTCCGGGTTTTATTGGCCCACAATCTATAAGGATGCCCACGAATTTGTCAAAGCCTGTGACGCTTGTCAACGTCACGGAAATATATCTCAAAGAAATGAAATGCCACAAAATGCCATTCAAGTTTGTGAGATATTTGACATATGGGGTATTGACTTTATGGGGCCATTTCCTCTTCTCGTGGAAACAAATACATACTCGTGGCTGTTGACTATTTGTCAAAATGGGTTGAAGCAAAAGCTTTACCTACCAATGATGCCCGAGTTGTTGTGAAATTTTTAAAATCTCTTTTTGCCAGGTTTGGAACTCCGAGAGCGATAATCAGTGATCGTGGTACACATTTTTGCAATGACCAATTTGATCGTGTCATGCAAAAGTATGGTGTTACCTACCTTCTCTCTACTGCATACCACCCCGAAACAAGTGGGCAGGTGGAAGTTTCAAACCGTGGTATTAAAAGAATTCTTGAAAGGACGGTAGGCGAAAATCGTGCATCCTGGTCGGATAAACTTGATGACGCACTGGGCTTCCGTACAGCTTATAAAACACCCATCGGGTGTACTCCATACAAGCTAGTGTATGGAAAGGCATGTCATCTTCCGATTGAGTTAGAGCACAAGGCATATTGGGCCTTAAAGCATGCAAACTTCGATATACAGACAGCTGGTGATCATAGAAAAGTTCAAATGAATGAATTAAATGAACTTCGTGATCAAGCATACGAGAACTCTTTGATCTACAAGCAAAAGACAAAGAAGATTCATGACTCTAAAATCAAGAACCGCGTTTTCAACATTGGTGATCGAGTCCTTCTTTTCAATTCAAGATTGAAGATTTTCTCGGGAAAACTCAAGTCCCGTTGGTTTGGTCCATTTACTATCGCTAAGGTTTATCCTTATGGTACCATTGAGTTATCTCAACCCGATGGTCCTAATTTTAAAGTGAATGGTCATCGAGTGAAGCATTACTTTGGAGAGGACATTCCTCCTGTGGTTGTCCCGGATTTACAAACTTTCCCCATGAACCAATGAATGCGGGGATCGAGTCAAGCTAGTGACTCGGGAATCAAAAACTATAGCACACACCATATGGGTTTTCACCCATATTTCTGTCTTCTTTCTCTTTTCTACCACCCTAGTGTGGGGGAGTTGCCCCATGCTGTTGTATATAAAATCTCTCAAAAAAAATCTCTTTTAAAATAATGGCCGTAGTATTTCCCTTTTACGTTCTTTGTTTCGGCATAACCGCGGTACTTTGAATATTGAGGGCAATATTCATTTCTAAGTGTGGGGGGGAATTCTCACGAATTTTATCATGTATTATCCACCCAATTCCCCTTTTGGCCAATTTTTTTTTTGGAATAAGTGTTTTCACTTATTCATCATATGGTAATCAGTCCGCCATGTCTAAAAAAAGCAAAAGGATTGGCTAATCCAGGAGAAAACGGCTCTTGGTAAAGATTTCTCAAATCCGTTTATGGCTTGCAATTTGCCCAAAATTGTATGGTATCCAACTCACCATATCCTAAAAAGTGAAGAGTTGGCTAGCCCGCAAGTTTATGGCTTGTGGTAAAGGCGGTGGAAAATCCATAATTGGTAATCAACTCACCAAAGATAATTCTGATAATTTATCTAAGAGTTGGCTAGTCCAGAGCAAACGGCTTCGGGTAAAGACAAATCAAATCCGTTATATGCTTATGATTTGCTCAAAACCATTTGGTTATCATTGTACCAAGGTTCTTACTTGAATCAAAACAATTGGCTACTCCAGAAGTGATGGCTTTTGGTAAAGAGGTTTTAAAATCCATTAAAGATCTAAATCATTGCTAGGGACTAGCAATATCTCAGTGTGGGGGATTGATGAGTGTCTAAATACTCATCATTTTTGTATAATCTAAACTACAAAATCATCTGAAAACACTCAAAAATGCATCAAAATGATGAAAATATCACAAATCAGTGTTTTATGTGTTTTAAATGCAAAAATATCAAAATCAGATGAAAAATGTATCAAGTTTGCAAAATTGGCGCTTTAGTCCCCAAGTTTTAAAAGTTGTCAAATCTAGTCCACGGAATTCAAAAATGTGGAATGTTATCATTCAAGGTCCCTGAAATATTCTAAGTTGTTAAAATTGGTCCTTGAATGATTCTTTGGTCAAATGGCGAAAAAGGTCCTTAAACTTTGAAAAATTGCAAAATTAGTCCTTGGATATTTTAAAATGGAATTTTATGCAAAAGTTATCCTTGTACTATCAAAGCTTTTCAAGTTTGGTCCTTGTGATAAGTTTGGAAAAATGTCAAGTTCAGTCCTTCAAGTTTGGATAAATTGCAAATTTGGTCCTTGTATATCTAAACCAAACGGACACCCTTTTAAAATATCAAACCCAATCCAATCACAACATTAGCCCAAAACCCCCCTTGAGCTAGGTCAAAATTTGACCCTGCCAAACCAATTGTGACCCGGTTATATACTAGCACTCGGTCAAATGGTCAAGCGCCAAAAACCACCCGGCCTGTTCATCTCCTCTCATACCTAATATCCCAAAACCGGGCATGGTTTTCCATCTTTCTCAACTTCCCTCACCATACCTTGTCCCCTCCACCTCCACTAACACCAAAAACTCTTAATTGATTGAAACCAACACATTAATATCAAACACTTTCGAAGAAAATTTGGCGCCAAAATCTACAAGTGGACGGTATTGATGATTTCAATGATCCAATGGCTCAGAATATGTGGGAAACAATCGAGAGACATAAAGAAGTCAAAAAGTCTATAAAAGAGGAGGAAGAAGCAATGTATCAACATCATCTAGTGTAATTTTCATTTTCCTAAGTCGTTTTAGCTTAATCTTAATTTTCAGTGTATCTTTAAGCTTTTGAACTTTGTATTTCAAGTTTTTAATGTATTATAAACTTTTGCAAGCATAAATTTCAAGTCTTAAGCATATTTTCAGTTTATGCAAAATTTCCATGTTCAAAGATTCAAAATGATTCGAATGTTGTTTGTAAATGTTAACTCATGGACTAAATAAGCACATAAGCTCCTAGAAAGCTTATTCAAGCTTTTAGAAACCTTAAAAAAGCAGTTTAGAAGCAAAATGAAAAATCACCAAAAATACCAATTAAATAGTTTTAAAAATCAAAAATCTCATGGAAATGGTGTACACAATTTGGAGCGGGGTGAATTTTGGATGGCCTTGGGTTAGTGGCTTAGTGGTAAGCCTATAGGAGTGATCTTGGCCTTTGGTTCTTGGTAATTTGGCTTGGATACCCATTTGTAAGCTATTTTGATCATTTTGGAATTTCTTTGTTGTAGTTGTTTATCATTTGTAATTACGTTCTTTATGTTATCATTAGTCTTAATTAAGTGCATTTGAAATATAAAAACAGTTGTTTGTTCTTTTAAATTTGTAGTTAGCAAAATCTCATCTTGACAAAGATTAAAGTATATAAGTCAATTCTTGGTTTTTGTTGTTAGATATTGTTGTTATTTATGTTTCATTTAGTTCTAATATATGATAATACATGTGCTGCAATCAGTTTCAATGGATTAAATCGTGTTTTGCTTTAAAAATCACCATAACGACATATAAAGAGGTGTTTGGTTCCTTGTGTTTGAAAGTGTCCTAGTCATTGTACTTGTTTGGCGGTGTCTGTGTAACTTGGTCTAAATTAGCTCTTAAACACAAGAAAACCATCTCATCAAAAGTCAAAATAAGCTTTGGATCAAATTATGTGTTCACTATTGGATTCTTATGATCAAGATCATTGATTTTGTGTTTATAAGTTGTTAAAGATTGCTCAAATCAGTCTTAATATATCTTAATACATCTTCAGTCCACAGGATCAATCAAAGTTCACTTTGGTCAAACTTTTAGTTTTTAATCAAAAAAGTCAAATTTTCATTTGGTCGTTTTTGAATAAACTTTAAGATTTCAGTGTGAGTGTTATATTGAGGTTTAGCTTAAAAGCTTTTGGGTTATCAAAGTTTAGTTGCTAAATAAAATTATAAAAATATTAGTTCTCTGTTGCTCAACTTTTTAAGTGCTTTTTAACTAGCTTATTGTTGGTACCTGTTTGAAAACCATGCTCTGTGCACAGTTGGGTAGTCCAACTTGATAAGCTCACATAGAGCTTATTAGTTGCTTAAATCTTTTGATACTTGGTTCTTTGGAAAGCCAACCTGGTCATCTTTGAGTCCCAAGCTTAAGTTTTCATTTTCTAGCTTGTTTGCTAGGGCTGCAATAAGCCCTAATCTTGTCCCATTTATGTGTTTAAGCCAAGTGCTTATGCTTATTCTTAGCTTATCAGTGTGCTTTTCCTTGTCTTTTAACTTCATTTGAGTAGCTTGTAGCTTATTACATCTTATTTTGAGCTTTTTTCATTTTGGTGAGCTTGTTTGAGCTTATTCCACAAAATAAGCTCTTTAAGCTCATAATGTTGGCTCCATAAGCTCTCTCAAACTGCTTATTTGTCTTTTGTAAAATTTTTGTCTTTGTTAAAGTTTCATAATATCAGTAGTTTAGTAGTTTTCAAAAAGAAAATCCAGAAAAAGATCAATTTAAAATCAGTGATAGCATTTATTTAATAGGTTTTAGCTTTTTGATTTTTCTTTTAGCTATTAATAAGCAAATCTTGTTTTCACTATTTTTTCTTAGTTTTCTGTCATCATATAGTATTTTTAGAAAAAGTTTCATAGTTTTCCTAATCTTTTTAGTATTTATTATAATTTTAAATAGTTAAAAGTAGTAATTAATTAGTAATAAATAATTAAAAAGCATAAAAAATATCTTTTCAGTTTTAAATTTAGTTTTATCATATTTTAGATTTTTCCAAGTTAAAATTTCATTTTTCCAGGTTTATTTTATATTTTCTAGTATTTAAGTGTATTTCAAATAGTAATTAATTAGTAACAATTAGATAAAAAGTGAAAAAAAATATATTTTTAATTTTAAAATTAGTTTTATAATATTTTAGATTTTTCTGAATCATAATTTTATTTTTCTAGCCTTATTTTGTATTTTCTTCTATTTTAGAGTATTTATTAAATAGTTAAAATAGTTTTTAATTAATAATAATTAATTAAATAGTTATAAAAATAATTTTCTTTTTCTAATAATTTTCTTTTATTTTTAGGATTCCAAAAATGTCATTTTTATATTTTTAGGTCTTTTATTTCTTAGATCTCATTTTTTATTTGGTACGTTTGCGTAGTTTTTAAACGTAAGTTTTACGTTTGTCTTATCTGATTATTGTGCTTTCCAATTCTGTTTCCAATTCCATTCATATCAATCAGTAGTGTAATAATTCATCAAAACCTTTATTGATCACTATCCTTAGTGATCATTCTATCATCTGAATTAGTGTTTACACACCATTGAGTCTCCGTGGGACTTAACGACCCTGGAATTCATTATATTCTCCAGGACTTCATTGTATTTGTGTTTTAAGCGGTTTTAAGCTTCTTACGGTTAGCCATTCACAAGTGGCTAGCTTGTGTGAGGTAGCTTGACGGTTTTAGCCACGAGTCACCCACTTGTCCCCTATCCACCTTGCACTAACACCAAAATCTGCGTTGTGATTGAAACCAACATTAATGATCAAACACACTCAAAAAAAGAAATATTTGGCCAAAATCAAAGTGGGCGGTTTGATGCATTTCAATAATCCAATGGCTCGAAGTGGTGGGAAACATTGAGAGGTCATCGAGAGATTCACAAAAGTCTATAAAGGAAGGTTGAAATGCAATGTATAAAGATATCTAGTGTAATATTTAAATTTCATGTCGTTTTAGATTAATTTTGAATTTCAGTGTTTATTTTAGTTTCAAAGCTTTTTATTTCAAGTATCTATTGTGTAACAAACCTTTTGAAATTATCAATTTAATGTTTAAGTATCAAATTCGAGGTTAATGCAAATTTCCTTTCAAAATCTCATATCATGGTAATGTTGTTTTGGTTGTTTATATGAATTTGAAATAAATACATAGCTCCTAGATAGCTTATAAAAGCTATTAGATATCCTAAAATTCAGTTTAGAAGCAAAAATAGAAAATCACCAAAAATACAAAATAATTAGTGAAAAATCAAAAATCCCATGGAGGTGATATACAATTTGGAAGCGGGGTGAATTATGGATGGCCTTGGGTTAGAAGCTTAGTGGTAAGCTAATAGGGGTGATAATTGGTCTTGGTTCTTAGTTTTGAGCTTGGAAGCATTTGTAAGCCTTTTTATTCACTTTTGCATTTCATTTGTGATAGTTGTTAAATAGCTTTAATCTCTGTTTCTTTGTGTTAATTAGACTTAGTTAAGTGTAATTAACCTTTAAAATCAAGTGGTTGTTCTTTTAAAGTTGTAGTTTATAAAAACTTAGTTTTAAACTGATTATTGCATCATCATCATTTCTTAGTTCTTTGTTGTAATGGTTGTTGTTTAAAGCTTCATTAGTCCTAACAAGTGATATCATAAGGTCTGCAATAAGTCTCATGGCTTTAATTTGAGTTTTGCTGAAATTCACCAAAAGCTGTCTAAGTAAGGGTGTTTGGATTTGCTTACTTAAAGTGATCAAATCTTGTTTGTGTTGAGTCTTTGATATGTCTTTGTGTCTCACTAGTCCTTATAACTCAAATAAACCAAGAAAAACCGGTGAATCATTTAACAAAAGTCAAAATCTCAAGTAATCTCATTTTCCTTCGTTTCTTATTGAAATTACAAGTTTAATGATCACGTATCGTGATTATAAGTTGTTATACAGAGTCAAATCAGTCTTAGTATACCTTAATACATCACATTAGGTGCTTAAGATCAAATCAAAGTCCATAAAAGTCAACATCTTTGTTTTACTTAAAAAGTCAAAATTTTCATTTGGTCGTTTTTGATTAAAATATATAATTTCCTTGTGTGTTTTATTAGTGAGATTCAGCTTATAAGCTTTTGGGTTATTAAAGTTTGGTTGCTAAACAAAATTAGAAAAATGTTAGTTCACTTCTGTCTAGCTTATTAAGTGCTTAATTTCCGACTTCTTTATAGTACCTATGCTGACCATGCTACGTAATGCAGTTGGGTAGTCAAACTGATAAGCTCACATAGAGCTTATTAGTTGCTTAAATCCTGTGATACTTGGCTCTTTGGAAAGCCAACCTGGTCATCTTTGAGTCCCAAGCTTAATTTTTCATTTTGAAGCTTGTTTACTAGAGTACAAGTGTCCTTTTGTTCTGTCCAATTTTCAGTTTAAGCCAAGTGCTTATTGTCTTTTTCCTAGCTTTTCAGTGTGCTTATCTTTGTCTATTAGCTTCATTTGAGTAGCATTAGCCTACTTGCATCTTATTTTGGCTTTTGTTTCAATTTGGTGGGCTTGTTTGAGCTTATTTCTCCCGAATAAGCTCATTAAATATTGTTGAGCTCATTAGCTTGCCAAACAGCTTATTTTAAGTTTGTAAAATTTTTGTCTTTATAAAAGTTTCATATAATTAGTATTTAAGTAGTTTTCAAAAGAAAAACCGAAAAACTTCAATTTAAAATCGATTGATAGTGTTTATTTAATAGTTTTTAGCTTTTTGATTTTTCTTTTTTAGCTTATTAATAAGCAAATTTTGTTTTTATACTTTTGTTAGTTTTCTGTCATCATATAGTATTTTTAGAAAAAGTTTCATATTTTTCTCTATCTTTTTAGTATTTATTAAGAATTTTAAATAGTTAATAAGTATTAAATAATTAGTAATAAATAATTAAAAAGTATAAAAAATATATTTTCAATTTTAAAATTAGTTTTATCATATTTTAGATTTTTCCAAGTTAAAATTTTATTTTTCCAGGTTTATTTTCTATTTTCTAGCATTTAAGTGTATTTTAAATAATAATTAATTAGTAATAATTAGATAAAATGTGTGAAAAATATATTTTTAATTTTAAAATTAGTTTTATAATATTTTAGATTTTTCTGAATCATAGTTTTATTTTTCTAGCCTTATTTTGTATTTTCTTTTATTTTAGAGTATTTATTAAATAGCTAAAATAGTTTTTAATTAATAATAATTAATTAAATAGTGGTAAAAATTATTTTCTTTTTCTAATAATTTTCTTTTATTTTAGGATTCAAAAATGTCATTTTCATATTTTTAGGTCTTTTATTTCTTAGATTTTACTTTTTATTTTGTACATTTACGTAGTTTTTAAGCGTAAGTTTCGTTTCTTTTATCGATTCTTGCTTTCCAATTCGTATTCTATTCCATTCATATCAATCAGTAGTGTAATAATTCATCAAAACCTTTCTTGATCCTATCCTTAGTGATCATTATCATCTGAATTAGTGTTTACACACCATTGAGTCTCAGTGGGACTTAACGACAGCAATTCATTATATTCTCGGGACTTCATTGTATTTGTGTTTTAAGCGGTTTTAAGCTTCTTACGGTTAGCCATTCACAAGTGGCTAGCTTGTGTGAGCTTGGTTTATGAGTCATCGTAAAACATTGAAATTGTGCAAAAGCGATTGAAAGCGTGCAAAAGCAGTCTAAAAGGTAAAACGGATGGCGTGAAAAAGCGGCTGGCGAAAGCGTGTTAAAAGCGGACCACAAGCGTGTAAACCGACGTTAGCGTGAAAAGCGGTGAAGCGTGTAAAAGCGGATAAACGTGATAAACGGGCCAGCGATGTTAAAAGCCGCAAAATATGTAAAAAGGGCCAGCGTGAAAGCGATGAAAGCGTCATAGCGGATGTGGCGTGTAAGCGGATGAAAACGTGAAGCGATGGCGTGTTAAAGCGGACCAAGCGTGTAAAATGGCGTGAAAAATGGACGCAAAGCGTGTAATAGCAGAGAAAATGTAAAATGGATGAAATCGTGAAAAAGCGGACGAGCGTGTTAGAGCGGACGACAAGCGTGTAAGAAGGGATGAAAGCGTTGCATAAGCGGATGAAAATGTGTTAAAAGCGGATGAAAACGTGTAAAGCGCATGAAAATGTGAAAAAGCGAAAGAAATGTAAAAGCAGGGCCAATCGTGTAAAGCGAATGAAAATGCCAAAGCGGGCCGAAAATGTGTAAAAGCGGATGAAGCGTGTAAAAGCAGGATGAAAGCGTGAAAAAACAAGCGAAAACTTGAAGCGGATGGCGTGTAAGCGTATGAAAGCGTGAAAAGCGGACAAAAGTGTTAAAGCGAGCGAAAGCGAAAAAAAGCGTCGGCGTGTAAAGCGTCTGGCATGAAAAAAAACGGGCGAACGTAAAGAAACTAAATTTTAAGTTATTTTTTACGATTGTTAATATAAAAAGCAAACGACTGAGTTTAGCGTAAGATAACCAAATTTTAAGTTATTTATTAACTTGGCCGTTAGCATAAAGGATTAGCGATGATGTTTTTTGGTAACGGTCACACCAAAAGACTTGATAGAAGTTTATTGGAGGAATGAGAAAAAAAAAAAAAAGAATCTTCACATCTGATGTATGAGAAAAAGTGAAAAGTTAAGCTGCATTTAGGTGATTTGAAAAAAAAAACAAATACAGTAAAGGAACCGCACACATGTTTACATATTAACCAACCAGAACTGAACCGTACATAATAATCAAGATAACCTTGTTCCACCCTCTTATCGTTCTTTTTCCAAATATTGATTCAATGGCTGTTTCTTCTTCTTCTTGCTCAATTCAAACCAAAGGTATTATTATAGTCTTTACACTCATTTCAGTAATCATTGCTTCCATTTTCCTTTCCTTATATATTCAGTTCAAGATAAGACATGTCATATTTGCTTTGCAGGTTATTCAGTACCACTGCACCTAATTTCATCCCCTGTGAGCATCTTTATCTCATTTTCTTGCTTTTAAATCTTAACTAATCAGATATAAGTTGCAACAATGATGATAAGCACAATTGAGTGTTTGGATTAAGCCAATAAGCTCTTTTGGACCAACTTATTGTAGAGGGGTTCTGCTGATCATAATGAGCTTTCCCGAACACCCCATTACTTGTAATACAGTATATGATTACTTGATTAGGTAAGGTCATTTTACATGTAGATCTTATTCGAGTAGTGTTCACTAGCAAAGCACATCTACATATTGTCTCTTGCGATTATTTGATTAGTGATGATTCTGATTCTCATAATCACTTCCAAAATGCAATGCCAAGCCAAACGCACCCTTGGTTTCAGTGTAGCAACTACGTTTCTCTTTGTTTATATGTGCTCATATGCACCTGAACTGACGACACTTCTATTTGTTGCAACTTTATCAACGTTTTTCACTTTGTGGCATAATAATCATGTAGTAAATTTGAACTACTCCATGTCAATGTTGGAGTAGACATAACATAATTCATTAGACCTTAAAAACTCATAGCGTACTTCCTCAATTGAAATATTTTATCAAGGATTTAGCAAATATTATACATTATGTTTCGCGTCATGTTTATATTGTTTTGTGGTGGAGAGACTTGCATTATACTGCTCTAGGGATTTTTTTTCACTTGAAAGTTAAAAGATGTGTGCTTTCTCTCTTTTAGCAGAGAAGATTCATATGCCCAACAAAAAGAATCCCAAACCAGAAGCAGGTCCAAAGACATCGAGCTTGTTGTTCATTAGAAGTTGCAGTTCCTAGCATTGATATGCCCCTATCAGCTTCAGTCAATTCCACACAACTTATGTATGTTTGTTTATCTTTTAGATCCACTTTTTCTCTTAGTTAATACTCCCTAAATATACATACTTCAACTGAATAGCTGATTGATAAACAAATACATCTTTCATTAACCACAAATAATGCCCATCTATTAGACCAAGTCCTTGCGCAAAAAGGAAAATTTAGCTTCATATATGTGAAAATAATACAAGATTGGAGTTTTAGACATGGAGTGAATACCGTTACTTAAAGATGGCAATTTCAGCCCATTTATTTATAATTGGGTTAAAGGGTTTTGTAGCTAAAACGGACGGATCAAATGAATTCCAACTGGTTAAAAGTCCTCCAGAGTCATTATTATTGAAAGATTTAGATGACTATTGTTTGTGGGTCAACCCAACTTGATTAGTCCCATTTCAAACTTTACAAAAAAAAGGACTTGTTTCAACCTGACCCTTGTATTGACCCGTTACCCAACCGGCCAACCCCACCATCTTGCCACCTGTAACTTATTCTCATTTTTTCTTATTGATCCTAAACAGAAGACAAGTATCAGATGGGCTACCAGAGTATATGCAAAATTTGGTTCTGATGGATCTTGACCCGGGCACAGCGAAGTTGGCAATCACCTTGTTGGGGCCTTTTTTTTCAGCATTTTCTTTCCTCTTAATAGCAAGAATTGTGATGTCATGGTATCCAAAGCTTCCAGTTGGAAAGTTTCCGTATGTAGTAGCATACGCTCCTACAGAGCCGATTTTGACATTGACACGAAAGGTGATTCCACCCCTTGGTGGAGTTGATGTAACTCCTGTGGTATGGTTCGGTTTGATCAGTTTTCTTAATGAAATATTAGTTGGTCCACAAGGCTTGCTTGTTCTCCTATCTCAACAGGTTTAGATTATGTACCGAGTTATAATGAGAAACTACTGTACAATTTTTTGATCCCTACATCTGTCTTGATATAATAGAATACTTTGCTTGCCCGCTTGTAAATTGTAATGGTGAACGTGGGATCTTATTGTTTTAGAAGTTTTGTGTAAAGTGTGGAGATTCACACTTGAGAGGTAATATATTAACCCTATTCACTCGATTCATCTATATTGTTAATTGTAACCATGAGATCTTTTTGTTCTATATCTCAGGTAACTCGAATGCATTAATTATGACTTTTTCATGCAACATTAGCATGAAATAAGAACCAACTATGAATGAAATAAATCATTATTTTTCAAGCATTTCTTGACTCTAAAGTTTTAGTAGCATTTAATTTTGAGAACCTATAAAATATTGTTTTTAAAAACTCTTAAAAATTAAAAAAAAACTTCTTAAACTCTTAAATCATCTTACGTGCCAAACATGCCCTAAACCCACTTACCCCTCAATTAAGGCTTATTGGGTTCAAAAATGGAAATGAAGTCCCAAAATAAGTAAAACCGAACACCCCTAAGCATTAGCTTATTTTTATCTGAAGTAGTTAATAAGCCTATACAATAACGTTAAGAAACACCCGGTTGCTACATACGGGTTGTACAATTCATACAAATATCCCTAAAACCTTTCTTTGCAACTACTTGCGAGAGTTAAGGAACTAGCGCCCCAAAACCAATTATAGTTGGTGCTCAAATAGGTTACCCATTTTCTCCACCAATATTCCAACCATCACAACTATCGGCCAACATTCACATTTGTTGAAATCCAACCGCTTTAAGCGCCATATGTTAATAACATATATTTGATCTCATTCACATCTCACGGAAACAATTACATTAATACTTTTTGTTTTGCTTTACGTTGTATGCTTAAAAACATAGTGTTTTAATTATTCTATCCCAAAAGATATTTCGTGTAACCTATATCTATGATTATCATCACACACACTATCCCAATTTTTTAGGGCGTGCTTGAAAGAAGGTTTTGAAAGGTGAAGAATAGGTAAGGTAATAAAAAATGTTTGGTTGGTATAATCTGATGGCCATTTCTTAATAGTGGGTAATGGGCCATTCTGCGATAAATTGGAGGAATAAGTTCATTTCTCTTTCCCTTTTCTTAGCATCACCATTGACTTTCCCTTTCCATTACAGGAGTTTAACCAAACACACCCTAAGAATCCAAAATAAGCCTATAAGCAAACCCAAACACCCCTTAAGCTTATGAGCTTTACTTTTCTAAAAAAAATAAAATAATAATAATAAAAAATAAAAATAAAATAACGTTACCCTGCTTCCAACCGGGTTCTACAATTCAGATATCCTAAAACCTCTGTTAGAAACATACGTCATCACCAATTACAGGTACTGCGTTATCTCTAAATTCAACCTCTTATTTTTAGGCTTTATTAAAATAGCTAAACAACTTCAGCTCCAATTGCAGTCCTTTGCCTTGTTTTATTACTTTTCATTTCGTCCAATAAATTTAACTTCATTTAATTCGACTTATGTTGATGTTAAGTTTTCCGTTGATTTGTTTCTTTAGATATATAATAGTATGTTGTGCATATCTTTTATACCGACAGTTTGTATAGTTGCTTCACATTTCTTATAGAAGTTACATTAATAGATTGAGCTAAATCATTTTACAGGAACTACTTATCGCATTGGCGAAACAAGTTCCTCGTAACTCTGTTCGGCGAGCCCTTAGTCGTCGTGACTTCTTTTTTGAAGGTGGGAATTCGTTAAAATGTCTCTCATGCTATCTTCTACCTTCACGGCCCCTTGTTTTCGTGTTAATAATTTCAACGCATCGTTATCACATCCGCACTGCAATTCTATCAACTGCACCGTTCTTCAAAAACGCCTATTTAATAATACACACACGTCCACGATTCTAAAGCGCAAGTCACGTAGTGAATTTATAGCTAGAAAATCCATGAACTCTAGTTATGGGACCATTGGTGATGAAAATGTTATGGAGGATGACTGGATAGACCAAGAAGATGTTGGAGTTGACGATGATATGGATTCACCTTGGGAAGGGGCGATTTTGTACCAAAGAAACTCTTCGATTACACACGTCGAGTATTGTACAACTTTAGAAAGGTTGGGATTAGGGCATCTTTCAACTGAAGTTTCTAAGTCTCGAGCCTCTTTGATGGGATTACGTGTTACAAACTCAGTGAAGGATTTTCCAAATGGAACGCCTGTCTTGGTATCTATTGATGTGACTAGGAAGAAGAAGCATAATCTGAAGCTTGACGGGATCATACGCACAGTCATAACTCTTGGATGCAATAGGTAAGTTGTCTTTTGTTCTTGAAATCGTGTTTATAGTTGATGCTTTTGTTACCTGGTAGTATATATAATTAGTAGTTATTCACATTGTTACTTTTGTTCGTCGTGTTGTTAGGTTAGGACTGGTTCTGAAATTAAGAATAGTATATGTAAAATTCAGTGCAAGAGTAGGATGACCGTGTAGGGGTTTTTTATAGGTATTATAGGTACTTTTGGTCCAAGTACAGTAATACATCTTCAACTTTGTTTTTCCAGCTATTATCATTTGATTGCAGAGTTGCGTAGAATACAACTGTGCATTGAAACAACCAGCTTAACTGAACACGTCTTTAGAAATAACATAAATCTCACTTTTGACAATTCAAAAGCACGAGGAAGTTACCTAGTAACATGTTAATACGATTGTTCTTAGTCATTACTGGAGGTGGAACACGGATGGGCTGGGTAATGGGTCAAAAGAGGTAAGTTTGAATACAAGTCGGGTTGGGTTGACCATTGACACCTCTTCGGTTTCTGTCTAACAATTTGAAATTTCTTTTGGTTTTTAACTGTTTGACACTTTAGACATAAAACATAACCCGAGTCAACCCACTCTTAAGTAGATGGATCGAAATTGGCAATTTCAGTAATGACAACCAACCTCCTTCATGTTTTCACTGTATTTCATATAATTTAGGTTGCATACACTAGTAATACCATCTTCAGGCACACACAAATCACACATTTAGGATTATATTTGACTAAAACTATAGTATTCTTGATACATATAATAGTGATCAAGGTTTTGTGTCTTTTAAGGTGTGGTGGACTCGCTGCTGATTGTGTGTTCTCCAATTTCTCACTTGTACTAACTGAAGAACCCATAGAAGAGCCTGATATCATAAACATGGGAGTTATTTATGGTCAAAGTAAAGCCAATGGCACTGAAGAACAAGAAGATGATTTAGCAGACATTGACTTAGATGACTGGCTTTATTTCCCTCCTGAAGAGAAATCAATAGATATATCAAAGAATATAAGAGACATGGTGCATCTGGAAATAACAATCAACGGCTTATGTGACCCGATGTGCAAAGGTTTGTGTCTCAAATGTGGTCAAAATCTTAATACTAGTAATTGTAAATGCAGTCAACAGAGCTCTAAGCCTAAAAGTTATGGGCCTCTTGGAGGTTTGAAAGAGAAAATGCAACAATAGGGAGCCCGTAGTTTCTTTTCAGGATTTTAGATCTGTTTGTTTCTATCATTGACATGTATGCGGAACCCTTTAGTTCGCGTTTAGTTAGGATGTGTTTAGCTGTTTTTGGAGATATGATCGGATTGTTATAGAATTTTGTACACTACCAATTTTATTAATATGTAATTTACACACGAGGCATGATCTTGATAGGTTGTATGTAATCATATCTGTGCATGATTTCTGCTAGGACTATTCGTTGGGTCTAAACCAGAAATTATAAAATCTAAAGTAACTGAATATAGCAGTTTGGTTTTCATTTTCTTGATTTGGACCAATCTTTGTCCCCAAATAGAAGTAACTTAATCAACAAGCTGCTGGGTTGACAAGTGATCTTTTCAAAGGATACTGATTATGAATATATAAAGTTTAAGCATCCAAATGGAAGGAAAGTGAACATTATAAAGTTTAGGCATCACATGCACGTATAAGAAAAATCACGAAGCATCTTACAACACAGAAACATACTAAAAGAACAATATACCTAATAGCAGTCTACTTATTGCAAATAAGCTGTAACATACAACCATATAACTTTTTTTTTTAATCTCCATCAAAACACGATTGAGTCCACAACCATCAAATTTCGGAGATCGGTCATTAAGTGCACTATAGATTGAAGAATCTGATAGGCTCATGAATGACCAACTTGAGCATATGGAGATTCGACCCCCACGTCTCAACTTCTTGAACTTCCTTCTCGGTTTTCCTACCTTTCTTGCTTTTGTAATACACTGTCATAAAGTTCCCCACAGACTTCATACTTTCTTGACACTTTTTATAAAGCTCGCCATCAAACATCTTCCGAAGTCTTTTTCACCGAGTTCACTAACACATCGTGTCTCGAACCCATTGTTCTCTATCAACCACTGCTCCATACGACTTACTGCAACAGACCCATCAAATACTTCACCTCTTAACACGATCCGTGCGTGTGGGGAATTTGTAGTAATAACGAACACCAACGGATATGCTTAGTCTCGAAGGCGTGTGAACACTTTCAGGATCGAATCAATTGGCGGTTCTACCAAATTATTCAATCGGATACAATTCAGAGTTGAGAATTTTCTGTATGTTTGTGTATGAGATATAATGAACCGTTATCTTGATAATGACCAAACAAACCGTATATAACATGTTACGGGATAACGCCAATGGCGGTTTAGGGTTTCAAGTTGTCAAGTTTTGTCCCTCAATTTAGAAAATTGTCGAGGAACAACACTTCAGAATCAATGACTTCAACGAATCCATTGCATTTGTGAAATACAACTCAGCCAGAATCCATTGTATAGCAACCCATTTCGACCAGCCGGGGCTCTGCCCCTTGGACCTGCCGGTAGGCTGGACCACTACGGTGCCCCGGACCCCTTCCTTAGGGGCTTTCCATAAGATCATAATAAATTCAAGTAGGTGTGCACTACGCACCTCCAAACCTAAATGATGTATTATTATGATGAAATTGGTCAAAACAAGTTAATCCAATTACACTAAAATATCCAACATTCCTCCCTATTTTAGTGCAATCCTTGATTAACTAAAACAAGTAATCTCAAACAATCAAACTTTTGCATAAATGAAATGTCGTGACGATTGAATTTCACATTAGTACATTACACATTCCAAATATTCGAATACCGTGGTGTCGCTAAGGATTGAACCACGGAATTCAATATGAATACCCGAAGATAATGTACACAAAAGTTTACATACATAGTAGTTCTATCTTGACACATGTTTTACTAGCCTATGTCCTTATCCTTCATAAGCATGTCAAAGCCAAGTCCGGCTTCTTGAAGCGGCTAAAATTCATGCTCATATAGGTAGCTCTTTTAGTCTTGCACCTACAACGCAATTTGTCAAAAGAGCTATTAAGAATATATTCATTCAACCTCCCTAACTTGTAGGTCCGAACACATACCTTGGGATGATTCTTCTAATGTGTTCCAATCTCTAGATATTAAGCCTTCCACATTGAATTCAGCACCTAGCGTCATACTAGATGGGAATTGGGTATCTTGATATCGAGATTTCGATGGACTTTAATCCCATCCCTATGGCGAATTTTTCACGAGATCTCGATTCAACCCTTTGGTTAAATGATCGGCTAAATTGTGTTGTGTTTTCACAAACACCACGGATATCACACCATTCGTGACAAGATCACGTAATATGCTATGTCTAACACCTATGTGTCTAGACTTCCCATTATATACTTGACTGTATGCCTTAGCCAAAGTAGCTTGACTATCACATCTGATAGAAATGGATGATATCGGTTTAGGCCACAATGGAATTTCATAAATTAAGTTCCTTAGCCATTGACTTCTTTACCATTGCTAATGCCACAAACTCGATTCCATTGTTGAATCGATTATGCAAGTTTGCTTCTTAGATGCCCGACAAATGGCACCACCTCCAGTAGGTATACCCAACCGGTTGTGGAAGAATGATCTTCCTGATTGGAAATCCAACTTGCATCTGAATAACCTTCAAGAACAGAAGGAAATCCATTATAAGTCAAACCATAATCCATTGTTCCTTTCAAATCTGAAATACTCTATTAATGGCTCGCCAATGGATTAAACCTGGATTGTGAGTATATCTACTCAACTTTCCAACGGCAAAGGCTATATCAGGTCTAGTACTAATCATGGCATACATTAAAGATCCAATAGCCCTTGAATATTCAAGTTGATTCACAAAGCACACCTTTATTAGGCACAAGTTTTGTTGTGGGATCCATAGGGGTACCTATAGGAGAACAATCTTTGAGATTAAATTTATCCAACATCTTCTCAATATAATGTGATTGAGAGATAGTAATGCCATGTTCTCCATGTATGATCTTAATGCCAAGAATCACATCGCCTCCCCATGTCCTTCATTTCAAACTTAGAGGACAAAAACTCCTTAGTTGTATCAACTTGATCTTGGTCAGTACCAAAGATCAACATGTCATCAACATACAAGCAAATGATTACTCCTTTACCAGAAGCATCAAACTTGCTGTATACACACTTATCTGCTTGGTTTAATGCAAAACCATTAGACAAGATAACATCATCAAATTTCGATGCCATTGCTTGGGAGCTTGCTTGAGCCATAAAGAGATTTAACCAATTTACAAACCTTATTTTCGTTACCAAGCATGACAAAACCTTCAGGTTGTCTTATGTAAATCTCTTCATCCAATTCACCATTCGAAAAGGTGTTTTAACATCCATTTGGTGAATTACAAGATTATGTATAGCGCATGTGCTAACAATAATCTAATGGTGGTAATCCTAGCAACAGGAGCATAGGTATCAAAGAAATCAATACCTTCCTTTTGTCTAAAGCCTTGGATAACCAATCTGGCTTTATACTTGTCTATGCTTCCATCCACCTTCATCTTCTTTTTGAAGATCCATTTACTATTCAATGGTTTAAAACCGGTGGTAAATCGGACGGTTTCCAAGTATTATTGTACATAATAGAGTCAATCTCATCTTGGATTGCCTCTTTCCAAAATCAGACATCCCTTGAAGCCATAGCTTCCTTTGTAGGTCCTAGGATCTTTATCAACATTGAAACAATATTGATATTGAAATTGAATTTCATTCCTTGATCCTTCGACCAAATATAGTTGGAAATCGCCACCAAAAGATTTGGTTTTCCTTGCTCTTACACTCCTTCTAGGCTCGAGAGGCTCGGAGGAGAAACAGTCACTTGGTCGGATGCACCAAAGTTACTAGAACTTGCAATCATGTCTGCAGGTTTAGGTAAAGATGTAAACCTATCCTCATTGCCAAAATCAGCATCTCGTGACTCAATAACAGAGTGAACGGATACATAATCATTAGGTTCTATGACATAGAATCTATAGCACTTAGAATTCTCGGGATAGCCATGAATACACAATCTATACCTCTTTGACATATATTATTTATTTTAGGATCAGTCAATCTTACCACACTCTGACCCCAAACTCTGAGATAACTCGGTTTTGGTGCCTTTTTATACCAAAGTTCATAAGGGGTTATCTTGTTCCTTTTATTAGGAACTCTATTTAATAAATAACGGTATTAACATAGCCTCACCCCAAAATCCATCACTTAGGCCAGAATAGCATATCATGGAATTAACCATTTCTTTTAATGTCCTATTCTTCTTTTCAGTACCATTTTGTTGAGGTGTATATGGAGCGGTGGTTTGATGTATTATACCGTAGATTGAAAATATCTTTGGATCATAATACTCGCCTCCCCTATCAGTGCGAAGTGTTTTAATCTTCACACCATGATAAAGCTCTACTTCCTCTTTATAAATTTTAAACTTATCAAGAGCTTCATCTTTTGTATGACACAAGTAAACATAGCAGTATCTAGTAGCATCATCAATAAAAGTAACTACATACTTTTTATTACCAAGTGATGGAGTTGAATGAAAATCACACAAATCACTGTGTACAAGTTCTAATACCTTAGTATCTCTAATGACATTTTTGGTGAAAGGTTGTCTAGTTATCTTAGTCAACACACAAGTTTAACACTTTTCACCATTCAATTCAAAAGCAGTTATTAGACTCATTTTTGACATGTCTATCATTCTCTTGTAATGTACGTGTCCTAGTCTAGCATGCCATAATTCAGATTTACCAAAATTATTGCTAGAACTAGTAGAAGCCATGCAAACAGAATTATTAAGAAACGAAACATCCAAATTTAATTTAAACATGCCATTCAAATATCCAAAGCCAATAAAGGTTCCATGTCTAGACAATATGTACTTGTCGCTTTCCAAGACTTGCTTGTAGCCACAATTATTTAATACAATACCAGATACTAAGTTCTTACGAATTTTATTACCAAGTGATAGAGTCCAATATCCGTGTACATCTGGGCGTATGTAGTGTCACCCTGCCTGCTCTCTTGCTCGAACCCTGGCTCTGGATACACCATGGTCTTATATGGGTGCTTGTACAGTCTGTGTGGACAAACCCAAATGGGATATACCTGTTTAGAAATTAACAAAAATGTAATTTCAACTCCCTTAAAGAATATAATGTTTACATTATTTCTCAAAAGTACATGTAAAGCGTACCTCCATTTCACGATGTACCCACTCTAAAGCATCTGAAACCTTGTGTAGAGGGACAAGCAAGTCCTGAAGGACATGCATGTCATGATAATAGTTTCGAATGGATTCGAATTGGGTGGCCTTAAGTAGAGGAATTTTTGGTGGCATCATCCAACCAAGAAGAAACCGAAACCACCATTGATCAGCAAATGGTAGGATGAGCTTCATTTCCCAGAAGTAACTCGGAGTGTATGCGTGATAATACTCACGAGCGGTATGTATTCGACGAACTCACCTTTCTTTAAAGCCGTTTGCGGCGTCTTGATAGAACCATGGCTTGAACCACCACCCTATGCTATTAACCTTGGTATGGTTCCTCTTTGCTTCTTCTTTAGAAGCGTATTTGCCCGTCATGCAAATAGCTTCATTAGGATTGTAGATTATCGTTTCTACAAAATCCGGAACCTTTTTGTTGCTTTCATCCCCAAAATCATGTGTGAAAGAATCGATATACCCCTTTGAGAGGTCAGTTATGTCACCTTTTACAGGTTTATATGTTAATTTAATGTATTCATTGATAGCTATAAGTTTAATTTCCGCACAAGTAAGCAGACCCAATGTCCCTTGAGACCATGGGATAGCATAAAAAGATCGAATACTCGTTATCTTTTGTTGCACGAACCACCTTCCCGTTGCCTAATATTATCTCATAAGCGACAATAGTGTCGGAAAAGAGACCATGCAAATGCGAGCTTCCTTCAAGTCCACTACCATTGATTAGCCCACCAACGGTAAGATCATCAAGCTCAGGAACCACAGCAGGTGCAAGATTCATTGGGACAGATGACTCGCGTGATCGACCCATTTTACCAAGGGCTCACATTTAACGACCATTCTCACATGGTCTATTTCAAGAATTTTACAAAAAGCTGAAAGATCTACAGGGAAATGCCGAGCTCGTTTGTAGTCAACATTACGCATGCCCACTGTTACCCATGGTTTCCGGGCAGTGCAGATAAGACCATCCTTCAATGGGTTTCTTTTCTTCAACCTTGTTATTGTTTTCACGACGTTTTCACCATGTTCTTTCGGCGTTGCTTGTATGATTTCGGTTGGGATTTGAGCTCCCCAAGATAATCAAGGATGTACAAAGTAAGAGACATCGGAAGTACGATAAAGATGACCAAAACCCATCGGAACTGGACAAGATAATCGACCCACACCTTCGTCCTCTTTGCTCTTAGTAAGGAAGACATTTTAGTATATCATAAATTCATAACTATATGTTGTCTATTTATATATATGCAGTTGGTGACCTTGTCTCTCTTACAATCGAACTCTTGTCCTGATAAATGGTTACGGTATTAGAGCGATGGGTGTCATATCGTTCCACAGGCGCCATTCCAGCGTGAAAGGCCTTTTGGCGCGGCGTTCGGCGTTACCACCCCCCCGCAGCGTCATTTCCCAAGTGAATTAAGCGCAGCGGCGTCAAAGAGAAAAAGTCAAAAAAAAAAAAAATATATAAATAAATGACCGTTTGAATTTAATGGCTACTTTTCAATTTTTTAAAACGGTGCACAACTATTTTTACGCGCTATATAAGCTCCTATACACAACTATTTTTACACACAAAATACTCTTTACTTCAATTTTCACTTTCATTTCTATACACACAAATTATATATAAAAAATGTCAACAACCAAATGATCCGTTTTTCAACAATCTTCTCGGTATATCGCAACACTCATCTTCGTTAAACCCTGCTATACCTTCGTCCGGATATTCAATATCTCCTCACAACATCTCAACTTTCCTCCGTTTGGTAGCCAATATAATATGTCAACATACACACCCGAACAACTATTTCAACAACCACTTAACCAACAATTTCAACATCTTAAACAAAATCCACCACCACTCTATGCATCACAAAGAACACAACCACCATAAGAAATCCGGGAAGAAAAGACACGAAGAATAGGAAAAAGACCCACAAAAGCGTACGAACCGAGGGACCGACACGGCCTCATGCTTGTTGGATGCCGGAGGAGGAAACATTATTAGCCGAATGTTATGTTCGCATTTCCAAGGATAACAAACTCGGAAATGACCAAAAGGATGAATCATTTTGGTACAAGGTTCCTTACGAGTTCAACAAAAGCGCTCTACACAAACGTACCAAGGATATGTTGACGAGGAAGTGGGAAATGTTGGTGGGTATCTCCCAGAACAGGGTTAAGACAATCAATGACAGTAGCAATACCACTAGGTGGTTACCGGATATCACTTGGAATCGTGTGATCACTTTCCAAAGTAAACTATTCGACCCTAATGCCTGGGTATCACGAATATCTACTTGGGATAAGACCAAATCCAGTTAGAGAATTAGGCACAATTCTATAACCCTTTCGCTAATAAGTGTTTACGTTTTGCAGTGTGTCCTTCATGCATTATCGGATCTCTATTTATAGGAGGTTCCTCTTGAGCTATTCCAATGGAATTATGAGTATTAATCGGCCCATTAATAGCCTCATAATTATCCCCATTATAGCCGTTAGTGGTTACATGACCAATTAAACGTGGTCATAATGGTTGTAACGCCATTTAGCGATACTTTCCATAAGCGATACTTTCCACTAGCGGTACTTTCACTTGCGGTGGAAATACAGCCTATCGATGGAAGCTTCTGCTTGCAGTACTTTCATAGCACTAGCGGGGATACACCACTTCGGTGGAAACATCGCTTATCATGGAAACGCTTATCGATGAAAATCACAAGCGGTACTTTCCACAAGCGGTACTTTCCTCAAGCGGTACTTTCACCGCCAGTACTTTCTACTAGCACCACCAATACAAACCACTATTAGAGTCAAGGTGTTCATGGACCTTATGGGTGTACACTCAGTACCTCTAACCCATTTCAAGGTGTGAACTAATCCACAAGTGCACTAAATTTTCCAACAATCCTCCCCAAATTTAGTTCACTTCCTTTGCATGAAAAATAAACATCAAGCAAAACATGTGCATAAATGAAAATGTCATGAGGATTGAATTTCCATCTTAGTAATTACACGTTCAAATATTCGAGAATCAGGGTGTTCTAAGAATTGAACCCTTCAACCCACTTGAATACACGAAGATAAATACACACAAGTTTTCAAACACTTAACAGCTCCCGACACTATACAAGCCATGTGTCCATATCCAAATTCATAAATGTTGTAAAGCTAAAAGTCCAAAGCTTCTGAGCGGCAAAACTTCAACATTTACATAGGTGGTTCCTCTTTAGTCATGCTCCTGCTAAGCACTTTTTCAAAGAAAATTAACCATTAAGAAGTAAAGACTTCATCCTCCTTTCAAATGGTTCGAGCACAACCTTGGGATGTAAATAAAACATGTGCTCAGTCCACGAATGTTCACTTTCCACATTGAACTCACTCCTAAGTTTCCTCGGAGGGAGTTGGGTGTCCTAGCATTCATGACTAAGTTGGACTTAAACCCATCCCTTTAGCGACTTTATAACCAAGTCTCTAGCGGACCCTTCGTCAAGTGATCGACTAAGTTTTGTTGAGATCTAACAAACTCTATAGATACCACCCCATTCATGATAAGCTCACGAATCATGCTATGTCCGACACCTAAGTGTCTAGACTTACCATTGTACATCTGGCTATAAGCCTTAGCCAATGTAGCTTTCGCACTATCACACCGATAGAAATAGGTGCTTTAGGTTTAAGCCACAATGGAATCTCAAGAAGCAAGTTTTTCAACCATTCACTTCTTTACCAGGAAATGCTAAAGCCACAAATTCAGATTCCATTGTTGAACTGGTGATGCAACTTTGTTTCTTGGATGCCCAAGAAATTGCACCTCCACCAAGTAGGAATACCCGACCATTTGGTAGACGAATTGTCTTCGATTATCGATCCAACTTGCATCGGTGTAACCTTCCAACACGATGGGTAACCAGATATATGAGAGACTATAATCCATAGTTCTCTTGAAATACTTCAGTACCCTTTGAACGCTTGCCATGATGAGCACTAGGATTACTAGTATACAGCTCAATTTTCCCCGCAAAACCAATATCGGTCTTGTACACGTCATGGCATACATCAGGCAGCCAATTACCCTAGAATACTCAAGTTGAGATACTGACTTTGCCATGGTTAGGCATCGACTTCTCACAATTATCCATAGGTGTACTCATCGAGTACAATCAAAGTAATTGAATTTCCTCAGCACCTTCTCAATATAATGAGACAGAGTGATAGAAATTCTTTTACTTTCATGTTTAATCCTTATACCAAGGATAACATCACCCCATGTCCTTCATGGAGAACCTTGATGACAAAAATTCCTTTGTCAAGTCAACCTGATTTTGGTCATTGCCAAAGATCAACATGTCATCAACATATAGACAAATGATGACTCCTTTACCGGATTCATCAAATTTGCTATATACACATTTGTCGGCTTGGTTAAGAACATAACCATTAGACAAAACCACTTCATCAAATTTTTGATGCCATTGCTTAGGTGCTTGCTTAAGTCCATAAAGAGACTTAATCAGTTTACACACCTTGTTTTCATTGCAGGCATGATGAAGCCCTGCGGTTGGTTCATATAAACCTCCTCTTCCAATTCACCATTCAAGAAAGCTGTTTTCA
Organism: Chrysanthemum makinoi; assembly: GCA_910596185.1. NCBI lineage: Eukaryota > Viridiplantae > Streptophyta > Magnoliopsida > Asterales > Asteraceae > Chrysanthemum > Chrysanthemum makinoi. The sequence goes on along the minus strand of OU343216.1, from coordinate 161,975,289 downwards.
CATCCATCGGATGAATAACCAGATTGTGAATAGATGCCATAGCAATCAGCATCTTATGGTAATGCGATACGAGCCACGGGGCATAAGTATCAAAATAGTCTATTCGACTTTTGTTTAAAGCATTGAATGACTAGTCTAGCCTTGAACTTTTCAATAGTTCCATCTACCTTCATTTTCTTTTGAAAATCCATTTGCAACCCAAAGGTTTGCAACCAGGAGGTAGATCAACCAACACCCAAGTGTTGTTGCCCATGATGGAATCCATCTCATCATTGATTGCTTCTTTCCGAAAGCAATATCACGGGACTTCATTGCTTCTTCAAATGTTTTAGGGTCATCCTAAACAATGAAGCAATAGGAGTATTGGTCGAGACCTCATCCTGGTACCTTCAACTAAGTATAGTTGAAACTCGGTCCAAATGACTTTGGAGTCGACCCTTTTGCTTTTCCCGAGGTTCAGTTGTTGAACCACAACCTCATCAGGCACCACCTGATGGTTCATCATCAGGGACCTCTGATACACCAGCGTCATGAGTTCCATTAGGAATCCTCTGACTTGGTCTAGGAACTGATGAGAATCTATTCTCATCAAAGTCTGCATCCCTTGATTCAATAATGGAGTTAATTGAAACATATTCATTAGGTTCAATAACATAGAACCTAAAAGCCTTGGAATGCTCGGCATATCCAACAAAGATGCAGTCAATGCCTCTTTCACCCAAAGTCTTTTGCTTTGGATCGGGAGTCTTACAATGTACCCTACAACCCCAAACATTGAGATAGTTCAGGTTAGGTTTCCTTTTAGTCCAGAGTTCATAAGGGGTATCCTTGTTCCTTTTGTTAGGAATCCTATTTAATAAATAGCAAGCTGTTAACATAGCTTCACCCCAGAACCCTAGACTCAGTCCTGAATAGGACAACATGGAATTAACCATCTCCTTCCAAGACACCTGTTTTTCCTTTCGAAATACCATTTTGCTCGAGGAGTATATGGGCATAGTTTCATGGATAATACCAACAGTGAAAGTACTTGAGTATCCATGTACTCACCTCCCCTATCGGTCCTTAATCTTTTGATCAAAGACCCAAGTTGTAATTCAACTTCAATTTTAAACACTTTGAATTTATCTAATGCTTCATCCTTGGTATGTAAAAGATAGACATAACAAAATCTAGAAGCATCATCAATGAATGTCACAAAGTACTTCTTATTCCCCAAAGAAGGAGTGGCATGCAAATCACACAGTCGTGAATAAGCTCCAAGATCTTAGTCTCACGACTAACAACCTGAAAGGGTTTCTTGGTTATCTTGGTCAACATGCAAGTTTTACACTTTTCGTGTCCATGTCAAAAAGCGAGGATTAAACCATCCCTAAACATATCTTGCATTCTTTTATAGTGAACATGACCAAGTCTAGCATGCCAAAGGGTAGAATCAGTCTGATCATATGTGGTCACAAAAGAAATAACACTGCAGTGGTAATATTAAGCCTCAACATTTGATTACATAAATAACCAAAACCAATAAAAACACCACATTTAGAAAGAACAAATTTATCAGATTCAATAACTTGTTTATATCCATGATTATTCAAAACACTACTTGAAACCAAGTTTTTCCTTATATCGGGAACATGAATAACATTAAACAAGGTTACAATCTTTCCGGAACTAAACCTAAGATCTACACAACCACGACCATGCACCAAGGCAATTGACTCATTTCCCATGTGAAGAATAGAACCATCATTCATTGACTCATAAGTCTTGAACCAGCTTCTATCTTTACACACATGAACTGTTGCACCAGAGTCAACCCACCACGCAACATCATCATCCTGCACATAAAAAGATTCAGATACATATGTAACATAATAAATCTGAAAAGACTTATTAAACATATTTCGACCTTTCGGTGAGTTGGTTTGAACCACCACTCCACGAACCATTAGTGCTGATCCATTGGCTTTACCACCAACTTTAACACCCTTGCGGTCCCTTTTAATGTGACCAGTTTTGCCACATTTCCAACAAGTAGGTGTTGCCTTCTTGTTTGGATCAGCCCTTGTGTTATCATGATATTTGCGTTTGCCTTTGTTGTCATTGTACCTGGTGGAGTTGTTATGCTCCACCATATTGACAACAGATGGTCAAAGAAGCATTGCCACTCTTTGGCTTGTCATTGTCCGCACCTTGAGATTCCTCAGTATGTGCGAGATGACTACCCAACTCAACAAGAGTTAACTCCTCCTTCATATGTTTCAAGGTATGCTTGAAATCTTTCCATGAAGGAGGAAGTTTGTCAATGACACACGAGACTTTGATAGCCTCATCCATGTTCATTTGGTGTTGTGTAAACCTTCCAAGTATTCCAAGAAGTTCATTGTATTGTTCCATAACCGGTCTTGAATCAGTCATTTTGTAATTTGTGAAATTACTAACAAGGAACTTCTTACTTGATGTATCCTCAGCCATATATTTGGCATCCAAGGAATCCCACAGTTCTTTGGAAGATTCAAAGTTCGGATAAATATCAAACAAAGAATCAGACATACCATTCAGAATAAGACCTCTGCATATGTAGTCATCATTCTCCCATTTGCTCCTCCTCCGATCGCTCCACGCAGTAGCATCATCACCATCATCGAGGGAATAGGTGTGGTTAGCACATACACCACACTCATGCTTGACAGCCAGAAGTGCATCTTCTTCTGCCACCTCCTAAAATCCACCCCTTCAAACTTGTCAAGCTTGGCAAAGTTTGAGGCCATGTGTTTCATTGCGTGATTGCCATTGATTATCACAAAATAGTTTACTTTGATTGTTGGTGGGTATCTCCCGGAGCGGGTTAAGACAATCAATGACAAGTGCAATACCACTAGGTTATTACCGGATATCACTTGGAATCGTGTGATCACTTTCCAAAGTAAACTATTCGACCCTAATGCCGGGGTATCACGAATATCTACTTGGGATAAGACCAAATGCGGTTAGAGAATTAGGCACAATTCTATAACCCTTTCGCTAATAAGTGTTTACGTTTTACGTATTGTCCTTCATGCATTATCAGATCTCCTATTTATAGGAGGTTACTCTTGAGCTATTACAATGGAATTATGAGTATTAATCGGCCCATTAATAGCCTCATAATTATCCCCATTATAGCCGTTAGTGGTTACATGACCAATTAAACGTGGTCATAATGCGGTTATATACGCCATTTAGCAAGACTTTCCATAAGCATTACTTTCCACTAGCGGTACTTTCACTTGCGGTGGAAATACGACCTATCATGGAAGCACGCTTATCATTACTTTCATAGCACTAGCAATGGATACACCACTTCGGTGGAAACATCGCCTATCGCTGGAAACACTGCTATCGGTGAAAATCACAAGCGGTACTTTCCCAAGCGATTTCCTCAGCAAGATACTTTCACCGCCAGTACTTTCTACTAGCACAACCAATACAAACCACTATTAGAGTCAGGGTGTTCATGGACCTTATGGGTGTACACTCCGTACCTCCTAACCCATTTCAAGGTGTGAACTAATCCCACAAGTGCACTAAATTTTCCAACAGGAAACGTTGAACGCTAATTGCCAAAAGTTCAACGCTATCTTCAAACGTTTATAGAGTTTGAGTAGAAGTGGAGAAAACGAGGTTGATCTTTTTGCCCGTGTTAGGCAAACATATCGTGATAAGTCAAAAGGGTCAAGAGCGTTTGTTTAAGACAACGAGTAGCAAATCTTGAAAAAAACACCCCAAGTGGGATGCGTCTGACCCCGTTTATCTCACCGGGCATGCCAAACTATTCAAAGATGATGCGAGACCACGTCCCCCGGCAAACCACGTCCCACGAAAAAACTAAATCGGAAACCACGCCGAGCACCATGTGAAGTAACCCGCCGGATTTTGGGGATACTTTACAAAATGAATTTAGACTCAAACGGGAAGCCGCTCAATCGGCGTCTGAGGTGGCGTAGGAGAAAGACCGGAAAATAATGTAGTTATAAGAAATGAAGTTTCTCGCCACTAGCACCGCTGGATGTCGATGAGGATGCCTACATGATCAACATGTAAAAGAAGAAATTAAGTCGAAAATATATACATGACAATAAATTATCGTATTGTGTTTTTTTCGTATTGTTTTATTTATTTTTTTCCTTACGTTTTTTTTGTATGTTTTTTATTTTCGTATTGTAATTTGTATTTTTGTTTGAATGAATAAAAAAGTAGTTGGTTTGAAAAATAGAAAAAGAAAATAAATAAAACACTGAGTCTCAAAAGGGGTTTCCTAGCTTGAGTTATGAGTGAGAGATTATTTTGTTGTGTGAATGTGAAAAAAGAAATGTTGAGTTGGCTATGATATGACAAAACGACTTCCATGATACCTTTTGCTCTTACATCTTTTTTCGGTATTAGCAAGATACAATTAACCAGTGTTAGGTAAAGGATAGCAATCTTTGATGTGATCTAACTACTACTATATATAAAGAGTTTAATTTGACATGAACCTACAATGTTTTATTTGATGTGATCACTATTATAAAGATTTTAATGTGACATGAAAATGCAATGTTTTATTTGATGTGATAACTGCTATAAAATTTTTAATTTCACGTGAAATTGCAATGGTTTATTTGATGCGATCACCACTATAAAAAGTTTAATTTGACATGAAATTGCAATGGTTTATTTGATATGATCACTACTTTTTAAAGAGTTTAATTTGACATGAAATTACAATGATTTATTTGATGTTATCACTACTATAACGACTTTAGTTTGACATGAAATTACAATGCTTTGTCTCTAATTGTCGTATACATATAACACGTATTCTGTCTTTTTTAATACAAAATTTGTGTGAATTGTGACTTGATCACAAACGGGCCCGCGTTTTCGACATTAAGTGTGATATATATATTAATGATATTCACATGCATAACCGATTAATATGTACTTGAGAATGACCAAAACATACTCTACTTCAATTCTATTAATGATATTCACATGCATAACCGATTAATATGTACTTGAGAATGGCCAAAACATACTCTACTTCAATTCGTACGATTAATATGTACTTGAGAATGGCCAAAACTTACTCTACTTCAATTGCACTAGCGGAAAGTTCACTGAGAATGGCCCAATTAGGTGAAGGTCATATGAGCTGGGCCAAGTTCAATCACTGTTTTTATACACATATTGACATAGGGAAATTATCCCTGCCGTAGACAGTAGATAACTTGTCTGCCGCAAGGTTTAAACGAGGGGTCAAATATATAAAATTTAAAACTTGAAGGCTGCAAAATGAAAATGTCAAATTTCATTTTCCAAACAAACATGAGACAAATTCCCTGCTGCAACAGTAGGGATGTTATCCCCGTTGACATATATGATATATCTTAAAAATTTAGGTGTCATTTGTTTATTCGGATGTTTTATTTCTTTATTTGTAAATCATATCTGCAAAAAAAAGATGTATAAATTTTCATCCTGCAAGAAAGAAAATTGTTTTTTGTGTTTATGAAAGAAGAAAATAAAAGACAAATAAATAGGGTTTGTGTTAAAAAAGTGAGAAGAAATGAAAGTTTATATCTAACTTTTGAAGAGGTAAGAAGTGAAAAGAAGCACATTATATCTGCAACAAAAAAAAAAAAAAAATTACCACAAAACAAAAGAAGTGAAAATAAAAAAAGAACCCTTTAGTTCGCGTTTAGTTAGGATGTGTTTAGCTAGGATGTGTTTGTATCATTGACATGTATGCAGAACCCTTTAGTTCGCGTTTAGTTAGGATGTGTTTAGCTGTTTTTGGAGATATGATCGGATTGTTATAGAATTTTGTACACTACCAGTTTTATTAATATGTAATTTACACACGAGGCATGATCTTGACAGGTTGTATGTATCATATCTGTGCATGATTCTTGCTAGGACTATTCGTTGGGTCTAAACCAGAAATTATAAAATCTAAAATAACTGAATATAGCAGTTTGGTTTTCATTTTCTTGATTTGGACCAATCTTTGTCCCCAAATAGAAGTAACTTAATCAACAAGCTGCTGGGTTGACAAGTGATCTTTTCAAAGGATACTGATTATGAATATATAAAGTTTAAGCATCCAAATGGAAGGAAAGTGAACATTATAAAGTTTAGGCATCACATGCACGTATAAGAAAAATCACGAAGCATCTTACAACACAGAAACATACTAAAAGAACAATATACCTAATATAGCAGTCTACTTATTGCAAATAAGCTGTAACATACAACCATATAACTTTTTTTTTTAATCTCCATCAAAACACGCCCAGTTGAGTCCACAACCATCAAATTTCGGAGATCGGTCATTAAGTGCACTATAGATTGAAGAATCTGATAGGCTCATGAATGACCAACTTGAGCATATGGAGATTCGACCCCCACAGTCTCAGCTTCTTGAACTTCCTTCTCGGTTTTCCTACCTTTCTTGCTTTTGTAATACACTGTCATAAAGTTCCCCACAGCTTCATACTTTCTTCGACACTTTTTATAAAGCTCGCCATCAAACATCTTCCAGAAGTCTTTTTCACTGAGTTCACTAACAGCATACTGTGTCTCGAACCCATTGTTCTCTATCAACCACTGCTCCATACGACTTACTGCAACAGACCCATCAAATACTTCACCTCTTAACACTGATCCTGGTGCGTAGTAGAGTCCAATATCCGTGTACATCTGGGCGTATGTAGTGTCACCCTGCCTGCTCTCTTGCTCGAACCCTGGCTCTGGATACACCATGGTCTTATATGGGTGCTTGTACAGTCTGTGTGGACAAACCCAAATGGGATATACCTGTTTAGAAATTAACAAAAATGTAATTTCAACTCCCTTAAAGAATATAATGTTTACATTATTTCTCAAAAGTACATGTAAAGCGTACCTCCATTTCACGATGTACCCACTCTAAAGCATCTGAAACCTTGTGTAGAGGGACAAGCAAGTCCTGAAGGACATGCATGTCATGATAATAGTTTCGAATGGATTCGAATTGGGTGGCCTTAAGTAGAGGAATTTTTGGTGGCATCATCCAACCAAGAAGAAACCGAAACCACCATTGATCAGCAAATGGTAGGATGAGCTTCATTTCCCAGAAGTAACTCGGAGTGTGTCTGTGATAATACTCACGAGCCGGTATGTATTCGACGAACTCACCTTTCTTTAAAGCCGTTTGCGCGTGCTGATAGAACCATGGCTTGAACCACCACCCTATGCTATTAACCTTGGTATGGTTCCTCTTTGCTTCTTCTTTAGAAGCGTATTTGCCCGTCATGCAAACAGCTTCATTAGGATTGTAGATTATCGTTTCTACAAAATCCGGAACCTTTTTGTTGCTTTCATCCCCAAAATCATGTGTGAAAGAATCGATATACCCCTTTGAGAGGTCAGTTATGTCACCTTTTACAGGTTTATATGTTAATTTAATGTATTCATTGATAGCTATAAGTTTAATTTCCGCACAAGTAAGCAGACCCAATGTCCCTTGAGACCATGGGATAGCATAAAAAAGATCAGAATACTCGTTATCTTTTGTTGCACGAACCACCTTCCCGTTGCCTAATATTATCTCATAAGCGACAATAGTGTCGGAAAAGAGACCATGCAAATGCGAGCTTCCTTCAAGTCCACTACCATTGATTAGCCCACCAACGGTAAGATCATCAAGCTCAGGAACCACAGCAGGTGCAAGATTCATTGGGACAGTGACTCGCGTGATCTGACCCATTTTTACCAAGGGCTCACATTTAACGACCATTCTCACATGGTCTATTTCAAGAATTTTACAAAAAGCTGAAAGATCTACAGGGAAATGCCGAGCTCGTTTGTAGTCAACATTACGCATGCCCACTGTTACCCATGGTTTCCGGGCAGTGCAGATAAGACCATCCTTCAATGGGTTTCTTTTCTTCAACCTTGTTATTGTTTTCACGACGTTTTCACCATGTTCTTTCTGACGTTGCTTGTATGATTTCGGTTGGGATTTGAGCTCCCCAAGATAATCAAGGATGTACAAAGTAAGAGACATCGGAAGTACGATAAAGATGACCAAAACCCATCGGAACTGGACAAGATAATCGACCCACACCTTCGTCCTCTTTGCTCTTAGTAAGGAAGACATTTTAGTATATCATAAATTCATAACTATATGTTGTCTATTTATATATATGCAGTTGGTGACCTTGTCTCTCTTACAATCGAACTCTTGTCCTGATAAATGGTTACGGTATTAGAGCGATGGGTGTCATATCGTTCCACAGGCGCCATTCCCACGTGAAAGGCCTTTTGGCGCGGCGTTCCGGCGTTACCACCCACCCCCGCAGCGTCATTTCCCAAGTGAATTAACTGGCACGGCGTCAAAGAGAAAAAGTCAAAAATAAAAAAAAAATATAAATAAATGACCGTTTGAATTTAATGGCTACTTTTCAATTTTTTTAAAACTGGTGCACAACTATTTTTACGCGCTATATAAGCTCCTATACACAACTATTTTTACACACAAAATACTCTTTACTTCAATTTTCACTTTCATTTCTATACACACAAATTATATATAAAAAAATGTCGCAACAACCAAATGATCCGTTTTTCAACAATCTTCTCGGTATATCGCAACACTCATCTTCGTTAAACCCTGCTATACCTTCGTCCGGATATTCAATATCTCCTCACAACATCTCAACTTTCCTCCGTTTGGTAGCCAATATAATATGTCAACATACACACCCGAACAACTATTTCAACAACCACTTAACCAACAATTTCAACATCTTAAACAAAATCCACCACCACTCTATGCATCACAAAGAACACAACCACCATAAGAAATCCGGGAAGAAAAGACACGAAGAATAGGAAAAAGACCCACAAAACGTACCAGAACCGAGGGGCCGACACGGCCTCATGCTTGTTGGATGCCGGAGGAGGAAACATTATTAGCCGAATGTTATGTTCGCAATTCCAAGGATAACAAACTCGGAAATGACCAAAAGGATGAATCATTTTGGTACAAGGTTCCTTACGAGTTCAACAAAAGCGCTCTACACAAACGTACCAAGGATATGTTGACGAGGAAGTGGGAAACGTTGAACGCTAATTGCCAAAAGTTCAACGCTATCTTCAAACGTTTATAGAGTTTGAGTAGAAGTGGAGAAAACGAGGTTGATCTTTTTGCCCGTGTTAGGCAAACATATCGTGATAAGTCAAAAGGGTCAAGAGCGTTTGTTTAAGACGACGAGTGGCAAATCTTGAAAAAAACACCCCAAGTGGGATGCGTCTGACCCCGTTTATCTCACCGGGCATGCCAAACTATTCAAAGATGATGCGAGACCACGTCCCCCGGCAAACCACGTCCCACGAAAAAACTAAATCGGAAACCACGCCGAGCACCATGTGAAGTAACCCGCCGGATTTTGGGGATACTTTACAAAATGAATTTAGACTCAAACGGGAAGCCGCTCAATCGGCGTCGCAGGTGGCGTAGGAGAAAGACCGGAAAATAATGTAGTTATAAGAAATGAAGTTTCTCGCCACTAGCCCGCTTGGGATGTCGGATGAGGATGCCTACATGATCAACATGCAAAAAGAAGAAATTCGTCGAAAATATTGATATGACAATTAATTATCGTATTGTGTTTTTCGTATTGTTTTATTTATTTTTCCTTACGTTTTTTTTTGTATGTTTTTTATTTTCGTATTGTAATTTGTATTTTTGTTTGAATGAATAAAAAAGTAGTTGGTTTGAAAAATAGAAAAAGAAAATAAATAAAACACTGAGTCTCAAAAGGGGTTTCCTAGCTTGAGTTATGAGTGAGAGATTATTTTGTTGTGTGAATGTGAAAAAAGAAATGTTGAGTTGGCTATGATATGACAAAACGACTTCCATGATACCTTTTGCTCTTACATCTTTTTTCGGTATTAGCAAGATACAATTAACCAGTGTTAGGTAAAGGATAGCAATCTTTGATGTGATCTAACTACTACTATATATAAAGAGTTTAATTTGACATGAACCTACAATGTTTTATTTGATGTGATCACTATTATAAAGATTTTAATGTGACATGAAAATGCAATGTTTTATTTGATGTGATAACTGCTATAAAATTTTTAATTTCACGTGAAATTGCAATGGTTTATTTGATGCGATCACCACTATAAAAAGTTTAATTTGACATGAAATTGCAATGGTTTATTTGATATGATCACTACTTTTTAAAGAGTTTAATTTGACATGAAATTACAATGATTTATTTGATGTTATCACTACTATAACGACTTTAGTTTGACATGAAATTACAATGCTTTGTCTCTAATTGTCGTATACATCTAACACGTATTCTGTCTTTTTTAATACAAAATTTGTGTGAATTGTGACTTGATCACAAACGGGGCCACGTTTTCGACATTAAGTGTGATATATATATTAATGATATTCACATGCATAACCGATTAATATGTACTTGAGAATGACCAAAACATACTCTACTTCAATTCTATTAATGATATTCACATGCATAACCGATTAATATGTACTTGAGAATGGCCAAAACATACTCTACTTCAATTCGTACGATTAATATGTACTTGAGAATGGCCAAAACTTACTCTACTTCAATTCGTACTAGCGGAAAGTTCACTGAGAATGGCCCAATTAGGTGAAGGTCATATGAGCTGGGCCAAGTTCAATCACTGTTTTTATACACATATTGACATAGGGGAAATTATCCCTGCCATAGACAGTAGATAACTTGTCTGCCGCAAGGTTTAAACGAGGGGTCAAATATATAAAATTTAAAACTTGAAGGCTGCAAAATGAAAATGTCAAATTTCATTTTCCAAACAAACATGAGACAAATTCCCTGCTGCAACAGTAGGGATGTTATCCCCGTTGACATATATGATATATCTTAAAAATTTAGGTGTCATTTGTTTATTCGGATGTTTTATTTCTTTATTTGTAAATCATATCTGCAAAAAAAAGATGTATAAATTTTCATCCTGCAAGAAAGAAAATTGTTTTTTGTGTTCAAGAAAGAAGAAAATAAAAGACAAATAAATAGGGTTTGTGTTAAAAAAGTGAGAAGAAATGAAAGTTTATATCTAACTTTTGAAGAGGTAAGAAGTGAAAAGAAGCACATATATCTGCAGCGCACAAAAAAAAAAATCTACACGCCCCGCAAACAAAAGAAGTGAAAATAAAAAAAGAACCCTTTAGTTCGCGTTTAGTTAGGATGTGTTTAGCTAGGATGTGTTTGTATCATTGACATGTATGCAGAACCCTTTAGTTCGCGTTTAGTTAGGATGTGTTTAGCTGTTTTTGGAGATATGATCGGATTGTTATAGAATTTTGTACACTACCAGTTTTATTAATATGTAATTTACACACGAGGCATGATCTTGACAGGTTGTATGTATCATATCTGTGCATGATTCTTGCTAGGACTATTCGTTGGGTCTAAACCAGAAATTATAAAATCTAAAATAACTGAATATAGCAGTTTGGTTTTCATTTTCTTGATTTGGACCAATCTTTGTCCCCAAATAGAAGTAACTTAATCAACAAGCTGCTGGGTTGACAAGTGATCTTTTCAAAGGATACTGATTATGAATATATAAAGTTTAAGCATCCAAATGGAAGGAAAGTGTACATTATAAAGTTTAGGCATCACATGCACGTATAAGAAAAATCACGAAGCATCTTACAACACAGAAACATACTAAAAGAACAATATACCTAATAGCAGTCTACTTATTGCAAATAAGCTGTAACATACAACCATATAACTTTTTTTTTTAATCTCCATCAAAACACGCCCAGTTGAGTCCACAACCATCAAATTTAGAGATCGGTCATTAAGTGCACTATAGATTGAAGAATCTGATAGGCTCATGAATGACCAACTTGAGCATATGGAGATTCGACCCCCACAGTCTCAGCTTCTTGAACTTCCTTCTCGGTTTTCCTACCTTTCTTGCTTTTGTAATACACTGTCATAAAGTTCCCCACAGCTTCATACTTTCTTCGACACTTTTTATAAAGCTCGCCATCAAACATCTTCCAGAAGTCTTTTTCACTGAGTTCACTAACAGCATACTGTGTCTCGAACCCATTGTTCTCTATCAACCACTGCTCCATACGACTTACTGCAACAGACCCATCAAATACTTCACCTCTTAACACTGATCCTGGTGCGTAGTAGAGTCCAATATCCGTGTACATCTGGGCGTATGTAGTGTCACCCTGCCTGCTCTCTTGCTCGAACCCTGGCTCTGGATACACCATGGTCTTATATGGGTGCTTGTACAGTCTGTGTGGACAAACCCAAATGGGATATACCTGTTTAGAAATTAACAAAAATGTAATTTCAACTCCCTTAAAGAATATAATGTTTACATTATTTCTCAAAAGTACATGTAAAGCGTACCTCCATTTCACGATGTACCCACTCTAAAGCATCTGAAACCTTGTGTAGAGGGACAAGCAAGTCCTGAAGGACATGCATGTCATGATAATAGTTTCGAATGGATTCGAATTGGGTGGCCTTAAGTAGAGGAATTTTTGGTGGCATCATCCAACCAAGAAGAAACCGAAACCACCATTGATCAGCAAATGGTAGGATGAGCTTCATTTCCCAGAAGTAACTCGGAGTGTGTCTGTGATAATACTCACGAGCCGGTATGTATTCGACGAACTCACCTTTCTTTAAAGCCGTTTGCGCGTGCTGATAGAACCATGGCTTGAACCACCACCCTATGCTATTAACCTTGGTATGGTTCCTCTTTGCTTCTTCTTTAGAAGCGTATTTGCCCGTCATGCAAACAGCTTCATTAGGATTGTAGATTATCGTTTCTACAAAATCCGGAACCTTTTTGTTGCTTTCATCCCCAAAATCATGTGTGAAAGAATCGATATACCCCTTTGAGAGGTCAGTTATGTCACCTTTTACAGGTTTATATGTTAATTTAATGTATTCATTGATAGCTATAAGTTTAATTTCCGCACAAGTAAGCAGACCCAATGTCCCTTGAGACCATGGGATAGCATAAAAAAGATCAGAATACTCGTTATCTTTTGTTGCACGAACCACCTTCCCGTTGCCTAATATTATCTCATAAGCGACAATAGTGTCGGAAAAGAGACCATGCAAATGCGAGCTTCCTTCAAGTCCACTACCATTGATTAGCCCACCAACGGTAAGATCATCAAGCTCAGGAACCACAGCAGGTGCAAGATTCATTGGGACAGTGACTCGCGTGATCTGACCCATTTTTACCAAGGGCTCACATTTAACGACCATTCTCACATGGTCTATTTCAAGAATTTTACAAAAAGGTGAAAGATCTACAGGGAAATGCCGAGCTCGTTTGTAGTCAACATTACGCATGCCCACTGTTACCCATGGTTTCCGGGCAGTGCAGATAAGACCATCCTTCAATGGGTTTCTTTTCTTCAACCTTGTTATTGTTTTCACGACGTTTTCACCATGTTCTTTCTGACGTTGCTTGTATGATTTCGGTTGGGATTTGAGCTCCCCAAGATAATCAAGGATGTACAAAGTAAGAGACATCGGAAGTACGATAAAGATGACCAAAACCCATCGGAACTGGACAAGATAATCGACCCACACCTTCGTCCTCTTTGCTCTTAGTAAGGAAGACATTTTAGTATATCATAAATTCATAACTATATGTTGTCTATTTATATATATGCAGTTGGTGACCTTGTCTCTCTTACAATCGAACTCTTGTCCTGATAAATGGTTACGGTATTAGAGCGATGGGTGTCATATCGTTCCACAGGCGCCATTCCCACGTGAAAGGCCTTTTGGCGCGGCGTTCCGGCGTTACCACCCACCCCCGCAGCGTCATTTCCCAAGTGAATTAACTGGCACGGCGTCAAAGAGAAAAAGTCAAAAATAAAAAAAATATAAATAAATGACCGTTTGAATTTAATGGCTACTTTTCAATTTTTTTAAAACTGGTGCACAACTATTTTTACGCGCTATATAAGCTCCTATACACAACTATTTTTACACACAAAATACTCTTTACTTCAATTTTCACTTTCATTTCTATACACACAAATTATATATAAAAAAATGTCGCAACAACCAAATGATCCGTTTTTCAACAATCTTCTCGGTATATCGCAACACTCATCTTCGTTAAACCCTGCTATACCTTCGTCCGGATATTCAATATCTCCTCACAACATCTCAACTTTCCTCCGTTTGGTAGCCAATATAATATGTCAACATACACACCCGAACAACTATTTCAACAACCACTTAACCAACAATTTCAACATCTTAAACAAAATCCACCACCACTCTATGCATCACAAAGAACACAACCACCATAAGAAATCCGGGAAGAAAAGACACGAAGAATAGGAAAAAGACCCACAAAACGTACCAGAACCGAGGGACCGACACGGCCTCATGCTTGTTGGATGCCGGAGGAGGAAACATTATTAGCCGAATGTTATGTTCGCATTTCCAAGGATAACAAACTCGGAAATGACCAAAAGGATGAATCATTTTGGTACAAGGTTCCTTACGAGTTCAACAAAAGCGCTCTACACAAACGTACCAAGGATATGTTGACGAGGAAGTGGGAAACGTTGAACGCTAATTGCCAAAAGTTCAACGCTATCTTCAAACGTTTATAGAGTTTGAGTAGAAGTGGAGAAAACGAGGTTGCCCGTGTTAGGCAAACATATCGTGATAAGTCAAAAGGGTCAAGAGCGTTTGTTTAAGACGACGAGTGGCAAATCTTGAAAAAAACACCCCAAGTGGGATGCGTCTGACCCCGTTTATCTCACCGGGCATGCCAAACTATTCAAAGATGATGCGAGACCACGTCCCCCGGCAAACCACGTCCCACGAAAAAACTAAATCGGAAACCACGCCGAGCACCATGTGAAGTAACCCGCCGGATTTTGGGGATACTTTACAAAATGAATTTAGACTCAAACGGGAAGCCGCTCAATCGGCGTACGAGGTGGCGTAGGAGAAAGACCGGAAAATAATGTAGTTATAAGAAATGAAGTTTCTCGCCACTAGCACCGCTGGGATGTCAGATGAGGATGCCTACATGATCAACATGTAAAAAGAAGAAATTCGTCGAAAATATATACATGACAATAAATTATCGTATTGTGTTTTTTTCGTATTGTTTTATTTATTTTTTCCTTACGTTTTTTTTTGTATGTTTTTTATTTTCGTATTGCAATTTGTATTTTTGTTTGAATGAATAAAAAAGTAGTTGGTTTGAAAAATAGAAAAAGAAAATAAATAAAACACTGAGTCTCAAAAGGGGTTTCCTAGCTTGAGTTATGAGTGAGAGATTATTTTGTTGTGTGAATGTGAAAAAAGAAATGTTGAGTTGGCTATGATATGACAAAACGACTTCCATGATACCTTTTGCTCTTACATCTTTTTTCGGTATTAGCAAGATACAATTAACCAGTGTTAGGTAAAGGATAGCAATCTTTGATGTGATCTAACTACTACTATATATAAAGAGTTTAATTTGACATGAACCTACAATGTTTTATTTGATGTGATCACTATTATAAAGATTTTAATGTGACATGAAATTGCAATGTTTTATTTGATGTGATAACTGCTATAAAATTTTTAATTTCACGTGAAATTGCAATGGTTTATTTGATGCGATCACCACTATAAAAAGTTTAATTTGACATGAAATTGCAATGGTTTATTTGATATGATCACTACTTTTTAAAGAGTTTAATTTGACATGAAATTACAATGATTTATTTGATGTTATCACTACTATAACGACTTTAGTTTGACATGAAATTACAATGCTTTGTCTCTAATTGTCGTATACATCTAACACGTATTCTGTCTTTTTTAATACAAAATTTGTGTGAATTGTGACTTGATCACAAACGGGGCCACGTTTTCGACATTAAGTGTGATATATATATTAATGATATTCACATGCATAACCGATTAATATGTACTTGAGAATGACCAAAACATACTCTACTTCAATTCTATTAATGATATTCACATGCATAACCGATTAATATGTACTTGAGAATGGCCAAAACATACTCTACTTCAATTCGTACGATTAATATGTACTTGAGAATGGCCAAAACTTACTCTACTTCAATTCGTACTAGCGGAAAGTTCACTGAGAATGGCCCAATTAGGTGAAGGTCATATGAGCTGGGCCAAGTTCAATCACTGTTTTTATACACATATTGACACAGGGGAAATTATCCCTGCCGTAGACAGTAGATAACTTGTCTGCCGCAAGGTTTAAACGAGGGGTCAAATATATAAAATTTAAAACTTGAAGGCTGCAAAATGAAAATGTCAAATTTCATTTTCCAAACAAACATGAGACAAATTCCCTGCTGCAACAGTAGGGATGTTATCCCCGTTGACATATATGATATATCTTAAAAATTTAGGTGTCATTTGTTTATTCGGATGTTTTATTTCTTTATTTGTAAATCATATCTGCAAAAAAAAGATGTATAAATTTTCATCCTGCAAGAAAGAAAATTGTTTTTTGTGTTCATGAAAGAAGAAAATAAAAGACAAATAAATAGGGTTTGTGTTAAAAAAGTGAGAAGAAATGAAAGTTTATATCTAACTTTTGAAGAGGTAAGAAGTGAAAAGAAGCACTTATATCTGCAAAAAAAAAAAAAATCTACACGCCCCGCAAACAAAAGAAGTGAAAATAAAAAAAGAACCCTTTAGTTCGCGTTTAGTTAGGATGTGTTTAGCTAGGATGTGTTTGTATCATTGACATGTATGCAGAACCCTTTAGTTCGCGTTTAGTTAGGATGTGTTTAGCTGTTTTTGGAGATATGATCGGATTGTTATAGAATTTTGTACACTACCAGTTTTATTAATATGTAATTTACACACGAGGCATGATCTTGACAGGTTGTATGTATCATATCTGTGCATGATTCTTGCTAGGACTATTCGTTGGGTCTAAACCAGAAATTATAAAATCTAAAATAACTGAATATAGCAGTTTGGTTTTCATTTTCTTGATTTGGACCAATCTTTGTCCCCAAATAGAAGTAACTTAATCAACAAGCTGCTGGGTTGACAAGTGATCTTTTCAAAGGATACTGATTATGAATATATAAAGTTTAAGCATCCAAATGGAAGGAAAGTGTACATTATAAAGTTTAGGCATCACATGCACGTATAAGAAAAATCACGAAGCATCTTACAACACAGAAACATACTAAAAGAACAATATACCTAATATAGCAGTCTACTTATTGCAAATAAGCTGTAACATACAACCATATAACTTTTTTTTTTAATCTCCATCAAAACACGCCCAGTTGAGTCCACAACCATCAAATTTCGGAGATCGGTCATTAAGTGCACTATAGATTGAAGAATCTGATAGGCTCATGAATGACCAACTTGAGCATATGGAGATTCGACCCCCACAGTCTCAGCTTCTTGAACTTCCTTCTCGGTTTTCCTACCTTTCTTGCTTTTGTAATACACTGTCATAAAGTTCCCCACAGCTTCATACTTTCTTCGACACTTTTTATAAAGCTCGCCATCAAACATCTTCCAGAAGTCTTTTTCACTGAGTTCACTAACAGCATACTGTGTCTCGAACCCATTGTTCTCTATCAACCACTGCTCCATACGACTTACTGCAACAGACCCATCAAATACTTCACCTCTTAACACTGATCCTGGTGCGTAGTAGAGTCCAATATCCGTGTACATCTGGGCGTATGTAGTGTCACCCTGCCTGCTCTCTTGCTCGAACCCTGGCTCTGGATACACCATGGTCTTATATGGGTGCTTGTACAGTCTGTGTGGACAAACCCAAATGGGATATACCTGTTTAGAAATTAACAAAAATGTAATTTCAACTCCCTTAAAGAATATAATGTTTACATTATTTCTCAAAAGTACATGTAAAGCGTACCTCCATTTCACGATGTACCCACTCTAAAGCATCTGAAACCTTGTGTAGAGGGACAAGCAAGTCCTGAAGGACATGCATGTCATGATAATAGTTTCGAATGGATTCGAATTGGGTGGCCTTAAGTAGAGGAATTTTTGGTGGCATCATCCAACCAAGAAGAAACCGAAACCACCATTGATCAGCAAATGGTAGGATGAGCTTCATTTCCCAGAAGTAACTCGGAGTGTGTCTGTGATAATACTCACGAGCCGGTATGTATTCGACGAACTCACCTTTCTTTAAAGCCGTTTGCGCGTGCTGATAGAACCATGGCTTGAACCACCACCCTATGCTATTAACCTTGGTATGGTTCCTCTTTGCTTCTTCTTTAGAAGCGTATTTGCCCGTCATGCAAACAGCTTCATTAGGATTGTAGATTATCGTTTCTACAAAATCCGGAACCTTTTTGTTGCTTTCATCCCCAAAATCATGTGTGAAAGAATCGATATACCCCTTTGAGAGGTCAGTTATGTCACCTTTTACAGGTTTATATGTTAATTTAATGTATTCATTGATAGCTATAAGTTTAATTTCCGCACAAGTAAGCAGACCCAATGTCCCTTGAGACCATGGGATAGCATAAAAAAGATCAGAATACTCGTTATCTTTTGTTGCACGAACCACCTTCCCGTTGCCTAATATTATCTCATAAGCGACAATAGTGTCGGAAAAGAGACCATGCAAATGCGAGCTTCCTTCAAGTCCACTACCATTGATTAGCCCACCAACGGTAAGATCATCAAGCTCAGGAACCACAGCAGGTGCAAGATTCATTGGGACAGTGACTCGCGTGATCTGACCCATTTTTACCAAGGGCTCACATTTAACGACCATTCTCACATGGTCTATTTCAAGAATTTTACAAAAAGGTGAAAGATCTACAGGGAAATGCCGAGCTCGTTTGTAGTCAACATTACGCATGCCCACTGTTACCCATGGTTTCCGGGCAGTGCAGATAAGACCATCCTTCAATGGGTTTCTTTTCTTCAACCTTGTTATTGTTTTCACGACGTTTTCACCATGTTCTTTCTGACGTTGCTTGTATGATTTCGGTTGGGATTTGAGCTCCCCAAGATAATCAAGGATGTACAAAGTAAGAGACATCGGAAGTACGATAAAGATGACCAAAACCCATCGGAACTGGACAAGATAATCGACCCACACCTTCGTCCTCTTTGCTCTTAGTAAGGAAGACATTTTAGTATATCATAAATTCATAACTATATGTTGTCTATTTATATATATGCAGTTGGTGACCTTGTCTCTCTTACAATCGAACTCTTGTCCTGATAAATGGTTACGGTATTAGAGCGATGGGTGTCATATCGTTCCACAGGCGCCATTCCCACGTGAAAGGCCTTTTGGCGCGGCGTTCCGGCGTTACCACCCACCCCGCAGGCGTCATTTCCCAAGTGAATTAACTGGCACGGCGTCAAAGAGAAAAAGTCAAAAATAAAAAAAAAATATAAATAAATGACCGTTTGAATTTAATGGCTACTTTTCAATTTTTTTAAAACTGGTGCACAACTATTTTTACGCGCTATATAAGCTCCTATACACAACTATTTTTACACACAAAATACTCTTTACTTCAATTTTCACTTTCATTTCTATACACACAAATTATATATAAAAAAATGTCGCAACAACCAAATGATCCGTTTTTCAACAATCTTCTCGGTATATCGCAACACTCATCTTCGTTAAACCCTGCTATACCTTCGTCCGGATATTCAATATCTCCTCACAACATCTCAACTTTCCTCCGTTTGGTAGCCAATATAATATGTCAACATACACACCCGAACAACTATTTCAACAACCACTTAACCAACAATTTCAACATCTTAAACAAAATCCACCACCACTCTATGCATCACAAAGAACACAACCACCATAAGAAATCCGGGAAGAAAAGACACGAAGAATAGGAAAAAGACCCACAAAACGTACCAGAACCGAGGGACCGACACGGCCTCATGCTTGTTGGATGCCGGAGGAGGAAACATTATTAGCCGAATGTTATGTTCGCATTTCCAAGGATAACAAACTCGGAAATGACCAAAAGGATGAATCATTTTGGTACAAGGTTCCTTACGAGTTCAACAAAAGCGCTCTACACAAACGTACCAAGGATATGTTGACGAGGAAGTGGGAAACGTTGAACGCTAATTGCCAAAAGTTCAACGCTATCTTCAAACGTTTATAGAGTTTGAGTAGAAGTGGAGAAAACGAGGTTGATCTTTTTGCCCGTGTTAGGCAAACATATCGTGATAAGTCAAAAGGGTCAAGAGCGTTTGTTTAAGACGACGAGTGGCAAATCTTGAAAAAAACACCCCAAGTGGGATGCGTCTGACCCCGTTTATCTCACCGGGCATGCCAAACTATTCAAAGATGATGCGAGACCACGTCCCCCGGCAAACCACGTCCCACGAAAAAACTAAATCGGAAACCACGCCGAGCACCATGTGAAGTAACCCGCCGGATTTTGGGGATACTTTACAAAATGAATTTAGACTCAAACGGGAAGCCGCTCAATCGGCGTACGAGGTGGCGTAGGAGAAAGACCGGAAAATAATGTAGTTATAAGAAATGAAGTTTCTCGCCACTAGCACCGCTGGGATGTCAGATGAGGATGCCTACATGATCAACATGTAAAAAGAAGAAATTCGTCGAAAATATATACATGACAATAAATTATCGTATTGTGTTTTTTTCGTATTGTTTTATTTATTTTTTCCTTACGTTTTTTTGTATGTTTTTTATTTTCGTATTGTAATTTGTATTTTTGTTTGAATGAATAAAAAAGTAGTTGGTTTGAAAAATAGAAAAAGAAAATAAATAAAACACTGAGTCTCAAAAGGGGTTTCCTAGCTTGAGTTATGAGTGAGAGATTATTTTGTTGTGTGAATGTGAAAAAAGAAATGTTGAGTTGGCTATGATATGACAAAACGACTTCCATGATACCTTTTGCTCTTACATCTTTTTTCGGTATTAGCAAGATACAATTAACCAGTGTTAGGTAAAGGATAGCAATCTTTGATGTGATCTAACTACTACTATATATAAAGAGTTTAATTTGACATGAACCTACAATGTTTTATTTGATGTGATCACTATTATAAAGATTTTAATGTGACATGAAATTGCAATGTTTTATTTGATGTGATAACTGCTATAAAATTTTTAATTTCACGTGAAATTGCAATGGTTTATTTGATGCGATCACCACTATAAAAAGTTTAATTTGACATGAAATTGCAATGGTTTATTTGATATGATCACTACTTTTTAAAGAGTTTAATTTGACATGAAATTACAATGATTTATTTGATGTTATCACTACTATAGCGACTTTAGTTTGACATGAAATTACAATGCTTTGTCTCTAATTGTCGTATACATCTAACACGTATTCTGTCTTTTTTAATACAAAATTTGTGTGAATTGTGACTTGATCACAAACGGGGCCACGTTTTCGACATTAAGTGTGATATATATATTAATGATATTCACATGCATAACCGATTAATATGTACTTGAGAATGACCAAAACATACTCTACTTCAATTCTATTAATGATATTCACATGCATAACCGATTAATATGTACTTGAGAATGGCCAAAACATACTCTACTTCAATTCGTACGATTAATATGTACTTGAGAATGGCCAAAACTTACTCTACTTCAATTCGTACTAGCGGAAAGTTCACTGAGAATGGCCCAATTAGGTGAAGGTCATATGAGCTGGGCCAAGTTCAATCACTGTTTTTATACACATATTGACACAGGGGAAATTATCCCTGCCGTAGACAGTAGATAACTTGTCTGCCGCAAGGTTTAAACGAGGGGTCAAATATATAAAATTTAAAACTTGAAGGCTGCAAAATGAAAATGTCAAATTTCATTTTCCAAACAAACATGAGACAAATTCCCTGCTGCAACAGTAGGGATGTTATCCCCGTTGACATATATGATATATCTTAAAAATTTAGGTGTCATTTGTTTATTCGGATGTTTTATTTCTTTATTTGTAAATCATATCTGCAAAAAAAAGATGTATAAATTTTCATCCTGCAAGAAAGAAAATTGTTTTTTGTGTTCATGAAAGAAGAAAATAAAAGACAAATAAATAGGGTTTGTGTTAAAAAAGTGAGAAGAAATGAAAGTTTATATCTAACTTTTGAAGAGGTAAGAAGTGAAAAGAAGCACATATATCTGCAGCGCACAAAAAAAAAAATCTACACGCCCCGCAAACAAAAGAAGTGAAAATAAAAAAAGAACCCTTTAGTTCGCGTTTAGTTAGGATGTGTTTAGCTAGGATGTGTTTGTATCATTGACATGTATGCAGAACCCTTTAGTTCGCGTTTAGTTAGGATGTGTTTAGCTGTTTTTGGAGATATGATCGGATTGTTATAGAATTTTGTACACTACCAGTTTTATTAATATGTAATTTACACACGAGGCATGATCTTGACAGGTTGTATGTATCATATCTGTGCATGATTCTTGCTAGGACTATTCGTTGGGTCTAAACCAGAAATTATAAAATCTAAAATAACTGAATATAGCAGTTTGGTTTTCATTTTCTTGATTTGGACCAATCTTTGTCCCCAAATAGAAGTAACTTAATCAACAAGCTGCTGGGTTGACAAGTGATCTTTTCAAAGGATACTGATTATGAATATATAAAGTTTAAGCATCCAAATGGAAGGAAAGTGAACATTATAAAGTTTAGGCATCACATGCACGTATAAGAAAAATCACGAAGCATCTTACAACACAGAAACATACTAAAAGAACAATATACCTAATATAGCAGTCTACTTATTGCAAATAAGCTGTAACATACAACCATATAACTTTTTTTTTTAATCTCCATCAAAACACGCCCAGTTGAGTCCACAACCATCAAATTTCGGAGATCGGTCATTAAGTGCACTATAGATTGAAGAATCTGATAGGCTCATGAATGACCAACTTGAGCATATGGAGATTCGACCCCCACAGTCTCAGCTTCTTGAACTTCCTTCTCGGTTTTCCTACCTTTCTTGCTTTTGTAATACACTGTCATAAAGTTCCCCACAGCTTCATACTTTCTTCGACACTTTTTATAAAGCTCGCCATCAAACATCTTCCAGAAGTCTTTTTCACTGAGTTCACTAACAGCATACTGTGTCTCGAACCCATTGTTCTCTATCAACCACTGCTCCATACGACTTACTGCAACAGACCCATCAAATACTTCACCTCTTAACACTGATCCTGGTGCGTAGTAGAGTCCAATATCCGTGTACATCTGGGCGTATGTAGTGTCACCCTGCCTGCTCTCTTGCTCGAACCCTGGCTCTGGATACACCATGGTCTTATATGGGTGCTTGTACAGTCTGTGTGGACAAACCCAAATGGGATATACCTGTTTAGAAATTAACAAAAATGTAATTTCAACTCCCTTAAAGAATATAATGTTTACATTATTTCTCAAAAGTACATGTAAAGCGTACCTCCATTTCACGATGTACCCACTCTAAAGCATCTGAAACCTTGTGTAGAGGGACAAGCAAGTCCTGAAGGACATGCATGTCATGATAATAGTTTCGAATGGATTCGAATTGGGTGGCCTTAAGTAGAGGAATTTTTGGTGGCATCATCCAACCAAGAAGAAACCGAAACCACCATTGATCAGCAAATGGTAGGATGAGCTTCATTTCCCAGAAGTAACTCGGAGTGTGTCTGTGATAATACTCACGAGCCGGTATGTATTCGACGAACTCACCTTTCTTTAAAGCCGTTTGCGCGTGCTGATAGAACCATGGCTTGAACCACCACCCTATGCTATTAACCTTGGTATGGTTCCTCTTTGCTTCTTCTTTAGAAGCGTATTTGCCCGTCATGCAAACAGCTTCATTAGGATTGTAGATTATCGTTTCTACAAAATCCGGAACCTTTTTGTTGCTTTCATCCCCAAAATCATGTGTGAAAGAATCGATATACCCCTTTGAGAGGTCAGTTATGTCACCTTTTACAGGTTTATATGTTAATTTAATGTATTCATTGATAGCTATAAGTTTAATTTCCGCACAAGTAAGCAGACCCAATGTCCCTTGAGACCATGGGATAGCATAAAAAAGATCAGAATACTCGTTATCTTTTGTTGCACGAACCACCTTCCCGTTGCCTAATATTATCTCATAAGCGACAATAGTGTCGGAAAAGAGACCATGCAAATGCGAGCTTCCTTCAAGTCCACTACCATTGATTAGCCCACCAACGGTAAGATCATCAAGCTCAGGAACCACAGCAGGTGCAAGATTCATTGGGACAGTGACTCGCGTGATCTGACCCATTTTTACCAAGGGCTCACATTTAACGACCATTCTCACATGGTCTATTTCAAGAATTTTACAAAAAGGTGAAAGATCTACAGGGAAATGCCGAGCTCGTTTGTAGTCAACATTACGCATGCCCACTGTTACCCATGGTTTCCGGGCAGTGCAGATAAGACCATCCTTCAATGGGTTTCTTTTCTTCAACCTTGTTATTGTTTTCACGACGTTTTCACCATGTTCTTTCTGACGTTGCTTGTATGATTTCGGTTGGGATTTGAGCTCCCCAAGATAATCAAGGATGTACATAGTAAGAGACATCGGAAGTACGATAAAGATGACCAAAACCCATCGGAACTGGACAAGATAATCGACCCACACCTTCGTCCTCTTTGCTCTTAGTAAGGAAGACATTTTAGTATATCATAAATTCATAACTATATGTTGTCTATTTATATATATGCAGTTGGTGACCTTGTCTCTCTTACAATCGAACTCTTGTCCTGATAAATGGTTACGGTATTAGAGCGATGGGTGTCATATCGTTCCACAGGCGCCATTCCCACGTGAAAGGCCTTTTGGCGCGGCGTTCCGGCGTTACCACCCACCCCCGCAGCGTCATTTCCCAAGTGAATTAACTGGCACGGCGTCAAAGAGAAAAAGTCAAAAAAAAAAAAAATATATAAATAAATGACCGTTTGAATTTAATGGCTACTTTTCAATTTTTTTAAAACTGGTGCACAACTATTTTTACGCGCTATATAAGCTCCTATACACAACTATTTTTACACACAAAATACTCTTTACTTCAATTTTCACTTTCATTTCTATACACACAAATTATATATAAAAAAATGTCGCAACAACCAAATGATCCGTTTTTCAACAATCTTCTCGGTATATCGCAACACTCATCTTCGTTAAACCCTGCTATACCTTCGTCCGGATATTCAATATCTCCTCACAACATCTCAACTTTCCTCCGTTTGGTAGCCAATATAATATGTCAACATACACACCCGAACAACTATTTCAACAACCACTTAACCAACAATTTCAACATCTTAAACAAAATCCACCACCACTCTATGCATCACAAAGAACACAACCACCATAAGAAATCCGGGAAGAAAAGACACGAAGAATAGGAAAAAGACCCACAAAACGTACCAGAACCGAGGGACCGACACGGCCTCATGCTTGTTGGATGCCGGAGGAGGAAACATTATTAGCCGAATGTTATGTTCGCATTTCCAAGGATAACAAACTCGGAAATGACCAAAAGGATGAATCATTTTGGTACAAGGTTCCTTACGAGTTCAACAAAAGCGCTCTACACAAACGTACCAAGGATATGTTGACGAGGAAGTGGGAAACGTTGAACGCTAATTGCCAAAAGTTCAACGCTATCTTCAAACGTTTATAGAGTTTGAGTAGAAGTAGAGAAAACGAGGTTGATCTTTTTGCCCGTGTTAGGCAAACATATCGTGATAAGTCAAAAGGGTCAAGAGCGTTTGTTTAAGACGACGAGTGGCAAATCTTGAAAAAAACACCCCAAGTGGGATGCGTCTGACCCCGTTTATCTCACCGGGCATGCCAAACTATTCAAAGATGATGCGAGACCACGTCCCCCGGCAAACCACGTCCCACGAAAAAACTAAATCGGAAACCACGCCGAGCACCATGTGAAGTAACCCGCCGGATTTTGGGGATACTTTACAAAATGAATTTAGACTCAAACGAGAAGCCGCTCAATCGGCGTACGAGGTGGCGTAGGAGAAAGACCGGAAAATAATGTAGTTATAAGAAATGAAGTTTCTCGCCACTAGCACCGCTGGGATGTCAGATGAGGATGCCTACATGATCAACATGTAAAAAGAAGAAATTCGTCGAAAATATATACATGACAATAAATTATCGTATTGTGTTTTTTTCGTATTGTTTTATTTATTTTTTTCCTTACGTTTTTTTTTGTATGTTTTTTATTTTCGTATTGTAATTTGTATTTTTGTTTGAATGAATAAAAAAGTAGTTGGTTTGAAAAATAGAAAAAGAAAATAAATAAAACACTGAGTCTCAAAAGGGGTTTCCTAGCTTGAGTTATGAGTGAGAGATTATTTTGTTGTGTGAATGTGAAAAAAGAAATGTTGAGTTGGCTATGATATGACAAAACGACTTCCATGATACCTTTTGCTCTTACATCTTTTTTCGGTATTAGCAAGATACAATTAACCAGTGTTAGGTAAAGGATAGCAATCTTTGATGTGATCTAACTACTACTATATATAAAGAGTTTAATTTGACATGAACCTACAATGTTTTATTTGATGTGATCACTATTATAAAGATTTTAATGTGACATGAAATTGCAATGTTTTATTTGATGTGATAACTGCTATAAAATTTTTAATTTCACGTGAAATTGCAATGGTTTATTTGATGCGATCACCACTATAAAAAGTTTAATTTGACATGAAATTGCAATGGTTTATTTGATATGATCACTACTTTTTAAAGAGTTTAATTTGACATGAAATTACAATGATTTATTTGATGTTATCACTACTATAGCGACTTTAGTTTGACATGAAATTACAATGCTTTGTCTCTAATTGTCGTATACATCTAACACGTATTCTGTCTTTTTTAATACAAAATTTGTGTGAATTGTGACTTGATCACAAACGGGGCCACGTTTTCGACATTAAGTGTGATATATATATTAATGATATTCACATGCATAACCGATTAATATGTACTTGAGAATGACCAAAACATACTCTACTTCAATTCTATTAATGATATTCACATGCATAACCGATTAATATGTACTTGAGAATGGCCAAAACATACTCTACTTCAATTCGTACGATTAATATGTACTTGAGAATGGCCAAAACTTACTCTACTTCAATTCGTACTAGCGGAAAGTTCACTGAGAATGGCCCAATTAGGTGAAGGTCATATGAGCTGGGCCAAGTTCAATCACTGTTTTTATACACATATTGACATAGGGGAAATTATCCCTGCCGTAGACAGTAGATAACTTGTCTGCCGCAAGGTTTAAACGAGGGGTCAAATATATAAAATTTAAAACTTGAAGGCTGCAAAATGAAAATGTCAAATTTCATTTTCCAAACAAACATGAGACAAATTCCCTGCTGCAACAGTAGGGATGTTATCCCCGTTGACATATATGATATATCTTAAAAATTTAGGTGTCATTTGTTTATTCGGATGTTTTATTTCTTTATTTGTAAATCATATCTGCAAAAAAAAGATGTATAAATTTTCATCCTGCAAGAAAGAAAATTGTTTTTTGTGTTCATGAAAGAAGAAAATAAAAGACAAATAAATAGGGTTTGTGTTAAAAAAGTGAGAAGAAATGAAAGTTTATATCTAACTTTTGAAGAGGTAAGAAGTGAAAAGAAGCACTTATATCTGCAGCGCACAAAAAAAAAAAATCTACGCCCGCAAAACAAAAGAAGTGAAAATAAAAAAAGAACCCTTTAGTTCGCGTTTAGTTAGGATGTGTTTAGCTAGGATGTGTTTGTATCATTGACATGTATGCAGAACCCTTTAGTTCGCGTTTAGTTAGGATGTGTTTAGCTGTTTTTGGAGATATGATCGGATTGTTATAGAATTTTGTACACTACCAGTTTTATTAATATGTAATTTACACACGAGGCATGATCTTGACAGGTTGTATGTATCATATCTGTGCATGATTCTTGCTAGGACTATTCGTTGGGTCTAAACCAGAAATTATAAAATCTAAAATAACTGAATATAGCAGTTTGGTTTTCATTTTCTTGATTTGGACCAATCTTTGTCCCCAAATAGAAGTAACTTAATCAACAAGCTGCTGGGTTGACAAGTGATCTTTTCAAAGGATACTGATTATGAATATATAAAGTTTAAGCATCCAAATGGAAGGAAAGTGAACATTATAAAGTTTAGGCATCACATGCACGTATAAGAAAAATCACGAAGCATCTTACAACACAGAAACATACTAAAAGAACAATATACCTAATATAGCAGTCTACTTATTGCAAATAAGCTGTAACATACAACCATATAACTTTTTTTTTTAATCTCCATCAAAACACGCCCAGTTGAGTCCACAACCATCAAATTTCGGAGATCGGTCATTAAGTGCACTATAGATTGAAGAATCTGATAGGCTCATGAATGACCAACTTGAGCATATGGAGATTCGACCCCCACAGTCTCAGCTTCTTGAACTTCCTTCTCGGTTTTCCTACCTTTCTTGCTTTTGTAATACACTGTCATAAAGTTCCCCACAGCTTCATACTTTCTTCGACACTTTTTATAAAGCTCGCCATCAAACATCTTCCAGAAGTCTTTTTCACTGAGTTCACTAACAGCATACTGTGTCTCGAACCCATTGTTCTCTATCAACCACTGCTCCATACGACTTACTGCAACAGACCCATCAAATACTTCACCTCTTAACACTGATCCTGGTGCGTAGTAGAGTCCAATATCCGTGTACATCTGGGCGTATGTAGTGTCACCCTGCCTGCTCTCTTGCTCGAACCCTGGCTCTGGATACACCATGGTCTTATATGGGTGCTTGTACAGTCTGTGTGGACAAACCCAAATGGGATATACCTGTTTAGAAATTAACAAAAATGTAATTTCAACTCCCTTAAAGAATATAATGTTTACATTATTTCTCAAAAGTACATGTAAAGCGTACCTCCATTTCACGATGTACCCACTCTAAAGCATCTGAAACCTTGTGTAGAGGGACAAGCAAGTCCTGAAGGACATGCATGTCATGATAATAGTTTCGAATGGATTCGAATTGGGTGGCCTTAAGTAGAGGAATTTTTGGTGGCATCATCCAACCAAGAAGAAACCGAAACCACCATTGATCAGCAAATGGTAGGATGAGCTTCATTTCCCAGAAGTAACTCGGAGTGTGTCTGTGATAATACTCACGAGCCGGTATGTATTCGACGAACTCACCTTTCTTTAAAGCCGTTTGCGCGTGCTGATAGAACCATGGCTTGAACCACCACCCTATGCTATTAACCTTGGTATGGTTCCTCTTTGCTTCTTCTTTAGAAGCGTATTTGCCCGTCATGCAAACAGCTTCATTAGGATTGTAGATTATCGTTTCTACAAAATCCGGAACCTTTTTGTTGCTTTCATCCCCAAAATCATGTGTGAAAGAATCGATATACCCCTTTGAGAGGTCAGTTATGTCACCTTTTACAGGTTTATATGTTAATTTAATGTATTCATTGATAGCTATAAGTTTAATTTCCGCACAAGTAAGCAGACCCAATGTCCCTTGAGACCATGGGATAGCATAAAAAAGATCAGAATACTCGTTATCTTTTGTTGCACGAACCACCTTCCCGTTGCCTAATATTATCTCATAAGCGACAATAGTGTCGGAAAAGAGACCATGCAAATGCGAGCTTCCTTCAAGTCCACTACCATTGATTAGCCCACCAACGGTAAGATCATCAAGCTCAGGAACCACAGCAGGTGCAAGATTCATTGGGACAGTGACTCGCGTGATCTGACCCATTTTTACCAAGGGCTCACATTTAACGACCATTCTCACATGGTCTATTTCAAGAATTTTACAAAAAGGTGAAAGATCTACAGGGAAATGCCGAGCTCGTTTGTAGTCAACATTACGCATGCCCACTGTTACCCATGGTTTCCGGGCAGTGCAGATAAGACCATCCTTCAATGGGTTTCTTTTCTTCAACCTTGTTATTGTTTTCACGACGTTTTCACCATGTTCTTTCTGACGTTGCTTGTATGATTTCGGTTGGGATTTGAGCTCCCCAAGATAATCAAGGATGTACAAAGTAAGAGACATCGGAAGTACGATAAAGATGACCAAAACCCATCGGAACTGGACAAGATAATCGACCCACACCTTCGTCCTCTTTGCTCTTAGTAAGGAAGACATTTTAGTATATCATAAATTCATAACTATATGTTGTCTATTTATATATATGCAGTTGGTGACCTTGTCTCTCTTACAATCGAACTCTTGTCCTGATAAATGGTTACGGTATTAGAGCGATGGGTGTCATATCGTTCCACAGGCGCCATTCCCACGTGAAAGGCCTTTTGGCGCGGCGTTCCGGCGTTACCACCCACCCCCGCAGCGTCATTTCCCAAGTGAATTAACTGGCACGGCGTCAAAGAGAAAAAGTCAAAAATAAAAAAAATATAAATAAATGACCGTTTGAATTTAATGGCTACTTTTCAATTTTTTTAAAACTGGTGCACAACTATTTTTACGCGCTATATAAGCTCCTATACACAACTATTTTTACACACAAAATACTCTTTACTTCAATTTTCACTTTCATTTCTATACACACAAATTATATATAAAAAAATGTCGCAACAACCAAATGATCCGTTTTTCAACAATCTTCTCGGTATATCGCAACACTCATATTCGTTAAACCCTGCTATACCTTCGTCCGGATATTCAATATCTCCTCACAACATCTCAACTTTCCTCCGTTTGGTAGCCAATATAATATGTCAACATACACACCCGAACAACTATTTCAACAACCACTTAACCAACAATTTCAACATCTTAAACAAAATCCACCACCACTCTATGCATCACAAAGAACACAACCACCATAAGAAATCCGGGAAGAAAAGACACGAAGAATAGGAAAAAGACCCACAAAACGTACCAGAACCGAGGGACCGACACGGCCTCATGCTTGTTGGATGCCGGAGGAGGAAACATTATTAGCCGAATGTTATGTTCGCATTTCCAAGGATAACAAACTCGGAAATGACCAAAAGGATGAATCATTTTGGTACAAGGTTCCTTACGAGTTCAACAAAAGCGCTCTACACAAACGTACCAAGGATATGTTGACGAGGAAGTGGGAAACGTTGAACGCTAATTGCCAAAAGTTCAACGCTATCTTCAAACGTTTATAGAGTTTGAGTAGAAGTGGAGAAAACGAGGTTGATCTTTTTGCCCGTGTTAGGCAAACATATCGTGATAAGTCAAAAGGGTCAAGAGCGTTTGTTTAAGACGACGAGTGGCAAATCTTGAAAAAAACACCCCAAGTGGGATGCGTCGACCCGTTTATCTCACGGGCATGCCAAACTATTCAAAGATGATGCGAGACCACGTCCCCCGGCAAACCACGTCCCACGAAAAAACTAAATCGGAAACCACGCCGAGCACCATGTGAAGTAACCCGCCGGATTTTGGGGATACTTTACAAAATGAATTTAGACTCAAACGGGAAGCCGCTCAATCGGCGTACGAGGTGGCGTAGGAGAAAGACCGGAAAATAATGTAGTTATAAGAAATGAAGTTTCTCGCCACTAGCACCGCTGGGATGTCAGATGAGGATGCCTACATGATCAACATGTAAAAAGAAGAAATTCGTCGAAAATATATACATGACAATAAATTATCGTATTGTGTTTTTTTCGTATTGTTTTATTTATTTTTTTCCTTACGTTTTTTTTTTGTATGTTTTTTATTTTCGTATTGTAATTTGTATTTTTGTTTGAATGAATAAAAAAGTAGTTGGTTTGAAAAATAGAAAAAGAAAATAAATAAAACACTGAGTCTCAAAAGGGGTTTCCTAGCTTGAGTTATGAGTGAGAGATTATTTTGTTGTGTGAATGTGAAAAAAAAAATGTTGAGTTGGCTATGATATGACAAAACGACTTCCATGATACCTTTTGCTCTTACATCTTTTTTCGGTATTAGCAAGATACAATTAACCAGTGTTAGGTAAAGGATAGCAATCTTTGATGTGATCTAACTACTACTATATATAAAGAGTTTAATTTGACATGAACCTACAATGTTTTATTTGATGTGATCACTATTATAAAGATTTTAATGTGACATGAAATTGCAATGTTTTATTTGATGTGATAACTGCTATAAAATTTTTAATTTCACGTGAAATTGCAATGGTTTATTTGATGCGATCACCACTATAAAAAGTTTAATTTGACATGAAATTGCAATGGTTTATTTGATATGATCACTACTTTTTAAAGAGTTTAATTTGACATGAAATTACAATGATTTATTTGATGTTATCACTACTATAACGACTTTAGTTTGACATGAAATTACAATGCTTTGTCTCTAATTGTCGTATACATCTAACACGTATTCTGTCTTTTTTAATACAAAATTTGTGTGATTTGTGACTTGATCACAAACGGGGCCACGTTTTCGACATTAAGTGTGATATATATATTAATGATATTCACATGCATAACCGATTAATATGTAC
>OU343216.1:161925908-161942515 GCA_910596185.1 Chrysanthemum makinoi | reverse complement strand
GTTAGCAAAAAATCATACGAAAGTGTCTTTGATCACTTTCATTGAATTGAGGTACACGGCCCACGGTTCCCCGTTGATCAGTACAAGTACTGCCTGTGATCAGGTATAATTTCGAAGAATTTCCTTGACAGGGTTTCGCAGCTGCTCTAGCTGTCTCAAATCGGAACGTCTCAAAGAAGACAACACGGAGTGAGTGAACTAGCGAAATGAGATTCACTGATTGATGAAAAAAGATTTTAAAAACAATCGTGTATTGCTCAATAGAAATTGTTTTTGCAATACAACAAAGGTTTTAATGAAAATCAAATATGTCAACCCGCCGCCGAGGCGGTAAAACGCGAGTGTAACATAATCAATATACATCGCAAAGAGATATAGTACAATACCATAATTTAAATTTAAGGAAATATTGTAACATTACAACAAGGTTCTAGCCAACCTTAGCAATTGAAACATAAAGTTTGACTTCCAAAAGATAACATTTAACTACAGGACGACTCGGATAACTTGTGACGACTCCTTTATTTAAAATCTTCATAATATAAGCTAAACAACGATCACCTGAAATGCATGAGAAAACAGGTCAACTATGAAAATAGTTGGTGAGTACACAGGTTTTATGTAAAATAAAATACCGACTTTTGAAGGTCTGACTGGCAAATGTCCTGTCAACTCACTATGTTACAAATCCCGCCCATACAAGACTTGTAACATATGAATTCACATACACTTCCATATTTTAAGTCAAGTGAATAATGCACATATGGTCACAATAACGCCTCGTATATAATAAAGTATGCGGCAAAGCCCCTAAAATAAATAATATGCGTTCCGTAGACAGGGGAACGAGAGTTTGGCCGACCTCTAATAGCGCTACTCATACTATCTACTACTACGCCCCACACAAGGAGCGTCGAACGGTAACGTATAATTGAGTGCGAACGACAAACCAATCAGGGACTAACAATGCGAATGTACGAACAGTACATCATAACAACTATTATATACTATCAATTAAGACTGCTCCGAACATGGGAGACTCGGCAGTGCTCCGAACGGGGAGACTTTAGGTCAAGGACGTACGGTCCATCAGGTTCAACAAGTCATAAATTTATAAGTTAGTCTAAGGGTTCAAAATATATCAAATAGTTCAAAGAAAACGTTTTAAGTTTATATTCATGCATTTCACCCCAAATAAGTAAAACAGTAAAAAGGGGCTGTGAATACTCACCTTGGCAATTAGCAGTCTAAAGCAGCAGTCAAATAGAATTATTGGATGGCACCGACACGCGACCTAGATTAGTACGGCAAGTCTCAGTTCTGATTTCATGCTGATTAAGTTCTAGTTAACTTTATTTAATTTACAGGTGTTGTTGTTGTTGTTGCATGAATGCCGACGTTAAGTTTTCCTTTTGGAAGTATTATGTTCAAAATATAATAGTATAATTCGGCTAGTGAAACTTACTTGATATGACTTGGAAAAAATGAGTACACTTTGGCTAAAATGAATTTCACAACGAATTTGACGAAAACATGATATTTGGTTGGTAAGGAAATTCGGACGCTATAAATATATTGGATATATTTTGTTTATATATATACCTATAAGTACGTAATATGTTTATTGTTAAAGTAGTATGTTGGCAAAATATTTATATTTGTCGGGTTTATTTAAAGAATAGTCTTTCATATATTTTGGAAAATGTCTAGTTTAAATGATTGTACCTATATTAGTTTTTGAAGAATCCTTTTAAATATAAATTTATCATTGTGAAAATAATTGTTCTTATGCTATTTATAAAACATTGTATCTCTATTATTATTTGTAAATGTTTCTATTACTCCTTGTTTGAGAATATATTATGTATATGTGATCGATATATATGATATTATTTAGTTGATGAGAATTGAGGAGACGAAAGGAACAGGATTTGAGTTGCGAGGAGACTTAAGACAACACGAAGTTTAATGCCCGAGCGGGCAGTTAAACCAAATGGACCATATTTATAATTTGGCTTCGGGTTGGGTTTAACACACGCACTAAGAAAGTAAAATAATTGTCTAAATAAAATCGAATGGACTTGGGAACAAATGGGCTTTACAGCCACCACCTGAACATACCCAATAACACTTTACTAATAACATGGTGTGGCTACTTGTGTTTTAGTAGTTTTGACGCAAGGGATATAGGCCAAAGACATGAACACGACAAGCCAAACATTAACATTACGAACTCCATGAGTCTTTTACGACCACGGTGTGGTCGAGTGTGTGACAACCGAGTGGAGATACCTTCGGGGCGTCTCATTATGACCGAAGGAAATAAAACAACATACTCTTGGAGTGCCTTTTTGGTGACTCGAAAATAGCAGGAAATGTATCATTTGGTGTCTCGAACAATTACGTATACAAGGACTACTCTTCAGGTCATGTTTAATAAGAAAATTTAAGAGCAATATAACTAACGTCTATCAAGCCGGGTATAACTCGTGACTTGTCACCCTCGTGGTTACGAGGTTACGCAAGTTGACACAAAAGGAAATCAACACAACTCTTTTTGTGGACTAGCTCCTACCCGAGGCAATATAACAACACCATCGGGTGTGTGCTCGTATTTTCAGCCGTGGCAACACAAGACCAACGGAAACCAAAACAACATCTACCCTTGAACTATACCTTATGCCGGAATCCTAAGTAAGCCGAAATCACAGTAAACCAAATTGTAAACCGCAAATTTTATCAAGCAATTAATTTCAATTAAGCCGCTTTTAGACAAATCAAAACTATTTCTGTTCTTCTCTTTTAGGTTCTCGACAATAGCAACAACAACAACATATGAATTTTCACTTTAACAACCACTTTCAATATCAAAATTGAATAAAACTTTCGAACATAAATTTTTATTTACAGGTTTAATTGGTAAAATAAAGCAAACATGCTCTTACAAAAATAGATGATTCGAATGGGTGGACCGAGCAAACAAACTCCAAATTAGAACATGACCTTCATGGATTCGCTGAAATTGAGACTTGAATCGGAGTCTTGATACCTTAATTGACCGAACCCCTCACCTAATTTTGAAAAGCCCTCTACTTTGGAAACCTATTTTTGTGAAAGTGATGATGAGAAACTGAGTTTGGGGCTCTTGTAACTCGACTAGAGATATAGAAGTATATTGGGGAGGAGCTTGGTTATCTTCCTTCTCTTGGTCTTGGTTTGAAGCCGAATTTGGTTAGCTTCCAAAACTAGACGAATCTTGGGTTTGCTCAAGGTAGATTGAAGTGAAGATATGATTCTCTTGAGTGATTATATCTTGATTCTTCTTGGCTTATTCGATCCATAGCCGGCGCATCAAAGGGAGGATTGGAGAGATTAAAAACTTTCATGGTTTTGGGTAAGAAAGAGAAGGATATGGTGAGATATCATGTTGGTTTTTCCCTCTTTGTAAGATTCGGGTCTATAAGGGAGCATTCTAGGGTAAGGGAGGTTGAAGATGAAGATTTTGCAAATCTCATTTCTCTTGTTTTTGTCGTGAGTTGTGAGGAGGAAGAGGATATTTGTTTTATTATTAAGGATTATTATTATTATTATTATTATTATTAACTGTATTATATGTACCCCGTACTGTATAATTTTTTCCGTACGTGCTAATGTTTATTTATGTAGAATATTATTCGGGTATCCGTATTTTATAAATTTTATATTTTTGGAGACATTTTGACGAGCGAAATATTATGGTATTATTATTACTTTGAAATGTGAAAGTAAATTTTACGTCAATTTTATTATGGTGTCGGTACGCGTGTGGTGCCAAGACTTGGGAAAACACTAGATAACTACTCGTTTAAGAGTTATAATGGTCAGAAAATAAATAACTCGCGTATTCTGATATAAATAATAGCCGGAAATTGACGGATTGTCACAGTCTGCCAGCCTTAAAAAGAATCTCGTCCTCGAGATTCAGTCCGTCTACACTACAGGCGTACATTTTTATGGTTCAAACTTTCTCATTCTCGAGCCTTACCTTCAAAAGACTCTTAGTTGGTGAATTTTCACAACTTGTCGACCTGACCGGTCATTTGTTTAAGTTTGTAGGTTGAGTAACAACTTGATTCCAACTTGATTTTCGCAACTCATCAAACAAGAACTGTCACTAGATCAAGCTAGGAAACAAGTTGTCAGAAAGAGATGGCTTCTCATCTATGTAAGAGACCTTTTGAAAGTTTGGCTCGAGTTTGAAATCGTCTAAACCAATCAAATCAACTAATAGTGGGGTGCTCAGATTAGTGATAAGGCAGCAATTAAACTAAGGCTCATGATGCAAGGTCCTACACAAATCAATGCCATGAACTAGAACTAGAAGGTACTGAAATAAGGTGGGTGATCAAAAGAATGTACTTAGCCTAACGGGTCATAATACATAAAGCAAGAAGAAGGCATATATAAAATGTATATAAGGTATAATGGACATATAAGCATGTTATGCATACACACGTGACTAATGCAGTTCCAGGTGATCAGACTCTTTAAGACTCGACCAAACATGATCCGAGGCTACTAATCCCATCATCATATGATTCCTCCTGAATTATGCATAGGTGTACAGGCTATGCATAATTTAGGAGTAACGATGTAATGCTGGTGCTAGTCGACTCGTATTATGTTTCCGTGTTTTAAGAAAACTTTATTTTTGGGTTATAGTTGCGATTTTTATTTTATAAAAACCGGTATTTCACTATAACCTGGCTCTGATACCAATCTGTCACACCCCTCCGGAGGCGGAAACGCGAGGTGTAACATAATCAATATGCATCGCAAAGAGATATAGTACAATACCATAATTTAAATTTAAGGAAATATTGTAACATTACAACAAGGTTCTAGCCAACCTTAGCAATTGAAACATAAAGTTTGACTTCCAAAAGATAACATTTTACTACAGGACGACTCGGATAACTTGTGACGACTCCTTTATTTAAAATCTTCATAATATAAGCTAAACAACGATCACCTGAAATGCATGAGAAAACGGGTCAACTATGAAAATAGTTGGTGAGTACACAGGTTTTATGTAAAATAAAATACCAATTTTTGAAGGTCTGACTGGCAAATGTCCTGTCAACTCACTATGTTACAAATCCCGCCCATACAAGACTTGTAACATATGAATTCACATACACTTCCATATTTTAAGTCAAGTGAATAATGCACATATGGTCACAATAACGCCTCGTATATAATAAAGTATGCGGCAAAGCCCCTAAAATAAATAATATGCGTTCCGTAGACAGGGGAACGAGAGGTTGGCCGACCTCTAATAGCGCTACTCATACTATCTACTGCCCCACACAAGGAGGCCGTACGAACGGTACGTATAATTGGAGTGCGAACGGCAAACCAATAGGGGACTAACAATGCGAATGTACGAACAGTACATCATAACAACTATTATATACTATCAATTAAGACTGCTCCGAACATGGGAGACTCGGCAGTGCTCCGAACGGGGAGACTTTAGGTCAAGGACGTACGGTCCATCAGGTTCAACAAGTCATAAATTTATAAGTTAGTCTAAGGGTTCAAAATATTCAAATAGTTCAAGAAACGTTTTAAGTTTATATTCATGCATTTCACCCCAAATAAGTAAAACAGTAAAAGGGGCTGTGAATACTCACCTTGGCAATTAGCAGTCTAAAGCAGCAGTCAAATAGAATTATTGGATGGCACCGACACGCGACCTAGATTAGTACGGCAAGTCTCAGATCTGATTTCATGCTGATTAAGTTCTAGTTAACTTTATTTAATTTACAGGTGTTGTTGTTGTTGTTGCATGAATGCCGACGTTAAGTTTTCCTTTTGGAAGTATTATGTTCAAAATATAATAGTATAATTCGGCTAGTGAAACTTACTTGATATGACTTGGAAAAAATGAGTACACTTTGGCTAAAATGAATTTCACAACGAATTTGACGAAAACATGATATTTGGTTGGTAAGGAAATTCGGACGCTATAAATATAGTGGATATATTTTGTTTATATATATACCTATAAGTACGTAATATGTTTATTGTTAAAGTAGTATGTTGGCAAAATATTATAATTTGTCGGGTTTATTTAAAAGAATAGTCTTTCATATATTTTGGAAAATGTCTAGTTTAAATGATATGTACATATATTAGTTTTTGAAGAATCCTTTTAAATATAAATTTATCATTGTGAAAATAATTGTTCTTATGCTATTTATAAAACATTGTATCTCTATTATTATTTGTAAATGTTTCTATTACTCCTTGTTTGAGAATATATTATGTATATGTGATCGATATATATGATATTATTTAGTTGATGAGAATTGAGGAGACGAAAGGAACAGGATTTGAGTTGCGAGGAGACTTAAGACAACACGAAGTTTAATGCCCGAGCGGGCAGTTAAACCAAATGGACCCTATTTATAATTTGGCTTCGGGTTGGGTTTAACACACGCACTAAGAAAGTAAAATAATTGTCTAAATAAAATCGAATGGACTTGGGAACAAATGGGCTTTACAGCCACCACCTGAACATACCCAATAACACTTTACTAATAACATGGTGTGGCTACTTGTGTTTTAGTAGTTTTGACGCAAGGGATATAGGCCAAAGACATGAACACGACAAGCCAAACATTAACATTACGTGACTCTCATGAGTCTTTTACGACCACGGTGTGGTCGAGTGTGTGACAACCGAGTGGAGATACCTTCGGGGCGTCTCATTATGACCGAAGGAAATAAAACAACATACTCTTGGAGTGCCTTTTTGGTGACTCGAAAATAGCAGGAAATGTATCATTTGGTGTCTCGAACAATTACGTATACAAGGACTACTCTTCAGGTCATGTTTAATAAGAAAATTTAAGAGCAATATAACTAACGTCTATCAAGCCGGGTATAACTCGTGACTTGTCACCCTCGTGGTTACGAGGTTACGCAAGTTGACACAAAAGGAAATCAACACAACTCTTTTTGTGGACTAGCTCCTACCCGAGGCAATATAACAACACCATCGGGTGTGTGCTCGTATTTTTAGCCGTGGCAACACAAGACCAACGGAAACCAAAACAACATCTACCCTTGAACTATACCTTATGCCGGAATCCTAAGTAAGCCGAAATCACAGTAAACCAAATTGTAAACCGCAAATTTTATCAAGCAATTAATTTCAATTAAGCCGCTTTTAGACAAATCAAAACTATTTCTGTTCTTCTCTTTTAGGTTCTCGACAATAGCAACAACAACAACATATGAATTTTCACTTTAACAACCACTTTCAATATCAAAATTGAATAAAACTTTCGAACATAAATTTTTTATTACAGGTTTAATTGGTAAAATAAAGCAAACATGCTCTTACAAAAATAGATGATTCGAATGGGTGGACCGAGCAAACAAACTCCAAATTAGAACATGACCTTCATGGATTCGCTGAAATTGAGACTTGAATCGGAGTCTTGATACCTTAATTGACCGAACCCCTCACCTAATTTTGAAAAGCCCTCTACTTTGGAAACCCTAATTTTTGTGAAAGTGATGATGAGAAACTGAGTTTGGGGCTCTTGTAACTCGACTAGAGATATAGAAGTATATTGGGGAGGAGCTTGGTTATCTTCCTTCTCTTGGTCTTGGTTTGAAGCCGAATTTGGCTAGTTTCCAAAACTAGACGAATCTTGGGTTTGCTCAAGGTAGATTGAAGTGAAGATATGATTCTCTTGAGTGATTATATCTTGATTCTTCTTGGCTTATTCGATCCATAGCCGGCGCATCAAAAGGGAGGATTTGGAGAGATTAAAAACTTACATGGTTTTGGGTAAGAAAGAGAAGGATATGGTGAGATATCATGTTGGGTTTTCCTTCTTTGGGAGATTCGGTCTATAAGGGAGCAGGTCTAGGGGTAGAGGGAGGTTGAAGATGAAGATTTTGCAAATCTCATTTCTCTTGTTTTTGTCGTGAGTTGTGAGGAGGAAGAGGATATTTGTTTTATTATTAAGGATTATTATTATTATTATTTAGTGTATTATATGTACCCCGTACTGTATAATTTGTTCCGTACAGGATAACGTTTAATTATGTAGAATATTATTCGGGTATCCGTATTTTATAAATTTTATATTTTGGGAGACGTTTTGACGAGCGAAATATTATGGTATTATTATTACTTTGAAATGTGAAAGTAAATTTTACGTCAATTTTATTATGGTGTCGGTACGCGTGTGGTGCCAAGACTTGGGAAAACACTAGATAACTACTCGTTTAAGAGTTATAATGGTCAGAAAATAAATAACTCGCGTATTCTGATATAAATAATAGCCGGAAATTGACGGATTGTCACAAATTATCAATCATAAACACCTTTTATTTTGAGAAATAGGTACACAGTCGATGTGCTTAAGAAAAGAGTTTTTAAACACAACGACCGGTTTTTCAAAGGTATCCGTCAATCCATAACCTGAACCACGATTAATTCAAAAGATTGAATCTCTCCATTGTTTCTGTCCAGTTGTCACATGGTTAGACTATTGGATAGATCTCACATGCCACCTACCAGGAGCTTGTTTGATGTTGGCTCCAGAAGGCTTTCCATCTTCATCGTGAATATGTATGCATATCACTTAGATGTTCTGGCAATACCACAAGGATAATGCGTAAGACTCATAAGATATAATCTCTCTTTCCACATTGTGTGAAACAGAGAGTCTTCATTGAAAGTGTCCTAAATGAGATTTATATGATGATCTCGTGGCTCTAGACTCAATTGTGCATATTTGGTTCCTATGCCGGAGACTAGGGAGAGGGTCTCCTTCTTCAATATCAACAATCTTTAAGAGAAAGTCGATAGATTATGTCGGTTCCCCGTGAAATTGAAACAAGCCCTTTTAAGAGGAACTTGAGTGGTTTGGAAAGTTGAAGTGCAGTGCATCACTGGGTCCATGACGTCTTGTCTTCAATACCGATGTTACCTTGGTAACCACCAGTATTATATGAATTGAACCCGGTTTCTGCCCTAAGGTTGAATTATTGGAGGGCTATTTCTTTACACCCTTTTCACATTCAATTCTTTTCCATTCTTCAACCCCTTCAGTGCTTACCGAGATTTCATTACTAGAACCTTGTTGGTTTTATTCCAGTACTAGCTCAGTCTCAGTCAGCACTCTTCCCATATCTCACTTTTCTCCTTTTTCCATCATACCTAAGGACTCTACACTATCTAGTGGATTGTCCCTGGGTAGATCCTTCCGGTTCTGGCGGATCATGGGACCTCAACCTAACCTTATCATCCTTATATCACCATACATAAAGTGAAGTTGGTCGGTCTTTTTGGAATTGTTCATCTGCCATTGGAACCAATTTAAAACCATTTGAAAAATCAATCAAGATACTTGTGATATAGAATCAAAGCATTTTGTATCTTAATTGTTTTGATATTTTAGAAATGCTCCCCCTCAACATATGCATAAAAATTTAGAATTTGTTTAGCACATGGAGGCAAGAGATTTTTGAAATCGTTAGATTAAGAATGAAAGGTCCAATCTT
Organism: Chrysanthemum makinoi; assembly: GCA_910596185.1. Taxonomy (NCBI): domain Eukaryota; kingdom Viridiplantae; phylum Streptophyta; class Magnoliopsida; order Asterales; family Asteraceae; genus Chrysanthemum; species Chrysanthemum makinoi. Next base: position 161,932,945 of record OU343216.1, on the reverse strand, counting down.
TTGATTAACATTTTCTAAAATGATCATCATCACTTCCCAATCAATTTTGAGTAGATGAAACATTTTGAGGAAGGATGAGGTTTTCACAAGTTTGCTCCCCCTCAATATGTTCCTCGAATTTTGAAAGAGTTTTGCACATATCAGAGGGAACCTGCACTTAGAGACAAATCAGTCACGTTTCAATAATTTGAGGTTTAAAATAGATGCTCCCCCTCAACATGTGCATGGAAAATTTGAAATCATTTGTCACTTGCGGGGAGGAAAACATGCTAAACACTTATGAAACCATTTATCGAATTGCCAGTTTAAATCCAATTTAAATCACAAATTCTCCCCCGATCACAATTATCAAATCATTTGAGATTTTTGATCTCTGTAGATTTAAATTAATTTTGAAAGCTTTTAAGGAGAATTGTGACTTGATTATGAAAGCGTTTTAACTGATAAGGATTGGATTTTGAGACTTTAAACTCCATTGATTTAAACATGCATAATTATCTTTTGAAAACATAATAATAACCAAGGTCTAGAACCAATTGTGTAACATATTGTAAAACATTTAGAGTAGACCTTAATCATTTAAGTGCAAATTTTTTGAAAATAACACTTTTTTTATTTGATTGAAAAATCATTCTCCCCCTCAATCAATGACGAAAGTCGTTGATTGATGAATTGAGATTTTGACACTTGATAATTTCTTTTGATTTTCAAAAATAGAGTCCGAAGTGTTTTCAAAACAATTGAGTTTTTATAAGATTACAAATATTTTTCAGAGGAATCTTTAGAAGGAAAAATATTTGAAATTAAACATTTGTCTCGTTAATGACAAACATTTGGTTTTAGAATCAGAGCATAAGGATTGAAACATGAGATAAAGCATGGCTCTATTCTTTCTTTGAAAAGCGGGTTACTGCCTGAAATAACAGTAAACCATTGTTTACTTTCTCCCAAAAATATTTTTTGATTTTTTTTTTATAAACATTCGAACAATATCTAAAGTCCCGTGTCATTCTTTGAATGACAACACAAAGACCGTAGATATAATCGAATCGTGGTAAGAACATGACAAAAAATAAAGACAATTTTTTTTTTTTTTGTTGAGATATTTCAAGATTTTCAAATTTTTATGGATTTTTGAGAGATTTATAATTTTGTATTTTGCTTTTTGAATAGATATATACAAAATATAGATTTAAGAAAAGACCTTTACTCCTCGTCTTCCTCCTGAAGACGTTTGAGTGTTTCCGGTTGAAGGCTTTTCAAGCCAAGTCAAGGAAGAATAAACTCAAAATGTTCTCTCGGAAGAGCTTTGGTGAAGATGTCTGCTAACTGATATTCTGACTTCACAAAATAGAGTTCCACCACACCGTTTTCCACTTGTTCCCTGATGAAATGATGTCGGATGTCAATGTGCTTTGCTCTTGAGTGTTGTACGTTGTTGCATGAGAGAGCAATAGCACTTTTATTATCACAGTACAGAGGGATTTTGGTGAATTCAAAGCCATAGTTAGATAATTGGGATCTCATCCAAAGGATTTGAGCACAACAAGATGACATGGCTATGTATTCAGCCTCTGTAGAGGAAATAGAAGTACTCATTTGCTTCTTTGAAGACCAGCTCACAAGCTTATCACCCAAAAACTGAGCACCTCCTGACGTACTTCGACGTGTATCTTGACATCCTGCATGATCAGCATCTGCATAGGCTGTTAGTGACATACCGGTGTCCTTTGGATACCATAGTCCCATATTGATGGTTCCTTGGAGATACCGAAAGACCCGTTTAACCGCTTCAAGGTGCTTTTTAGTAGGCTTAGCCTGATATCTAGCACACATGCACACAGCGAACAAGATGTCTGGTCTGCTAGCTGTGAGGTACATCAGGGATCCAATCATGCTACGATATTTTGTTTGATCTACCATGATCCCTGAGTGGTCCTCATCCAACTTTGTTCGTTCAATCATGGGAGTGTCAACGGTGTCACATGATACAAATCCAAATTTCTTTAAAATCTCATTTGCATATTTAGATTGATTTACAAAAATGCCTCTGGGACTTTGTAAAATTTGTAATCCCAAGAAAAATGACATTTGTCCCATCATTGACATTTGAAATTTGGAACCCATTTCATTTGAAAAATGATCACATTCATTGGGGTCAGTCGAGGCAAAGATAATATCATCAACATAAATTTGAACGTGAATTAAATGTTTGCCTGACTTCCTGGTGAACAATGTCGGATCAACTGCTCCTTTGCTGAATCCAGTGAATAGAAGAAACTTTGATAGCGTATCATACCATGCCCTTGGAGCTTGCTTTAAACCGTAAAGAGACTTTTTCAAGCGATAGACATGAGTAGGATGCTCTGGATTCACAAAACCCTCTGGTTGGCTGACGTAAACCACTTCTTTCAAATCACCATTAAGAAAGGCTGTTTTCACATCCATCTGATATACGACCATGTTCTTACTAGCCGCATTAGCCAAGAAGATTCTGATAGCTTCGATACGAGCAACAGGAGCAAATGATTCTTCAAAGTCAATACCCTCTTCTTGACGGTATCCTTTGGCAACCAATCGAGCCTTGTTCTTTAAGACATCGCCATGCTCATCAAGTTTCACTTTGAAGATCCATTTCAGATCAATGATCATAGCACAATCTGGAGCATGTACTAACTCCCATACATCAAGTTGATCAAACTCATGAATTTCTTCTTGCATGGCATTGAACCAGCAGTCTTCATTCATGGTGGTTTTAATATCTTTTGGTTCGACCCTTGAGAGTACGGAGTTGAAGAAGCACCATAAGGCATCGGTTGCAAGTTGTTTCCGTGTGGATACTGAGCGAGAGGGGTTTCCAATGATGTTGTCCAATGGGTGATCATGTGTCCATTTTCTCAGGTGTTCATGTGGTTGTTGTTGAGGGACTGAAGTAGCAGAGTCGATATCTCCTGATGAAGAAGGTTCTGATTATGATTCAGGAGCAAAGATATTTTCAAATGGAGCATCTTCGGGAGTAGCAAAGGGATTAACTTCTTCATTGATGCCAGAAACAATTCCATGATGTACATTTAATGATTGATGATTTGTTGATGAGACAGATTGATTAGCAGCAGGCACTTCTTGACTTAATGATATTAAGACTGAAGGGTTCACTTCATTCACAGGGATAGGAGCAGCCTCTGTTGATGGAATTGACATTTCATCAGCATTCGGTTCATAGTGTTCATCAAACATTCGATCAAACAATTTCTTTAAATCATCTTCAGATGGAGGTACATATGGAGTTGCTGGAAATGAGTTTGGTACAAGGGATGAACCAATGGGACTGTTTTGAAGTGCGGGTCCAGAACTGGATTGTCCAGGAGCCATTTGACCGGTCAGCTCATCGAATGTAACGTGAATTGTTTCCATGATATTTCGGGTTCTCTTGTTGTAGATTCGGTAACCTTTCTTGTTTGGTGCATAACCAACAAAAACTCCAATATCTGCCTTGGCTCTTAGTTTACCTAAGTCTTGACCATCATTAGTTGGGTAACACAATGCACCAAACACACGAAGGAATGAGATATTAGGTTTTCTATTGTGGACAAGTTCATATGGAGTTTTTCCATGAGCAGTGTGAATTAGGGACCGATTTTGAGTATAACATGCAGTGGCAATGGCTTCAGCCCATAGAAACATTGGAACCTTTGAGTAAATCAGCATTGTTCTTGCGGCTTCCACAAGAGTTCGATTTCGTCTTTCAACTACACCGTTCTGTTGAGGAGTTCGTGGAACACTTCTTTGATGACTGATTCCAACACTTTCATAAAATTCACTAAGTTGTTTATTAACAAACTTAGTTCCATTGTCTGTTCGGATGATTCTGACAGTTTTGTTAAGTCGAACCTGCAGCTGTTTGATAAGTTTGATGATGATATCTGGAGTTTCATCCTTTGTCTTTAGGAACTTAACCCAGGTGAATCGAGAGTAATCATCAACCACAACTAACACGTATTTCTTCCCAAAGATATTCTGCACTCTCATGGGTCAACATAAGTCCATGTGGATTGTATGAAGAACTTCTGTAACAGAGTTTGTAGGTTTAGGTTTGTGGGTATACTTCTTGCTTTTTCCCAATTGGCATGCTGAACAAAGATGATCCTTTTCATACTTTAGTCTAGGTAACCCTACAACTAAGTCCTTTCTGGAGAGGTCATTGATGGTGCCGAAGTTCAAGTGATTGAGACGACGATGCCATAACCATGACTTGGTTTTTGAAGCCTTTGAAAACAAACAAATTGGAGAAGACTTCATCATATCTTCGATAGAGATGGTGTATATATTAGAACCACGTGTTCCTCTTAAAAGTTCCTTACCATCAAGTTCTCTAACGAAACAAGTATGTTTTCTGAAGGCCACTTCTAGATCAGAATCACAGAACTGTCCGACAGAGAATAAGTTATGACCAAGACCTTCTACGTAATATACCCTGGAGATAACACTGTCACCAACAACATAATCTCCATAACCCATAATAGCAACGAAATGATCGTTCCCGAATCTAACAGTCCCGATGAATTTTCTCACGAAGTTCATGAGCCGCGACCGGTCTCCAGTCATATGCTTGGAACAGCCTGAGTCCAAGTACCACAAAACGATTTGAACGATCTGCTGTTGAACACAGACAAGAATGGATAACTGGATAATTGGGATCCCCATGCAAGAATGGGTTCCACTTGGTTAGTAACAGTGATCGGAACACCCACATCAGAAATAGAAACATCCATATTAGAAGTAGAAGCAATGGAATCATTAGGAATAGATGCAGTGTTTGTGTCTGTATTTGACCTATTCAAAGTATGTTCACTTCTTAAGGGAATAGTTCTACCAGTAGGCATCCATTTTCTAGTGGGCATTGTCTTAGCAGTTTGAGGGCAAAACTGATTGACCTTATGGCCAAAAGGTATCCAATGATAACCTATCTTACAAAATGTTCTTCCTGTGGGTTTCCACTGTTTTCTAACTTTCTTAAGCTTTTGCCTTTTAGCCTTCTTTGCATGATTTTTAGCATTAACAATCTTAACAGGGCATTTGACAGCATTAGACAAACCATTCACACCATAATCATGATTAGCAACAGAATTCATACAGACATCATTACATGGTTTGCACATAGTATCAGAATTCAAATTAATTACAGTACGCTTATGGCTAATACTAGAATCAACACGATTCGTTTTATTCAACTCAAACTTAAAGTTCCTAGGTTGGTCTTCTACTTTCTTCCAATGCACATTCTTAGCTTGCGAGGTCCTATCTTGCTTGGTATTGCCTGGAGGCTTTGACCTGCTTGCTTTAATGTCACTGATTACTCCTGTAGAGGGAATTATGGGAACATTAGTTGGTTGATTTACTTTTTGCATTCCTGAACTAGATGTGCAAGGGTCTGTACTACTAGAAGGCACATTGGTGTTCACTTTCTTGAAACTGGGCATAGATGTGCAAGGGTCTGTACTACTAGAAGGCACATTGGTGTTCACTTTCTTGAAACTGGGCATAGAATGGTTTGTATGCTTGGCACTAGGCATAGAACAAGGCATCACCGCTTTGCCTTTTGCACCTAAGGATTTAGGACATGTTGCAATTACACATTCTAGCAGCTCTTGAGATCGTTTGGCCTGGAGGCAAGCAAACCTAATTTCTCTATCAAGAGGTTTATTAATGAAATCCTCTTCAACAATCTCACGGAGACATTCTAGACTATCCTTAAGGTGAGCACAATAGTCATGAAACGCAGGTTCATTATTCCTAAGATGAGGAGGAATGTATTTAACAGTCACAGTGTATTTGCAGTCTGAGGATGACTTTGATGCAACATTCTTATTAAAAACAAGTGGCAGTTTCCCATTTTCCTGACTTCTCAGATTCTCAATTTCTTTTTGTAAAGACGTTATTTTTCCGTTGTTTTGGTCACGAGTGACTTTCATTGAATCATATAACTCTTTAAAGTGTCGTTTAACTTTTTCATTTTCTTCTAGAAAACTCTTGTTTTCCTTTTGTAAGGCATTAACTAAGTTTTGAAGATGAAAAGTTTGAGAGTACTGAGAATCTAAAGGAGGAGGTATTTGGGATCCAGTCACATTGTTCTTTTCACCCTTTAATTGAGAGATTTGGGCTTTCAACTTTCTGATCGTGTTACAATGAGCTCAAATCTGTTCATCACGTTTGCTAATTTCAAAAACTGCATCAAATTCAGGAACATCCAAGGATATCTTGATATTTGAGGTTTTAACATTTTCTTTCAGATGTTGATATTTTAATTGCAAATCAAAATGTTCAACTTCTAGTTTAGAAAGATGCTTTACCAAATTATCGTGATCATCCTGATCAATTTTCTCATTAAGTTTCGAATTAATCTTTTCAAGCTCAATGACACAATCATGGGAGACTTTCAGAGCAACAGATAATTCATGAAATTGAGAAGCATTAATGGAGCAATTCGTAGCAGTGTAAAACACATCTTGAGCAATACATTCAGAAATAAGATTCTCATTCAAAGTATGCAAGTTTTTCCTCTCAATCTCATTATATTTTAATGCTCGCTCATAGTCACTAACCTCAACTATCATTGCATCAAATTCCTTTTCCATTCCTTTAATGTCAGAATCAATACCCTTTTTAAGACTCTCAAAATGATCTTTTAGTTGTTTAAAGAAAGGCATGACCTCAGTTAAATAACATTCTTTTGTTTGCTCAAAACCCCTTTCCCCTTCTGTTATCCCAGTGGGTGTGATCCTTTTCTTACAAGTTTTCTCAAAATCGACAAATAGTTGTAAAATAACATATTGACTGATTAAGGTCTTGCTCTTAGTGGCAATAGTCCTAGGGACTAAATGCATTGGTGTATTTGGAGGATACACAGTCACTGTAGGTATTTTCCTAAGGGGAGGGTTTGTTACAGCAAGATTCTCTGCTTTTTGCTTTTCCATATCTTTCTTCCAAAAAATCTGTTCTGGGGTTAATTGAGTTTGAGGCTTAAACATGTTAAGGGA
>OU343216.1:161908495-161925808 GCA_910596185.1 Chrysanthemum makinoi | reverse complement strand
GATCCAATTTTCCTTAGTGTAATCATGAGGTTTGATGGTTATGTTTTTCTCTTTACAAATAGGGTTGAGTTTTTTATTCATTTTCTCCCTAGTGACCTCATCTGATTTCTTATCTTCCTTAGTGCACTCAGTGCAACTAGGTTTCAGTCTAGGCTTAAGGATTTCATTACCATCATAAATTACCTTATGAGCAGTTCTAGCCTTTTTAATGACCTCTAGATTTGGTTCCTTAACAAGGGGAGTATTATGCTTATCGCTTAGAACTCTATGCTTAGTGATCAAGTGAGCAGTCTGAATGGTATTCCCTTGCACGTACAACTTATTTTCAAGCTTTTTTTTCAAAGTTTTTAGATTGGAAAACTCATTCAAAAGTTTTGATTCCTTAGCATTGAATTCTTGCTTAAGCATTTTAACATTTTCTTGAAGTTCCTGTTTTTGCTTAGCAGTTTTAGAAAGCTTTTCTTGTAAGGAGTTTAACTCTTGTTTTAAGACTTCTTCTCTAAAGTTACTTTTTCTAATAACTGTACGCATTTGGTCATCCATCTCCTGCTCACGAGTAGTTAACTCAAACTTAGCACGTTGTTCATAAATGGCAACTCGTTCTTTATAGGCATTAAGTTCAGAGATAACAGAATCATCAGGGGCACATCCAGTGTATTCATCAAAAACATAGTCATCGTTGACTGCAGAAGATGCATCACTTGGTACTACCTCACTTTCACTTTGTTTCACATATTGATCATATGGGACAACATTGATATTACCCACATTTTCAATATTTGACTCAATAGTTTCAGTTGATTGTACTTTGTCATGCATCTTTTGCACATCAGCATCATCGTATAGTTTTAATACCTCAGAAATGAGTTTGTCTTTGGATGGACCAGCTTGTGGTGATGAAGAGACTTTAGGAGAGACCATTGGAGAAATGCTAGCCATGAAAATGGTTTGTGCAGTAGGTTCATCATCAACGTCAGAGTCGTATGCATCACAATCAGCGACTTGAAAGGCATTCTGATGATTGTGGCCTATCTCCTGAGTTGGCTGCTCATCCACATCTGCATCATATGTCTTAGCATTCCCTTCAGCAAGAAACAGAAACTCCTCTTCATCCAAGGTTGCACCATTATCCTGAGCTTGAACAAGCAACATCTTATCCCTGAAGTACTCTGCATTCTGAGGGCGTTTTGGCGATGTGCAGTTCCTTGAAATGTGTCCTTCACCTCCACAGTTGTAACACTTGATCGGCTTAGCTTGTCCCTGATTTCCATTCCTTCCCCTGTTCTGATTTGTCACATAGCCTCTACCAACTCCACCTCTTCCTTGTTCATACTGCCTTTCTTGAACTGGTTGTACTATAACCTTCCCATCTCTGACAGTGGCTTGATTGTGTGGATTAGATGCTGTTCTGAGGTTGTTGTTGGTGTGTGGGAGAGAGTTCATGTTTTGACTAATCAGGAGAGCCAGTTGATTAATGAAGTTACCCACGTGTGCATCAGCATCAGCTTGTTTGAACATAGGATCGGGAATGAGTTTGTGAGTGCCATCACCCATGGGTATAACTTGTGAAGCTTTAGTGGTAATCCCAATGTTTGAGTAGAAGGCAGTTGAATCATTTGATGAGCTTGTCTCTCTCGGGTTGGTTTTGAACTGATCAAGAATCCTTTTTTCAAACATAGCATGTCTCTCATTCTGAAGAAGGAAAGCATAGAGTTTCTCATAGTTTGTATTCTTCAATCCTTTGGTTAGCTTCACAGAGGTGACAAACTTGTGCCATTCGGGATTCATGTTGTTCACAAACTTTGAGTTCAGCTGAATGTTTGGCATAGTCATTCTGATGTTTCTCATGTCATTAACAAGCTTGTGGAATCTCACATAATAATCATAGACACTCTCATCTGGTTTCATCTTGAAGTGCTCAAATTCATCATAGAGTTGTGATTCTCTGTCTTCCATAGTTAATTCAGAACCAGAAAGAAGCATCTTGACATTATCCCACACTGCCTTGGCTTCGGTGTTGTGATTGATAAGCTTGTAGATATCTTTTGGAAGACCTTGAAGTACGATGTTAGAAGCCCTGATATCAGCATCGAATCTCTTTTTCTCCTTATCATTAAGTTCATCATACATCTTTGGTCTGTCTAATCCATAGATCATAGTTCCATCTGCAGCTGTATCAATTAAGTCTCTTGTAGTCTCAACTTGATAAGGTCCTTCATCGATTGACTTGAGAATGTTGACTCCGTTTTCTTTTCCTAAACAATACAATCGGATTCGTTGTGCCCATGAATCATAATCAGTTCTGTCAAGCATAGGTGGACGAGTATCTGACCCTGCTGCTTGAACGTCCTTAGCTACGGAAGAAAGAATAGTAGGAACGATGTTTGCCATGATTACAAGTTCTACGGGATTTTACAATTCATTGATTAAACCAGGAAATTGATTCTTTCACGGGATTTTACTAAACCAAAAGAACAACAGTAAGAATGTAACACGAAGAAGTGACAAGTCTAAATTGACAAGTAGCTAAACACTCAACTCGCTTAGTAATCAACTCGCTAAACAACCAACTCGCTCAAAGGAACAAGTCGCTTAAGGAATCAACTAGCTAAATAGCCAAGTCGCATTAATATCAACTCGCAACACAGTCAACTCGCTTGATGGAACAAGTCGCTAAATAGCCAACTCGCTTCAGTATCAACTCGCAACACAATCCACTCGCTTAAAGAAGCAAGTCGCTTTAGGAATCAACTCGCTTAATAGCAAGTCGCAAACAGACACAACTCGCTTAACCACCAAGTCTCTTAAAAGCTTAACTCGCTAAATGGCCAAGTTGCATATATCAACTCGCATCCAGTAACAAAGCAACTCGCTTTGAAGAACTAAATATCCGAGACACAACTCGCTTAGTACAAAGTTCAAAAATAACCACTTTATCAATCAAAAACAACCAAACCACAATGATTTAAGCCTTCTAATTCAAAACATAAACACATATGATGATCCTAAACACAAAAGTACAAGCAAAATTCAAACTTTAACACTAGAATTTGTCCAAATGAATCCAACTCTTCTAAACACTTAATACCCCAAAAACCTTATGAAATCCACCAAAACAAAAAGCATGAAAGATGAGTGATCAAACCTTGGCTCTTGATACCAAATGTAACATATAGGATTTCACAAACACACTAAACCATAATCACTATGGGGCATTCAATATGTTTAGAGAGAGAAATGGAAGAGAGTTGGGAACTTTTAGTGAGAGAAAGAGAAATCTTATTATGAGCTCCAACTCTCTACCTTGGGAGGTAGAGAGTATTTATTGTACTTACATAAAACGCCACCTACCGGGCTGTGGATCAGGCATACAGTGGGTAAAGACCCGTCCGTCCTCCACGGTGTTACTTAACTAAATACTACTTAACATTAAATAACTACGACTACGAGCTTTCTAACGATTACATATACTTGAGGTGACCGACACTTTAACTGCTGGATTTTCCAAATCCTAACATAATAACACAAGATTATTGATATCAGCACAGATAACATCTTTCAAGAGTCGATCAACATCTTTTCTCAACAATTTCTTTTTACGTTTAGTATTTGAAATCGATGTTTCTGTTTTCTCAAAAACTGTTTTCATGAGACCAAGCTCCTTGTGAAAATCCCTTTCCCAATATAGTGCACAAGTTTTCAAAATTTTGACATGGGGTAAAATTCTTTTCTGAAGAATATCTCTTTGTTCTCGCGCCATTGGCGATTGAAAATGTTCAACTTTTATTTCAGAATGAAATTCAATCTCACGTTCCAAAATTTTGAGGTCAGATAAGAAAGTGTCAAAGTATTTTATAACTCGACAACTTTCGGCTTTTGTTTTTACTTCACTAAGTGAAGGTAAAGGACCATTAATTTGTGCACCATTGTGTTGGGGACGAACTTCAGAAACTGGTGTGATAACCAAAGGTTTGTTAGAAGTATCTTGTTGTGTGACAAAAGTTACGGATTTTGAATAGTTAAATGGTTTGTTATAAACGACATTTTCCATTTTTGACCGACTCTCGTCATTAGCATCTAATTCCTCCATGCGATTATATTCAACAACAGTCATAATTGAATCATCAATTCTATGTTCTGCACTGTAAACTTCAGGATTTGGTTTGAATGCTCTGTTTGAAAACTTAGGTTTGTAATCAGCAAGAATCGGTCCATGTCCATTTGGATTTGGTTTAAAAGTAAACTTTTGAATAGTTATGATTGACTCACCATGTTTATAAACAACATTTTGAAACTCTTGGATTTTGTGTTGTAAGTCGACAATTTCTTCAAGATAGTTATCTATTCGTTTCGTGGAATGCTTTTTGTACTCAGAGAACTATTTTTGATTAGTTAACAACTCAGCCTTGGCTTTTTGAGTTTCCAAAGTAAGAGCGTTAATTTGTTGTTTATGTTCATGTTTCAGTTGTTCTATTTGAGACAACAAAGCATTCTTGGATGCGGCTAGATCACGTATCTATCGTTCTAAGGATTTTTCGTTTTGATGAGATTTAGCAAAAGCGACTTCAAAACCTTTTTCACGTTTTTCTTGAGTTTTAAAAACGTTGATTTGTCTGATTAAGCATTCATTATCCCTAATTAACAGTGCATTTTTATCTTTTAATTGCTTGCAAATTTCCAAACGAGATTCCTGGTCTTTAATTAAGGTCAGGAGCTCAATTTCTCTATTAGACAAAAGCTCATCTTGTTCAACGTGAGTCTCAACATGATCATTATTTTGATCCTCAAATATAACCACGGAGTCAACTTGATTATCAATATTAACCATAAGGTTATCTTGATCGTCAAATATAACTACGGGATCTATTTTATAATCATCGGAATGAGATGTAGATGGCTCATGTTGAACACTCTGATCCTTGTCGGATGCAGAAATTGACGGAGATATCAGATCAGTAATGAGTATATTTTGTTCCGGTACCTGAGACAAGCCGTCAGTGTCATACACTGGGCCTGTGTCACTCATGTGTAGAGCTTGCATATGTGCCATCAACATCACTGCTGCATTAGCTTGTAAGTCCTCCATATCATCATCAGAATCTGCATCTGCCGTAAAGCTCTGTTCCTTGTTGGTAAGAGTTCCACCAGCTTCATCCTTGAGAGCCAAAAGCAAAGCCTCTTTGTGATAGGCACTGCCTCTTGTCCTCGGCTTAGGGCATGCATTAGCCAGATGAACCTTCTCATTACAGTTATAACAACGAAGACCATTAACCCCATTCTGAGCATTCCCCTGTTCAACCACTTGAGCTTTCTGTTGTTGTGGAGCACCCATGTTATTCCTTCCCATAGCATTAAACCCTTGACCACCTCCCATCTGACGACCATAACCACGATTCTGAACTTCAATGCGTCCATTGTTCACAACAGCCTGATTCCTTGTGTTAGACGAGGAACGAATGCGATTGTTGGATTTGTTTGTATACCGGCCGAAGGCTTTAGCAATCATAACAAATCCTTGTTGCAATTCATCGAAAGCATCGGAGTCCTCATTAGCTTCACTGTAAAGTGCTTGATCAGTGTTGTTGTTGTATGGAACCAATTGAGTTTCTTGAGATTGTTGCTGTGACGGATTATATGGTGTAATTTTTGAAGTTGGTTGAGGAGCCGGTTGAGGAGGAAAACTAGTTTGAGCCACAAAGCAAGTTGTTGATTGTCCGGAAGTGACTGTGTAGCCAGGAGTCCACGGATAGCCCTTTCTTTGTCAACTTCTTTTTGGTGAGGCTTCAAATAGTCGTACAACAATCCGTATGAAGCATGATGAATATTCTTAGCTTGACGGAGAAAAATGACATACTTCTCCCATTCCGGACCAAGACTACTTAGGAACTTAGTGTTGACAGCAATTCGTGGCATGATGATGTTGTGTTTGTCCATATCATTAATGATGTCTGAAAAGCAATGATGATATGACTCTAATGTCTCTCCTGGTTCAATCATGAAGTGTTCATAAGCCAAGTAGATTTTGGATTCCATGTCTTCTGATTGAGTTTTGTGCCTTCCATTAGAAGATGAATATGTTCCCACATTGCTTTAGCTGTCTTTTGAGCATCAACACTTGGAAGGATCGGATTGGGTAATCCCAAAAGGATGTATTGCATTGCTAGTTCATCGGCTTCAAATGTAGAAGTTCATCAGCGGTGAGTCTGAGATAGTTTCAATGTTGGTGACAACATCTCTTGGTGGATTGGCATCTGGATCTGCGGGTGTGACAACAGTAGGCATCTGAAATGGACCTTCCATAATGACCTTCTTTAAGAAATTTCCATGTGGCTTCTTTAGATCACAAAACCTAAAGAACCTTATCACCCATTGATCATAATTTTCGGGAGTGAGCATTGGAGGTCTATCAAGTGAGCCAGCTTCATGAATTGATTGTTGGCTACTTAAGGCTTCACACATCTTGCCAAACCATGTCGGTTCCTTCATAGTACTCCTGGATGGATGTTGATTGTAAAAGTTTGTGTAAGGTTGTACTTGAAGACTAGGTGGTGGTTGAACAATTTGCGGTGGAATTGCTCCTAGTTGTGGAGTATGTTGTTGATTAAATTTGTGAAAACGTAGAGGGGGGGTGGGTGAATACGTTACCGTTTAAAATCGTTAGATCTTATGTATCAAATCACTTATGAAGCTTGTTATTATATGAAAGTATCAATTATTATTTATGACTAATATAAAGCATAGTAAACCAAGTTGTCACACAAGCATCATCATCAAACCACATCATAAGCAATTATAAAAGTAAAGAGATAAAGAAAGGAAAGTGCAAACCGAACACGAGGATTTATAGTGGTTCGGTCACGGATCTCCTCTCCGCCCTACTCCACTCCCGAGTACCCAACTCGAGAGTTACTTCACTAAATCAACAAGCTCCCTTCTCGGCGAGAAAACCTTACAATCGTCGCTTACACTTTTTTCCGGTACAAAGCTAAATACCGGGTTCTAGTTCGAGGTAGAACCAACCTAACATCGCCTATACAATATTTCCGACACTAAGCTAGATGTCGAGTTCTTTTCAAGGGAACAACCACTCCCACTATGTTTTATGGCCCAACATAACAAACCTTGTGTTTTATGGTACAAACACATAAACCATCTAATCTAGTTTGGTGAAAGTGTTGTGATGATGCAATGATATTTACAATGATGATCCATGACATAAATGTCTAATGGATATAAATGACTAATCTAAATGATCTTCTTAAATAAGAAGTCTTCAATCAATGAGGATATCAAGAGATCTTGAATCTTCATATGTTGATATGCTTTGGTGAATGAGGATGGCTAGATCTCTAAACTTTTCTTGGTTGATCAAAATGTGAAATATGCTTACAACAAAGATGAATGTTAGAAGAATTATGATCATGTGATGGTGAGGGTGATTGATGTATGCTACTACATGTTTATCTATAGATCTAAGTGATGAAAGAACGTTAGAGAGAATATATGTTGGAAGGGATGAAGATATGAGAAAACCATGGGATGGTATTTATAACCAAAAGTGGTAATAAAAAATATAATAATTTATTAGATTTGGTATCTTAGAATATCTTCCAAAATCTTTTCAAAATCTTTTAAAGATTTAGATGACACTATGCATGAGGTAATAAAAGAGTGTTTTCCTTTTTATGAAAAATACATTTAAACAAATGTATATACTTATTAAAAAGGTAAGTTACTTGTAAATAAAATGTAAGTAACCTTTTGTAAAATAAAATATCTAGTTGAGTGCTTGTCAAAATAAAATATATTTTGTCAAGTGTAAGTAAACTTTAGTACTTGTATGAATATTATAGTTAGTTTACTTGTACAAATAAAAGTATATATTTGTTAGACATTTTACAAAAGATGTATTTGTATAAAATACTTGTGAATGCAAAATGTAAAATGAGGTTCGAAATAGAATGGTTAACCTATTAAAATACTTAGTGACTCTAAACGTATTTTAAACATTCTAAATGATTTGTTAATGGTTTTGATCATAATGCCACATAACAAACATGTACGAACCTGTGTTGTAACATACGAGGACTTGAGACATCGAGAGGTGTTGAATGTATGTTGAGACAAATGTAATTACAAGTAACTTGTACATTTTACGTTATGTATTACAAGTTACATGTTTGTCATCAATCAAAACAAACGAGACTGTATAGATTAAATATCGTAATATTTGCACTAACAATCTCCCCCTTTTTGATGATGACAAAGATATGTAAACGTAATAGAAAGTAAAATGTAAAAGTTTACTTGTATCCTTACTACCTTTACATTACCTTCTCCGTTTACACTCTTCTCCCCTTTTGTCGAAACAAAAAGGGCGTGTCCTTAGAGTTTAACTTAATTTCTCCCCAAAAGGCGAGCTTGCATCATCCCTAGTGAAGTTAAATCGTCCACTTCAATCCGTCCCTTGTTTGGTAGCGGATCCATGGATCAAATAAAGAGGCTTAACCTACATCAAGGTTAGTTTTATGCAACAAAAATTATGAGAAATATATGAAAAAGAAAAATGCATAGCAATGTTAGCCTATTTTCTCCACTTTTTATCGAAGCACAAATGCTTATTGAAAAGTGAGAATGATGCTAAATGCTTGCATGCTCCCTCTTGACGGTTGCTCCCCCTTGTTTGAGGCGTTAGGGTATGATTAAAAATGTACAAAACAAATATTAGTGCAAAACTATATTCGTCATTGGACAAGTAAGTGATATACAACAAAGTGTGTATAAGGTGCATTCAATAAATTCTTGACGAAAGCTCCCCTTGCTCTAGGGCGTCAAGATGAACCTTCAAAATAAATATTAGTATAATAGAAGCTTTGTCTTTAGACAAATATGTCATATACAACCAAGTGTATAGACGATGCTATATGAGTGCTTAATGGATATTCCTCCTTGCTCGAGGGTATAAAGAAGCACCTAAAATAAGAAAAATAATTGATGCAAACTTCATCCTTAGATGAGTAAGTTATATACAATCTAGTGTATATGATGATGAACCTACAATGAAGAACATTAGTGCAATATATTTCATCTTTTTGACAAAGAAAAATAAGATGTATATATGTGATATATATAAATGATATAATCAAATATCTCATGAAGTGTAGTCTCCTAATTACAATCATAAGAAAAGTAAGAATATAATATGATAAAAGTCTACAAAATGGTTCCTAGAAAGAAGATATGAAGTGAAGTTGGAATATAAAGAGTTAAAGCTAGTGGTACTAGTGTTGGTGTCAGTTTACTAGTAGGATTCATGTGGTGATAAATCGGTAGATGACTCATGATTTATAATGACAAGATTTCGCTAATACATGGTGGTGATGATTAGTGAAAGATGTAATGGAAGGTGGTGGTGATTAGGTAGGAAGCTATTAAGGAGTTAGAAACTCGTATGTATAGCAAATATAAAAATATGGACTCATGCAATCCTTTCGTAATGTCAAGTGACCAAGACGAAGAGGAAAGAAAATAAGAATAGACATGAAGATAACTTCGTTCATTGATTGATATGAAAAAATGATCTATTCTAGGTGACAATGGGAGAGATAGTATTAACATGGTTTTGACCGACATGGATGATTATGACATTGAAAAAAAGAAGTGAAGACAATATGTAAAATAACTAATAATAATGAGTACCTATATGAGGATGAGAATGACATCATATGAGTGAGAGTTGGTAGACCAACGTGTTGAGAAGGTGTTGGGAATGGCGGTTTTGATTAATATATCATTTGCACTGACAATGACATGCATGACATGTGTCAAGCGAGAAAAAGGATAAGACCCTATGATGGTGTTCTAGATAGTGAAGTTGTAAGGTGCTAGTTTAAGGAAAATCCTAGATTTGTTGATTGTGGAGATGAAGAAATTTGTAAAACACATGATGCGTTTTCACTTGATGAGGTATTGGTGCAAACTTGTGATAAAGAGTTAAAAAAGGTTGAACTAGTTGTGGTTTCGTGAACCGGTTTTTAGCTAAGTGGTGTTTACCTATGTGTTGGTATTTTAGAGTCTAAGAGACATAAATTTTGACAAAAGACAATTATGTGAATGGATTTCTCTCCCCCTTAATTGGTGGACATCCAACATAATGTGTAATGTATCAAATAAGGAATGACAACAAAGTGTTTAGGAGGTTATTCGGGTTAACGAAAGAGATGAGCTTAGTGATGTTTTTCTGGATGATGGTTAGCATACAATGAACTTCATCCTTAAAGTCACGTACCTCTTCTCGATTAATACGAGATGATCGTATGATGAGGCTTGTGGTTTCCTAATAGGAAGTGAAGAGGATTAGAGTATTGTTATAACTAAATAATGATGGAGGTTATTTTTGGAAAGAGTTCGGTTGAAAGACAAAAATGCAAAGCCAACCCTCTAGAACTTAATTCTATATGCTTTTAAACTATATGCAAGTGTAGGGGTCCCATAAAGCATAGTACTAATCTACGTAGCAATAAAGCGGATTATGAAAAATGAGCATATAAAAGTTAGAACCAATTGAGATAACAAATAATTTGTTATCAACCTACAAAACAAATTTGTTAGTGACAAAGGATGTTAACATGATAGAAATCAAATGATAACATATTATATAAGCAAAAACAACACATTGCACTTAAGTAGACAAGAAATCACCATACAAGATAGCATCAAGATAATCATATTATGCAAGAATACAACTTTATTCAAGACATTTCATTTTGAGATTGTTTTGTCGTTAGACTTAGACGCTTAAGCATACTTGGCTTATAAATTAACACAACAATCTATGTGATTAATTTGTAAGATAAAAAGGCTTCTAAAAGTTTGTCATACCAAAAGCACTTTGACATATTATATGTGCACATGTACCAAATAAATAGTGTGACAAGACGAAAAAGAAACAAGATGAAAGATTCATGCAAGCCATGTTTAAGACATAACAATTTGGAACATGTATCATTTGGATCGTACTACACATAGATATAATGAATGCCAACTAATAGCTTTCAAACACAAACATATCATATCAAAATTATCACGTATCAAAATGACATATTATGATTTCATAAGTAACATGTTAATCATGCTAAAATTAATTCAAAAGTAAGTATCATGCAAATAAAGTTTAGGTTTAAACGTTTAGTAGCATGAAACAAGAATACAAGCATTATAAAGATAAAACCATACTAAGGTTTACACATTTGACTTGTTATCAAACACTAAGATAATGTCAAATCAACTTATCATATTAAACAAGAACATGTAATCAACACACGTAAGTGCAATGCAAGTGGTTTTACTAAGCTTTACACATTTGACTAGTTATCAAACACTAAGATAATTTCAAATCAACTTATCATATCAAACAAGAACATGTAATCAACACATGTAAGTGCAATGCAACTGGTTTTGAAAGAAAAGTCATATATACTACTTGTTTGATTAGTATTCCTAAGGCGAGGCAAACTATCAATGTTTTAACACTTACTTTAGGCAAGTATAGGAAAGCAGATTTTTCAAGTTGGAGAATGAATATGAGACTATTACTAGCGGTGCTCAATTAAGGCTAAACACGACCATTTTTACGGGTGATTCCACATACCCAACTTCTCCCCAGGAAGCAATTCAACCGTTAGGTCAAATTGAGTTTCTAGTGCAATAAGTTCTCCAGTAGTCATTCTCATGTTAGAAAGATGAGAATTCCTACTTTTGCCTATTAAAGTGTATAAATGATGATAGTTTAACTATACTTGGCTTAATGTGACTTGACTAATATGTAATATAACTAAGGTGATGAAGACGTCATGTTATACACATGAATTTTAACAATATGTTTTAATCTTGTGTTTAGAATCTAAGGTTGTAAGATCTAATGAATGACATCTTTTGTGTTGAGTTGAAATGTATACTATCTAAGACTAGGGAGTGGAATATGTTAAATTAAGAACATTCTCAAGAAAGCTCTTTTTTGTTTAACAAGAATCTAAATAAGGTTACCAACTTCAATAGATCATGTGTATGTTCTAGAGATGTGTAGTTTTAACCTTGGATGTGCACAAGGTTTGAGCAAGGGTAGGTTATGATGTATGCTTGAAAGGAAATGGATACAAATAGTATCTTTCAACATATGAGATTATCGCATGGGATAAATTTATCATGCTTATGAAAATAAGTATGACAAGATGAATTGGATACGTTAGTTCATAGAACTTGTAGATGTTCGTTTCAAGATCATTTAGCCAATGAGGTGTAATGAAATCTCTTGTAACACAACCATTTATGTCGCAAGGAGAGAATGATGCATAGGATATACAATATCCTTTTAACAAGATGAATACCTAACGCATGATTTCTTAGGCATAATGTTTTTCAAAACATCATGTTTTCCTAAATGAAGATATGAAGCCAAAGTGTTTGAATCGGATAGTCCCATCTAAATAAACTTGGTCTCAAGATTATATTCACTAGATGATGACAAGAGGAATTCACTCGAGTTTCTTATGTATACTCCTCAAGAGTCATTGTTGCTTGGGGTGTATGATGTTGGCTTTGAGATTGCATTTTAACATATGTTGTTAAAATATTGATTTGAGGTTTAACAAAATTTATGCAGAAGTTTAACAACAAAGTATTACTAATACTTTGATAATTTGTGAAGGTAGTACTACTTATACCTAGTGGAAATTGACAACAATTACCAAGAGCACCATGCTTATTTGATAGTTGAGATTCTAGCCATAATGAATTATCTAAGTCCTTATATGTAGGAAAGGATGTTTGAGTTTGTTCAAACATGCATTTGATTCAGTACAAGTGTTGGACACAAGGGCTTTTTGAGCAATACACTCAATGAATTCAAATGATAGCAAGGATGGTGGATTGGTTGATCTAGGTGGTAGGTCTTCTAGTGTATCTAAATAAGGATGTGGTGATGTAGGGGTTTGTTGTGCTATGGGAGTACTTAGGTTGATTATTTGTCCATAGATGTTGAACACAAAAAGTACGGATACTAATTCTTATGGTTCATTGGTTGCTACAACTAGTGGGTGAAGTGCTTGAAGTTTTGGTTATGTCTATGAAGCTTAGGGGCTGAGGTATAGGTTCACCTTGAAAGGGCACCTTTGATTTAAAGGATGCTCTTGGAAGTTCATGAGCAATACGCTTAATGGTGCCAAAAGATGGAAGAGGGATAGTAGATGTCAAAGAGGTATAAGTGGCACAGTGGGTTGTTTGTTTTGGATAAGTGTTTCAACATGTGTTGTTAAAATACTTGGGTGTTGATTTTTCGGATATGACTTTTAATGACTACAATCGTAAGTCGCATATACTTGAATATTTCGGATGAAATACTTAAGTTGTTAATCCTAATTTGTTGAGATTATAAAGCTTAGATTGAACTTCAAGGATAACAAGACTTGATAGTATGTCTTTAACATGCGTGTGAGTTATGACTCGATGTAAATACTTATCGTCTTGAAGGATGACACATTATTTTCATGTTAACCAAGTGAGGCAATACATGTAGATACAAAACAATATCTATAGTCATATGATAGACTTGTGTATGATATCTTTGCAAATAATGAGTCCAAATTTGTTAGTCTCGGTAAGTCATCTAAGTCATCCGCAAACGGGTGAGGAGATGTTGGTGGTGTTGCACAAAGTACAATTTTTGGAGACTTTGGTTGTGAAGGTGTTTTGGATGGTTGTGAAGTAGTCATAATGATGGGTGATTTTGGTGGTGGAGTTGGAGTACTTAAGTTTAGAAAGTTCACATCTTGAATGGGTGATGAGATGTTGAGAGGTAACGAGTCCGAGGATGAAGAGTTCAAGTTTAATGAAGCAACAAGATCGAATGCTAATCCTAGTGGTTTATTTGAGGGTGAGGATTTATTCATTTTGACTTTGCTTTAAGAAATGCTAAGCTTAAGAAAAGTAACAATGTAGGTGTGAAAATGACCATCCTGAATGTGTCGATTTATGGAGCTAAGGATTCACGGAGAGATGTGTTTTATTTGATGTTAATCCATACAAAGATGGTAGTTTCTAATGAGATGGAAGTGTCTAAGATCATGTCAAACATCCTAAGTTAATCCATTGTGGATGTGTTGAGTGAGATATGAAAGATATGCATTAACAAGTATCCTAGAAACGAGATTTGGTAAATTAGATTGCGGGATTTAGTAAAATTCAACAACTTACCTGTAGGATCCACGATACCATTTATTTACATAGGCGGAACCCTTAAATTGGTTCCGCCTGGTCCGCCTGAACAGGTATGGCGGTACCAAAATGCATAACAGACGGTACCAACATTTTGGTGCCGTCTGATCCGTGGACACCAGAAAAGTTCACAGACCCATTTTTTAGGTGTCGGGAGAGTTTTCGAAAACCTGAAATTTTGCTTAAAACATGTAACATTAATTACTTCTAGTTAGGAAAAGTCGATAACACATATACAAACATAGTGGAGCATAGACTTTGACCAAGGGCTAACGATTTTCACATAAAAGTGAAAATGGGCAAAATTTGATAACACACTTGTGCTATCCACCTGCATAAACCGGTTAGCATACAAC
Organism: Chrysanthemum makinoi; assembly: GCA_910596185.1. Lineage (NCBI taxonomy): Eukaryota > Viridiplantae > Streptophyta > Magnoliopsida > Asterales > Asteraceae > Chrysanthemum > Chrysanthemum makinoi. Next base: position 161,911,181 of record OU343216.1, on the reverse strand, counting down.
ATTGTTTTAAGTCATATTATCATCCTACAAAGTAAAAACAAATAAATTACATCATACAACATTGTTTTTGTCCTTGTACCAAACACTCTCTTAAAACCTCCATTTTTCAAAGTACTTGACTAATTTACTTAGTACTCATTGCTAAGCGAGTCATGACATTTCATAAGTTATGCGAGATGTTAGTATAACCTATGCAAAGGAAGTGATCTAAGTCTATAAGTGATGGTAAAACAATTTTCTAACTAAGTGCACAAAATCTAGCAAATGTCCTATTGTGCATAAACAAGAAATCGTCAAGCAAACGAATAAATAACATGGCAAGATTGACACTTTTAATATGCAAACAAACAAGTGTAAACAACAATTTGAAAATAAGCAAGCAACATATATGCAAACAACATAAACTAGTGGTCATTTAGCATAGCATAACAAGAAAAACACTTTTCGTCATTTATCGTTTAAATGTGATGATGTTACCAAGCTTGATTAGTTTTCTTTAAACATATTACATAATTATTTAGTTTCAAAATAAATTATATGAATGTTCTAAGAATACCATCTTAAATTGCTTGACTCAAAAATTTAAGTTTTTATGTTAAAGCGAAACTTAATATCTTGGACATACTCGTAGTATTTGGTCTATTTCACTTATTTAAAATTAGAATCAGGCCATGAGAGTATTTTTAAATGAAAGTAGACTCAATTCCCTTTAAAATGACAGGTGGTTCGACTCCTACGGACTTACGGTTAATAAGTTATGAAATTTTTAAGTTGGCAAAAAAAACTGCGTCTTTGTGCAGACCAAGGAACCAAAAGTTTACAAGGAATGGAGCCCTTTTTGGTTCCCCGAATCCGTGGTCTTCACATAAAGTTGAAAAATGTACTTACTCATGGCGAAAAAGTGTAGGACTTACTAAATTTGATAGAAAAAATATAATACACATATTTTGTTTATTATTTTTACTAATGTGACTTATCTAAACATTTAACAACAAAATTTCTAAGTATAATTAGCAAAACATTTTTCATATTATATTTCGCTTCAATGGTAATTTGATACATGGATCGTGCTCCATTTTAAAACCATTTGTTTTGCAAATAAGAGCTACGAGGCTCTGGTACCAATTGTGAAAACGTAGAGGGGGGGTGAATACGTTACCGTTTAAAATCGTTAGATCTTATGTATCAAATCACTTATGAAGCTTGTTATTATATGAAAGTATCAATTATTATTTATGACTAATATAAAGCATAGTAAACCAAGTTGTCACACAAGCATCATCATCAAACCACATCATAAGCAATTATAAAAGTAAAGAGATAAAGAAAGGAAAGTGCAAACCGAACACGAGGATTTATAGTGGTTCGGTCCCGGATCTCCTCTCCGCCCTACTCCACTCCCCGAGTACCCAACTCGAGAGTTACTTCACTAAATCAACAAGCTCCCTTCTCGGCGGAGAAAACCTTACAATCGTCGCTTACACTTTTTTCGGTACAAAGCTAAATACCGGGTTCTAGTTCGAGGTAGAACCAACCTAACATCGCCTATACAATATTTCCGACACTAAGCTAGATGTCGAGTTCTTTTCAAGGGTACAACCACTCCCACTATGTTTTATGGCCCAACATAACAAACCTTGTGTTTTATGGTACAAACACATAAACCATCTAATCTAGTTTGGTGAAAGTGTTGTGATGATGCAATGATATTTACAATGATGATCCATGACATAAATGTCTAATGGATATGAATGACTAATCTAAATGATCTTCTTAAATAAGAAGTCTTCAATCAATGAGGATATCAAGAGATCTTGAATCTTCATATGTTGATATGCTTTGGTGAATGAGGATGGCTAGATCTCTAAACTTTTCTTGGTTGATCAAAATGTAAAATATGCTTACAACAAAGATGAATGTTAGAAGCATTATGATCATGTGATGGTGAGGGTGATTGATGTATGCTACTACATGTTTATCTATAGATCTAAGTGATGAAAGAATGTTAGAGAGAATATATGTTGGAAGGGATGAAGATATGAGAAAACCATGGGATGGTATTTATAACCAAAAGTGGTAATAAAAAATATAATAATTTATTAGATTTGATATCTTAGAATATCTTCCAAAATCTTTTCAAAATCTTTTAAAGATTTAGATGACACTATGCATGAGGTAATAAAAGAGTGTTTTCCTTTTTATGAAAAATACATTTAAACAAATGTATATACTTATTAAAAAGGTAAGTTACTTGTAAATAAAATGTAAGTAACCTTTTGTAAAATAAAATATCTAGTTGAGTGCTTGTCAAAATAAAATATATTTTGTCAAGTGTAAGTAAACTTTAGTACTTGTATGAATATTATAGTTAGTTTACTTGTACAAATAAAAGTATATATTTGTTAGACATTTTACAAAAGATGTATTTGTATAAAATACTTGTGAATGCAAAATGTAAAATGAGGTTCGAAATAGAATGGTTAACCTATTAAAATACTTAGTGACTCTAAACGTATTTTAAACATTCTAAATGATTTGTTAATGTGTTTGATCATAATGCCACATAACAAACATGTACGAACCTGTGTTGTAACATACGAGGACTTGAGACATCGAGAGGTGTTGAATGTATGTTGAGACAAATGTAATTACAAGTAACTTGTACATTTTACGTTATGTATTACAA
>OU343216.1:161834365-161908395 GCA_910596185.1 Chrysanthemum makinoi | reverse complement strand
ACCGGGTTCAATACATAGCACTGGTGTTTACTAAGGTAACAATGGTATGGAGACAAGACGTCATGGACCAAGTGACGACTGCACTAACTTCCCAAGCCACTCAAGTTCCTCTTAAAAGGGCTTGTTTCATTTTCATGGGAACCGACATAATCTATCGACTTTCTCTTAGAGATTGTTGATATTGAAGAGGAGACCTCTCTGTCTCCGGTCATAGGAACCAAATGTGCACAATTGAGTCTAGAGCCAAGAGATCATCCACAATATCTCGTTAGGACACTATATTAATGAAGACTTGCTTTCACGCAATGGGAAAGTAAGAATATATTAAGAGTCCTACGCATTATCCTTGTGGTATTGCCAGAACAGAGTGGATATGTAAAAATATTCACAATGAAGATGGAAATCCTTCTAGAGCCAACATCAAACAAGCTCTTGGTGGGTGACATGTGAGATATTTTCTAAAGATCAAGCTTGTGACAACTGGATTGAAACAATGGGACGATTCACTCTTGAATCAACCTTGGTCGAGAATGGAATTGACGAACAATTTTGGAAAAACGTCGTGTGCAAATCTTCTTTACTCTAGCACATCGAATGTGTATTCATGTTTTCAAACACAAAAAGTATCTATGATTGAAAAAAATACTTTTGGAAAAACCGTTCGGTGTGCAAATCTTCTTTGATCTAGCACATTGAATGTGTACTCTTTTCAAATACAAAAAGTATTTATGATTGAAAATTGATCTTTCTCATAAAACCTTCGTCGTATTGCAAAAATCTTTCTTCTAAGCAATACACGATTGTTTTTCAAATCATTTTCATCAATCAATGAATCTCAATTCGCTGGTTCACTCACTCCGTGTTGTCTTCTTTGAGACGTTTCAGTTTGAGAACGGCTAGAAGCAGTGTGAAACCCATCAAGGAGATTCTTAGGAATCTACCTGATCACGGCGTACTGTACGATCAACGGGGAAACGTGGGGCGTGTCCTCAATTCAACAAAAGTGATCAAAGACACTTTCGTGTGTTTTATTGCTAACTGTTGTTTGAGGTACATTTAGGGGTTGCAGCTGATCAGAATTGAGGAGTCAATCCAAAGCCGCATGCTCACAGCACCACACTTAATTGAAGAAATCATTGAATGGTGCATATCTACACAAACCGGCTTTGATATTTTTATACCATGCTTCTGCTACGCTGCCGCAAATATCATGAACCAGTAAAGCTTCCGCTACTCTGATGGAAAGATGTCATGATCCTAAAGTGTGAGCATGTCGGTCCGAAAGTCACAACTTCACATGATGGCAATACAACAAAGGGTGATCCAGAGATTTACTGTGGCTGATGATCTCAATTAAAGCTCAAAGATCATCAAAGATATGGATCAGTATAAAGGCCTCCACTCAAAGTACAATATAATCAGAATATGAAGAGTCACTGCTAAAGCACAAAGATGCAGAAGTTGAAGAATTCAAGTCTACGAGCTCAAGACTGAAGATAAAATAAAATGCTAGGATTCAAAATGTAAAACATGGGGTGACCTCCCTGTGGGGAGATTGTTAGGAATTAGAAAATTCTATAGTGAAGTATCGGTTACCCCAAATATAATCTAGCATAAGTTAGCTCGTAGACATTACGTTATTTACTAGTTATTTAGTTAGTTATTTAGTTTAGTGCAACACCGTGGAGGAAGGACGGGTCTTTACCTATTGTATGCCTGATCCCGGCCGAAGGAGGACGTTTAGTTTGTAACTATAAATACCCTCTACCTCCCAAGGTAGAGGGTTGGATCTTTCATCATTCTCAATCTAACCTTCTATGTTTTCTTTTACTTTATCTCTCTAGAAAGGCTCCCACTTTCTCTCTCTAAACTCTATACTAATTCGACCCATATTATTGATGTGTTATGTGTTTATGAAATCCAATATCTTACATTTTGTAACACCGTGAAGGACGGACGGGTCTTTACCCACTGTATGCCTGATCCACAGCCCGTTGTGTGGCGTTTTATTGTAAGACTATAAATACTCTCTACCTTCCAAGGTAGAGAGTTGGAGCTCATAATAAGATTTTTCTTTCTCTTACTAAAGTTCCCAAACCTCTAACTTTCTCTCTCTAAAACCTCTTGTACGCCTACTTTGTGTTATGGTTTGATGTGTATGTGAAATCCAAAATGTTACAATTGGTATCAAGAGCCATGGTTTGATCATCTCTTACATATCTTTGGATTTCTAGTGACTTTTAGGTGGTTTTAGAGTTTGAATAAGTTTAATGGTTTTTGCATCATTTGGATCATTTCTAGTGTTAAAGTTTGAATCTTGGGTGTAGTTTTGTGTTTAGAATCATTGTATGTGCTTGGGTTTTGATTTGGTAAGCTTGAATCATCGTGGTTGGGTTGTTTTTGGATTGAAAAGTAGTGTTTATGTGATTTTCTACCTAGCTGACTTAACCACGGAAAAGTTATCTTGGTAGCGACTTGCTTTGAAAATTGGTAGCGAGTTGTAGTTGATGTTGTTAGCGATTTAGGCGTAGTGACTTGTCTATTGAAACAAACCACAAACGTACACTTAGTGGATTCTCACTTACGGGTAGCGACTTGGTGAAAGTTAGCGACTTGTAGTTAAGTTTGTTAGCGACTTGATGTTAGCGATTTGGTGCTTAGCGAGTTGCTCTTTAGCGACTTGACAACTTAGCGATTTGGTGATTAGCGAGTTGCTATTTAGCGAATTGACAACTTAGCGACTTGGTGCTTAGCGACTTGCTGTCAAAATTTTGCTAGCGACTTGGTGCTTAGCGAGTTGTTATTTAGCGAATTGACGTGGCTTAGCGACTTGGTGCTTAGGGACTTGGTTCAGTTTTCTTAGCGACTTGGTTGACCTCTGTCTGTAATAGGTTTTCTCTTGATTTAGTAACATCCCGTGAAAGAATCTATTTCTCGGTTTAATCATAGAGTTATAAAATCCCGCTTAATCTGTCAACATGTCTACCAAGGTTCCTACAATCATCTCCACTTGCTTGCTTCTCGCAGAGGTTCAAGCAGCTGGTTCGTACTCACACCATGCTTGATAGAATCGACTACGACTCTGGGCTCAAAAGAATCAGTTATGCGTCTTGGAAAGGAAAATGGAGTCAACATTCTCAAATCCATTGATGAAGGACCGTATAGGGTTGAGACTACTAGAGACATAATTGATACAAATTGAGATGGAACAATGATCTATGGAATAGAAATGACCAAAAAGTATGATGAGCTCAATGATAAGGAGAAGAAGAGAGTCGATGGATATCGGGGCTTCTAACATCATATTACAGGTCTTCAAAAAGACATCTACAAGCTTATCAATCACAACACTGAGCAAAGAGGTGCAGATGGGATAATGTCAAGATGCTTCTCAGGTTCGAATTAACGGTTGAGCAGCGGAATCTCAATTATATGATGAATTTGAGCATTTCAAGATGAAACCAGATGAGAGTGTCTATGAGTATTATGTGAGATTCCATAAGCTTGTGAATGACATGAGGAGCATCAGAATGACTATGCAAACATTAGTTGAACTCAAAGTTTGTGAACAACATGAATCCCGAATGGCACAAGTTTGTCACCTCTGTGAAGCTAACCAAAGGATTGAAGAATACAAACTATGAGCAGCTCTATGCCTTCTTCTTCAGAATGAGAGACATGCCATGTTTGAAAAGAGGATTCTTGAACAATTCATAACAAATCCAAGAGAGACAAGCTCATCAAATGATTCAACTGCCTTCTACTCAAACATTGGGGGATTACTACTAAGCTACAAGTTAACCATGGGTGATGGAACTCACAAAACTCATTCCCGATCAATGTTCAAACAAGCTGATGTGATGCCACGCTGGTAACTTCATTAATCAACTGGTCTCCTTAGTCAAAACATGAACTCTCTCCACACACCAACAATAAACTCAGAACTGACGTCTAATCCTCACAAATCAAGCCACTTTTCGGAGATGGAAGTTATTGTACAACCAGTTCAAGAAGGCAAGTATGAACAAGGAAGAGGTGGAGTTGGTAGAGGCTTTGTGACAAATCAGAATAGGGGAAGAAATGGAAATCAAAGACAAGTTAAGACGAGCAAGTGTTACAATGTGGAGGTGAGGGACACACATTGCAAGGAACTGCACATCGCCAAAACGCCTCAAAATGTCAATACTTCAGGGATAAGATGTCACACCCCAACTTACTGCTTTGCAAATGAATGGAATTCCCGGGATTGGACTGCCATAGCATCACAAGCATAGATATATTGAACGACCTAAAGTGTCGCTTGAAAACACATCGCTTGATTTAATAAAACAATCCGAGTTTACAAAGTAGGTCCCAAATGAAAATCAACTTGTGCGGAAATAAGTTTGTTACAATTCAAACGATGTTTTAAAGTACGTAAGACCCAAGTGAGACGCCTTGCCACACTCGACTCCATGATGTGTCCAAATGCATGCCATGAAGTGAATGCCTTATATACCGAGATAAAACATGCTAAAAAGTGTCAACACAAAGGTTGAGTGAGTTCATAGAGTTTGAGTTGAAATGTAGAGCCTTTCGAAATCGTTTATAAAGAAAGGCATTGTAAATCGCTGAAATGTAAAGACGTTCAAAATCGATTATGCAAAGAAAGGCATCAAATCCACCTACCCAAGTCCCCATACAAAACTTGCAACCTGTGGTTCAACCCACAGCGTAATATGTAGAGTTAATGTTCAAGTGCATGATGTCAAATGAATTCACATAATAGTGCATGGCTCAATGTATCGAAATCGCTTATGCAGCAAAGGCATTGTGAACCACCCGCCCAAGTCCGCCCATACAAAACTTGCAACCTGTGTATTCACAACCCATTGCCAAAATGTATATAGTGTATGTTCAAATCGCTCCAAGACCATTAGTTCATGATATTACTAGACCATTATTTCAATGAATATACCAAGACCATTAGCTCAATGAATATACCAAGACCATTAGCTCAATGAATATACCAAGACCATTAGCTCAATGAATATAATATGGAATTTTAAGTATGGCAATAATGTTACTTCGCATGACTAAACATTTAGTTCGGATAAACATATAATTTGCAAATAGTCATGAATGTAATAAAGTTGTTATTTGCATGTATCTCCCAAAACAGCTTATGAAAGCATTAAAACAAGAAAAGTGGGGCTATGAACCACTTGGTGGAATGATGCTAAGACAAAAGTGAGTACACCGAGATGTTGTGATACGTGAATTGACCTATGATGAATGATATGACATGTAATGAGTTGCAATGTAATGTTATGCATGCATTTCAGATGTTATTTATACCATTTGCGAGTTTTGAAAATATTACTTATCGTCGAAAAATACTCGCTTGACGTCTTGACCAATCAAAATCACATTACAAGTTTTAGCCAAAATGTCATCCTACAATGGTTTTATAATGATTTATAGTGAAATTATCACTTTCGTCAGAAACAATGTCGCCGGAAATTCATGAAAGTGATAAAAATAGCTTTGGAAAACTAGTCGTAATGGTGTACGCCGATCGTTAGAGAACTTAACTCCATTTTGGAAAGTTTGTATCGAAATCTAGAAGTTTCAGTTCAGGAGTTTTCGTCCAAATGGTCTCGAACATAAAGATAATAAGGGTTAAAGATAGTGGTTTTAGTTGAATTGTAGGGCAAAAAGTGAGTTTCGGCCAAGTTTAGACATCCGTAAATAGTTTACTACAACTCCGCTATACAAACGTTTGTCGTTTGAAAAATATGCCCGGTGAACTTGATTTCATTAAGACATTTCGCTCCAAAAGTTCCATATCATAGATAAAAATGTACTTTCAACATGGTCGTTTTAGTTACCGTAATACTTGTATCTCGAAAAATAATATAGTTTTTCGTAAAATAATAGTTACGGAAATTTTATGAAAACGTGTATATCTTTGTCGCTTCAAACCGCTTTCACGATAATACGCCCTTAGCTTCAGACAAAGTATACTAATATATTTTTGATAAGTCAAATAATTTGTAAAGCTTAAGGCCTGCTTTACCCGAATAAAGCAAAAATAGTATGCTGAAATTTCGAAAATATATATATTTCGGTGTCAAACTTGAAAAATCCATAACTTCTTCGTATAACTCCGCTTTTATTCCTCGCTCTCGCCACGATTCGCTTTTAAAGTATATTTTCTAAATATCAAGGCCAAAAATTCGTGTCTACTGTCGGATTTTCCAGAAAATCAAAACAAGGACAGAACACTTTTTATACATATCGAAAATAGTTTTTCTCGACTAAACTATTCCAATCCCTTCAAATCAACTCCAAAGCTAATCTAATCCTACCATACACCTTCTTAGGGTGTCATGGGTTCCTAGACATCATCAAGACCAACAAGTACCAAAGGATATTTATAGGATGACCATATATATATAAAACTCCAAAAATCAAGTAAAAATGGTATAAATCACATATGTCTTGCATGTTGCTCCAAAAATAAAGAGATACTTATGAAATGAAAAGGAAACATGAAAATATAAATGATATGCTTACAAGTATTATGATGAGGTGCAAAGAACAAGGTTTAGCCTAAACACTCTTGGTTTTTATTTCAAAACCTTATAAAGAGTGATCTAGATTGTATATAACTTGTGCTTGAGAAAAAATGATCGATCCCTTTGAGAACCCTCTATGGCCGGTTATGAGGAAGAAAGACAAGAGAAAGAAAATGATTTTGCTACTATGTGAATTATTGGAAGTGAAAGAAGTGAATACTTGAATGAAATCTTTGAGTATATAACCATACAATCCAAATTTTCTACCAATCATAAATGCCAACCCATAAAATGGATTTTGTGGATCTTGTATCTCAAGATATATATATATTTTTTTTTCTTTACTTGTGTAAATGTTTACTTGAATAAATTGGTAGAAAGTGTAAGTAAAAAAAGGTAAATGGAAATTTTTAAGTAAAAGAGATGTTTAATAATTCAAAGTAGGATGTAATGAGATAATAAAAATTGTAAAAAATACATTCCTTGTGAAATTTGAGTGATAAAATAATTATCGAGTAATTTTTAAGAAAAACGCCGTGAATAATAATATAACTTTAACGATTTATGTACCAAATAAATTTAAAACACTAGGTAAAGTCAAAATATAGTTTTTATAAACTAAATGCAAGTATAAAAATATGCTCTGATCATTTTGAAAGTAATCGACAAATATTCAAAATAATAACTCACGCGATAACGCTTATTTAATATAAAAATACCTACGCAATTGTGAAATGAAATGTCATGAATGGACTAATATGATGCAAATGATGTCAATGAAATGTAGACTAAACTTAGTCCATATGAAATGCACGTGATGTTATGATCATGAATTCGCCGCTAAACCATAAAGGTTACTCGAATTTGGAACACGTAAACCAAGTTTACGATAAATGTTGAAATAGTAAGGCATAAATTGTGTCGAAATGACCTGAAGTACGGGTTGTCACATTCGGCCATCAAAAAAGGAATTCACCCCCGACCCGCCTGTTAGTCCATCGGGTGGTTTGATGGCAAACTTTCCCATTCTCGAGCAAAACCCTCAAAAGACTTTTTGGTAACCGATTTTACTTAATCTCACAACTCATCAAACAAGAACTGCCATAATGATTAAAGCTAAACCGCTTAGGTAACAACTTGTTTCTAGCTCGATCTTTGCAACTCATCAAACAAGAATCACACGCTGGATCAAACCGAAACAAGTGGTTTTAAAAAAAATCTTTTGAAAATTTGGCTCGACACGGACTGCTTATACATATAAGCCTTTTATTCTTCATTGCATGATTCTTCCCGACTAGACATAGTGATCGTGCTATGTATAATTTAGGAGTAACTATGCAATGCTTGGACTAATCGACTCATATGATGTTGGGTGTTAAGTCAACCTGTAAAATTGTGATAGGGAATGACAGTAAGCATCCATGTGACAATCGTTATGAAATGAAAGTAAATAACTCGAAAAAATGTACGTATAAATCGTATGCAAAGTGAACATGCACTTATGATGAAATGATGAGATGCTATGATGATGTAGTTATAGTCTAGGGTCAATGATACAACTTAGTTCTCTATAATCAAGCCTCATGCCAACTGCCACACCCCAATTTTCTCTGCTTTGCAAATGAATGGAATTCCCGGGATTGACCGTCATAGCATCACAGTTACAGATATATTGAACGACCTAAAGTGTCGTTTGGAAAACACATCGTTTGATTTAATAAAACAATCGTGAGTTTACAAAGTAGGTCCCAAATGAAAATCAACTTGGGCGGAAATAAGTTTGTTACAATTCAAACGATGTTTTAAAGTGCGTAAAACCCAAGTGAGACGCGCCGTCACCACGACTCCATGATGTGTCCAAATGCATGCCATGAAGTGAATGCCTTATATACCGAGATAAAACATGCTAAAAAGTGTCAACACAAAGGTTGAGTGAGTTCATAGAGTTTGTGTTGATATGTAAAGCCTTTCAAATCGCTACATGCAAAGGCATTGTAAATCGCTTGAAATGTAAAGACTTTCAAAATCGATATACAGCAAAGGCATTGTAAATCCACTCGGCCCAAGTCCCGCCATACAAAACTTGCAACCTGTGTGTTCACAACCCACGCCGAATATGTAGAGTTAATGTTCAAATGCATGATGTCAAATGAATTCACATAATAGTGCATGGCTCAATGTATCAAAATCTTATGCAAGAAAGGCATTGAAATCCACCTCACCCAAGTCCCCCATACAAAACTTCAACCCTTGTATTCACAACCCATTGCCAAAATGTATATAGTGTATGTTCAAATCGTTCCAAGACCATTAGTTCATGATATTACCAAGACCATTAGCTCAATGAATATACCAAGACCATTAGCTCAATGAATATACCAAGACCATTAGCTCAATGAATATAATATGGAATTTCTAAGTATGGCAATAATGTTACTTCGCATGACTAACATTTAGTCTTGAAGTAAACATATAATTTGCAAATAGTCATGAATGTAATAAAAGTTGTTGATGAGCATGTATCTCCCCAAAACATGAAAAGCATTAAAACGTAAAGTGGGGCTATGGAACTCACTGGTGGAATGATGCTAAGACAAGTGAGTACACCGAGATGTAGTGTGATACGTGAAATCTTGACCTATGATGAATGATATGACATGTAATGAGTTGCAATGTAATGTTATGCATGCATTTCATATGTTATTTATACCATTTCATGAAGTTTTGAAAATATTACTTATCGTCGAAAAATACTGCTTGACGCCTTGACCAATCAAAATCACATTACAAGTTTTACTCAAAATGTCATCCTACAATGGTTTTATAATGATTTATAGTGAAATTATCACTTTTCGTCGAAAAACAATGTCGTCGGAAATTTCATGAAAGTGATAAAAATGGCTTTGGAAAAACTAGTCAAAATGGTGTACGCCGATCGTTAGAGAAACCTAACTCGACAGTTTTGGAAAGTTTGTATCGAAATCTAGAAGTTTCAGCTCAGAGTTTTCGCCCAAAATGGTCTCAACATAAAGATAATAAGGGTTAAAGATAGTGGTTTTAGTTGAATTGTAGGGCAAAAAGTGAGTTTCGGCCAAGTTTAGACATCCAGAATAGTTTACTACAACTCCGCTTATACAAACGGCTTGTCGTTTTGAAAATATGCCCGTGAACTTGATTTCATTGAAGACATTTCGCTCCAAAAGTTCCATATCATAGATAAAAACAAATTTCAACATGGTCGCGAAGTTACCGTAATACTTGTCTCGAAAAATAATATAGTTTTTCTAAAATATAGCTACGGAAATTTTATGAAAACGCATATCTTTGTCGCTTTCAAACTGCTTTCTAATGTATAATACGCCTTATTTCGTATCAAAGTATACTAATATATTTTTGATAAGTCGAAATAATTTGTGAAGCTTAAGGCTCGCTTTTGACCCATCAAAGTAAAAAATAGTATGCTGAAATTTCGTAAAAATATATATATTTCGTCGTCAAACTTGAAAATCCATAACTTCTTCGTTATAACTCCGCTTTTATTCCGGCCTGCGGCCACGGATTCGCTTTTAAAGTATATTTTCTAAATATCAAGGCCAAAAGTACCCGTGCCTACTGTCGGATTTTCCAGAAAATCAAAACAAGGACAGAACACTTTTATACTTATCGAAAATAGTTTTTCTCGTATAAACCTATTCCAACCCTTCAAATCAACTCCAAAGCTAATCTAATCCTACCATACACCTTCTTAGGGTGTCATGGGTTCCTAGACATCATCAAGACCAACAAGTACCAAGGGGATATTTATAGGATGACCATATATATATTAAACTCCAAAAATCAAGTAAAAATGGTATAAATCACATATGTCTTGCATGTTGCTCCAAAAATAAAGAGATACTTATGAAATGAAAAGGAAACATGAAAATATAAATGATATGCTTACAAGTACTTGATGAGGTGCAAAGAACAAGGTTTAGCCTAAACACTCTTGGTTTTTATTTCAAAACCTTATAAAGAGTGATCTAGATTGTATATAACTTGTGCTTGAGAAAAAAAATGATGATCCCTTTTGAGAACCTCTATGGTCGGTTATATGAGAAGAAAGACAAGAGAAAGAAAATGATTTTGCTACTATGTGAATTATTGGAAGTGAAAGAAGTGAATACTTGAATGAAATCTTTGAGTATATAACCATACAATCCAAATTTTCTACCAATCATAAATGCCAACCCATAGGGGCCGGATTTTGTGGATCTTGTATCTCAAGATATATATATATATTTTTTTTTACTTGTGTAAATGTTTACTTGAATAAATTGGTAAGAAAGTGTAAGTAAAAAGGTAAATGGAAATTTTTAAGTAAAAGAGATGTTTAATAATTCAGAGTAGGATGTAATGAGATATAAAAATTGTAAAAATACATTCCTTGTGAAATTTGAGTGATAAAATAATTATCGAGTAGTTTTTAAGAAAAAACGTCGTAATAATATAACTTTAACGATTTATGTACCAAATAAATTTAAAACACTAGGTAAAGTCAAAATATAGTTTATATAAACTAAATGTAAGTATAAAAATATGTCGGGATCATTTTGAAAGTAACGGACAAATATTCAAAATAATAACTCACGCGATAACGCTTATTTAAATATAAAAATTACGCTAATCAGGAAATGAAATGTCAGAATGGACTAATATGATGCAAATGATGTCAATGAAATGTAGACCAAACTTAGTCCATATGAAATGTACGTGATGTTATGATCATGAATTCGCCGCTCAACCATAAAGGTTACTCGATTTGGAACACGAAAACCAAGTTTATGTATAAATGTTGAAATAATGAGCATAAATTGCGTCGAGAAATGACTGAAGTATCGGTTATTAAGCATAAGATGTTGCTTGTTCAAGCCCAGATAATGGTGTAGCTTGGATGAAGAAGAGTTATTTTGGCTGAGGAAATGCCAAGACATATGATGCGATGTGGATGAGCAACCAATTCGTGAGATAGGCCACAATCATGAATGCCTTTCAAGTAGCCATCGTGATGCATACGACTATGTTGATGATGAACCCATCAGACAAACCATTTTCATGGCTAGCATTTCTCCAATGGTCTCTCCTAAAGTTCTTCATCACCACAGCTGGTCCATCCAAAGACAAACTCATTCTCGAGGTATTAAAACTATATGATGATGTTGATATGCAAAAGATGCATGACAAAGTACAATCAATCAAAACTATTGAGTCAAATATTGAAGATATGGGTAATATCAATGTTGTCCCATATGATCAATATGTGAAACAAAGTGAAAGTGAAGTTGTATCAAGTGATGCATCTCCGCAATAACGATGACTATGTTTTGATGAATACACCGTGATGTGCCCCCGATGATTCTGCCTTCCGAACTTAATGCCTATAAAGAACGAGTTGCTATTTATGAACAACGTGCTAAGTTTGAGTTAACCACTCGTGAGCAGGAATTGATAAACGCGCATAATTATTAGAAAAAGTAATTTTAGTGAAGAAGTATTAAAACAAGAGTTAAACTCCTTACAAGAAAAGCTTTCAAAAACCGCTAAGCAAAAACAAGAACTTCAAGAAAATGTTAAAGTGCTTAAGCAAGAATTTCATGCTAAGGAATCAAAACTTTTGAATGATTTTTCTAATCTAAAACTTTGAAAAACAAGCTTGAAAATAAGTTGTATCATACAAGGAACACCATTCGCACGCCCATTGATCACTAAGCATAGAGTCTTAAGTGATAAGCATAGCATTCCCTTGTTGAGGAACCAAATCCCAGTGAGGTCACAAGAAGGCTAGAATGCCATAAGGTAATTTATGATGGCAATGAAATTTTAAACCTAGACAAACCTAGTCATACTGAGCAACTGAGGAAGATAAGAAATCGATGAAGTCACTAGGAAAGATGAACAAGAAGTTAGATGATCCTAAATGTAAAAGAGAAGAAAATAAATATCACACCCCATGATTACAAGAAGGAGAATTGAATTTCCTTGAACATGTTTAAGCCTCAGACATTGTTAACACCCAAACAAGTGTTCTGGAAAAAGGATTTAGATAAGCAAAAAGCATAAAATCTTGTTGAAACAAACCCCCCTTTAGGAAAATGCCTTCAACGACTGTGTATCCTCCCAATACACCAATGCATTTAGTTCCTAGAGCTATTGCCACTAAAAGCAAGACCTTAATCACCAATATGTTATTCTTCAACTATTTGTCGATTTTGAGAAAACTTGTAAGAAAAGGATCACACCCACTAGGATAACTGAAGGGGAAAGGGGTTTTGAGCAAACAAAAGAATGCTATCTAACCGAGGTCATGCCTTTCTTTAAACTACTAAAAGATCAATTTGAGAGTCTTAAAAAGGGATAGATTCAGATATTAAAGGAATGGAAAAGGAATTTGATGCAATGATTGTAGAAGTTAGTGACTATGATGCAGCATTAAAATATAATGAGATTGAGAGGAAGAACTTGCATACCTTGAATGAGAATCTTATTTATGAATGTATTACTCAAGATGTGTTTTTAATCGCTAATGAATTGCTCCATTAATGCTTCTCAATTTCATGAATTATCTGTTGGCTCAAAGTCTCCCATGATGTGTCATTGAGCTTGAAAAGATTAATTCGAAACTTAATGAGAAAATTGATCACGATGATCACGATAATTTGGTAAAGCATCTTTCTAAACTAGAAGTTGAACATTTTGATTTACAACTAAAATATCAACATCTAAAAGAAAATGTTAAAACCTCAAATATCAAGACATCCTTGGATGTTCCTGAATTTGATGCAGCTTTTGAAATTAACAAACGTGATGAACAGATTCGAGCTCATTGTAACACGATCAAAAGTTTGAAAGCCCAAATCTCTCAATTAAAGGGTGAAAAGAACAATGACCGATCCCAAATGCCTCCTCCTTTAGATTCTCAAGATTTCAAACTTTTCATCTTCAAAACTTAGTTAATGCCTTACAAAAGGAAAACGAGTTTTCTAGAAGAAAATGAAAAAGTTAAACCACATTTTAAAGAGTTATATGATTCAATAAAAGTCACCCGTGACCAAAACAACTAAAAATAACGCCTTTACAAAAGGAAATTGAGAATCTAGAAGTCGTGAAATGGGAAACGCCACTTGTTTTTAATAAGAATGTTGTCTCAAAGTCACCCTTAGATGCAAATACATCGCGGACAGTAAATATATTCCTCCTCATCTTAGGAATAATGAACATGTGTTTCATGACTATTGTGCTCACCTTAAGGATAGTCTAGAATGTCTCCATGAGATTGTCGAAGAGGATTTCATTAACAAACCTCTTGATAGAGAAATTAGGTTTGCTTGCCTCCAGGCCAAACGATCTCAAGAGCCGCTAGAATGTGTAATTGCAACATGTCCTAAATCCTTAGGTGCAAAAGGCAAAGCCGTGATGCCTTGTTCTATGCCTAGTGCCAAGCATTCAAACCATTCTAGGCCCAGCTTTAAGAAAGTGAACATCAATGTCGCTCTAGTAATACAAATCCTGCACGCCTAGTTCAGAATGCAAAAGTAGATCAACCAACTAATGTTCCCATAATTCCCTACAGAGTAATCAGGACATTAAAGCAAGTGTCAAAGTCTCAAGACAATACAAGGAATGATAGGACCTCGCAAGCTAAAATGTGCATTGGAAAAGAGTAGAAGACCAATCTAGGAACTTTAAGCTTGAGTTGAATAAAACGAATCGTGTTGATTTTATTATTAGCCATAGGCGCATCAGTAATTAATTCAATTCCGATACTATTTGCAAACCTTGTAATGATGTCCGCTTGAATTCGTTAATCATGAATGTGGTGTGAATGCTTTGTCTAATGTCTTGTCAAATGCCCAGCTAAAATTGTTAATGCTAATAATCGTGCAAAGAAGGCTAAAAGGCAAAAGACGAAGATTGTTAGAAAACAAAGTGGAAACCCACAGAAGAAACATTTATAAAGATAGGTTATTATTGGATACCTTTTGGCCATAAGAATAATCAGTTTTGCCCTCAAACCGCTAAGACTATGCCCACTAGAAAATGGATGCCTCCTGGTAGAACTATTCCCTTAAGAAGTGAACATACTTTGAATAGGTCAAATACTGACACCAAAGATTGCATCTATTCCCAATGATTCCATTGCTTCTACTGATATGGATGTTTCTATTTCGATGTGGGTGTTCCAATTATCAGTACTAACCAAGTGGAACCCATTCTTGCATGGGGATCCCAATTATCCGCTTATCCATTCTTGTCTCGGTTCAAACGCAGATCGTTCAAATCGTTCCGTGGTACTCGGACTCAGTCGCTCCAAGCATATGACCGAGACCCGTCATGGCTCATGAACTTCGTGAGCAAATTCATCTGACAGCTTAGATTCGGGAATGATCATTTCTGCAATTATGGGTTATGGTGATGTTGTTGGTGAAAGTGTTATCTCCGTGGTATACTATGTGGAAGGTCTTGGTCATAAATCTGTCGTTGGTCATTCAAGGATTCTCGATCTAGAAGTAGCCTTCTGAAAACATACTTGTTTCGTTAGAGAACTTGATGGTAAAGAACTTTTAAGAGGTTCACGTG
The DNA here is from genome assembly GCA_910596185.1 of Chrysanthemum makinoi. Taxonomy (NCBI): domain Eukaryota; kingdom Viridiplantae; phylum Streptophyta; class Magnoliopsida; order Asterales; family Asteraceae; genus Chrysanthemum; species Chrysanthemum makinoi. Next base: position 161,893,219 of record OU343216.1, on the reverse strand, counting down.
GTTCAAATCTATACACCATCTCTATCGAAGATATGATGAAGTCTTCTCCAATCAGCTTGTTGTCAAAGGCTTCGAAAACAAAGTCATGGTTATGGCATCGACGTCTCAATCACTTAAACTTCGACACCATCAATGATCTCTCCGTAAAGGACTTAGTTGTAGGTTTACCTAGACTAAAGTATGAAAAGGATCATCTTTGTTCAAGATGCCAATTGGGAAAAGCAAGAAGTATAAACCTACAAACTCAACAAGTTCTTCATACAATTCATACTGGACTTATGTGACCCATGAGAGTGCATAATATCTTTGGGAAGAAATATGTGTTAGTTGTGGTTGATGATTACTCTAGATTCACTTGGGTTAAGTTCCTAAGGACAAAGGATGAAAACTCCATATCATCATCAAACTCATCAAACAAATGCAGTTCGTCTTAACAAAACGGCCAGAATCATCCGAACAGACAATGGAACTGAGTTTGTTAACAAACAACTTGGTGAGTTTTACGAAAGTATTGGAATCACCATCAAAGAAGTTCCTCTAACTCCTCAAGAACGGTGTAGTTGAAAGACTAAATCGAACTCTTGTGAAGCCGCAAGAACAATGCCGATTTACTCAAAAGTTCCAATGTTTCTCGGGTGAAGCCATTGCCAATCGCATGCTACACCCAAAATCGATCCCCGATTCACACCGCTCATGGAAAACTCCATATGAACTTGTCCACAACAGAAAACCTAATCTTTCATTCCTTCGTGTGTTTGGTGCATTGTGTTATCCAACTAATGAGGGTCAAGATTTAGGCAAACTTAAAGCTAAAGCTGACATTGGAGTATTTGTAGGATATGCACCAAACAAAAAGGGATACCAAATCTACAACAAGAGAACCCAAATATCATGGAAACAATTCACGCACGCTGATGAGTCGACGGTCAAATGGCTCCTGACAATCCAGCCTGACCCAGACTTCAAAACAGTCCCATTGGTTCATCCCTTGTACCAAACTCTTATCCAGCAACTCCATATGTACCATCCTCAAGATGATTTAAAGAAATTGTTTGATCCTATGTTTGATGAACATTATGAGCCTTGTGCTAATGAACTGTCGACCTACAACAGAGGTCTGCTCATATCCTGTGAATGAAGTCAATCCTTCACCTCAATATCATTAAGTCAAGAAGTGCTCACGATGATCACTGCCTCATCAACAAATCATCAATCTTCAATGTACATCATGAAATGTTTCGCATCACGATGAAGTTAATCCCTTTGCTACCCGAAGATGCTCCATTTGAAAACATATTTGCTCCTCGAATCATCATCAACCACCATCTTCTTCGTGAGACATCGACTCGCTACTTCAGCCCCTCAACAACTACCACATGAACACCTCAGAAAATGGACTCACGATAATCTATTAGACAACATCATGGAAATCCTCTCGCCCAGATCCACACGGAAACAACTTGCAACCGATGCCTTATGGTGCTTCTTCAACTCCGACTCTCTAAGATCGAACCAAAAGATGTTAAAACCGCCATGAATGAAGATAGCCGGTTCAATGCCATGCAAGAAGAAATTCATGAGTTTGATCGACTTGATGGATGGGAATTAGTACCCGCCCATTGTGCTATGATCATTGCTCTAAAATGGATCTTCAAAGTGAAACTTGATGAGCATGGTGATGTGTAAAAGAACAAGGCTCGACATTGCTAAAGGATACCGCCAAGAGGAGGGTATAGACTTTGAAGAATCATTTGCTCCCGTAGCTCGAATCGAGGCAATCAGAATATTCTTGGCTAATGTGCAAGTAAGAACATGGTAGTCTATCAGATGGATGTAAAGACGGCATTTCAATCGGAGATCTTAAAGAAGTCGTCTACGTCACCAACCTCGGCTTTGTGAATCCAGAGCATCCTACTCACGTTTATCATTTGAAGAAGGCTCTTTATGGTTTAAAGCAAGCTCCAAGGCATGGTATGATACACTATCAAAGTTTCTTCTATCTACCGACCAGCAGGATTGCGATCCAACATTGTTCACCGTGAAGTCGCAAACATTTAATTCACGTTCAAATTTATGTTGATGATATCATCTTTGCCTCGACTCCACCCCAATGAATGTGATCGCTTTTCAAATGAAATGGTTCAAAATTTCAAATGTCAATGATGGGACAAATGTCATTTTTCTTGGGATTACAAATTTCACAAAGTCCCGGAGGCATTTTCATAAATCAATCTAAATATGCAAATGAGATTTTAAATAAATTTGGATTTGATTGACCCACCGCTGACACTCCCATGATTGAGGTACTAAATCGGATGAGGACCACTCAGGATCATGGTAGACCAAACGAAATATCGTGAGTATGATCGATCCCCGATGTACCTCACAGCCAGTAGACCTCATATCTTGTTCGCAGATGCATGTGTGCTAGATACCGTGCTAAGCCTACTAAAAGCACCTTTTGAAGTTAAACGGGTCTTTCTATCTCCAAGGAACCATCAATATGGGACTTGGTAACCAAGGACACCGGTATGTCACTACCAGATATGCCATGCGATCATGCAGATGTCAAGATACTCACGGGCACGCCCTGAGGTGCTCGCTAGTGATAAGCTTGTGAGTCGGTCTTCAAAGAAGCAAATGAGTACTTCTATTTCCTCTACAGAGGTCGAATACATAGCCATGTCATCTTGTTGTGCTCAAATCCTATGGATGAGATCTCAATTAACCGACTATGGCTTTGTATTCAACAAAATCCTCTCAGATCGGATAATAAAAGTGCTATTGCTCTCTCTTGCAACAACGCTCAACACTCAAGAGCAAAGCATATCGACATTCGACATCATTTCATCAGGGGACAAGTGGAAAAAGGTGTGGTAGAACTCTATTTTGTGAGTAATCAATACCAAAGTAGCGCATCTTCACCAAAGCCTTCCAAGAGAACGCTTTGAGTTTATTCTTCCACCAATTGCTGAAAAGCCTTCAACCAAAACACTCAAACGCCTTCGTGGAGGAAGACGAGGAGTGAAGGTCTTTCTTCATCTATCTCTTGTAAATATTTATTCTAAAACAAAATACAAAAATTACAAAACCTTCAAAAATCAAATAGAAAATATAAAACTTCTCTCAAAATCTATAAAATTTGAAAATTCAAAAATCCTCAAAAAGAAAAAAATTGTCATTTTGTCATGATTTTTCTCGATCTCGACAATATCTATGGTCTTAATGTCAGCTATTCAAAGAATGATAATGACTTTAGATGTTCGAATGTTTTAAAAAAAAAATTCCAAAAAATCAAAAAATATTTTTTTTGGGAGAAAGAGAAACAATGGTTTATTGTCATTGTGCAAAGAACCCGCTTTTCAAAGATAGAATAGAGCCATGCTTTATCATGGTTTTCAAATCTCAGTGTTCGATTCTTTAAAACTCAAAATCTTTACTATCTAATGAAAAACTAATTGCTTTGAAAAAATAATTTCACTCTATTTTTGAAATCATTCACCTAAAGTATGTCAGGTTGATGCCTATCTCTCAATCAACAACTTAGGTCATTGATCGAGGGGAGAATGATTTCAATTAAATCAAAAAGTCTATTTGTCACAATTTTTTCAAAAGATAATCATGCATGTTTAATCATTGGAGTTTAAAGTCTCAAAATCCAATCCTTATCAGATTAAAACGCTTTCATAATCAAGTCACAATTCTCCTTAAAAGCTTTCAAAATCAATTTAAAGAGATCACAAATCTCAAATGATTTGATAATTGTGATCGGGGAGAATTTGTGATTTAAATTGGATTTAAACTGATAATTCATAAATGGTTTCATAATGTTTAGCATGTTTTCCTCCCCGCAAGTGACAAACGATTTCAAATTTTCCATGCACATGTTGAGGGGAGCATCTATTTTAAACCTCAAATTATTGAACGTGATCAATTGTTCTCTATGTGTTCCTCTAATATGTAAAACTCTTTCAAAATTCGAGGCACATATTGAGGGGAGCAAAATTTTGAAAACCTCATCCTTCCTCAAAATGTTTTATCTACTCAAATTGATTGGGAAGTGATGATGATCATTTTAGAAAATGTTAATCAAAAGATTGACCTTTCATTCTCAATCTAACGATTTCAAATCTCTTGCCTATGTGCTAAACAAATTCAAATTTTATGCATATGTTGAGGGGAGCATTTCTAAAATATCAAAACAATTAAGATACAAAATGCTTTGATTCTATATCACAAGTATCTTGATTGATTTTCAAATGGTTTTCAATTGGTTCCAATGGCTGATGAACAATACCAAAAGACCACCAACTTCACTTCTTTATGTATGGTGATATAAGGATGATAAGGTTAGGTTGAGTTCCCATGATCCGCCAATCGAGGGATCTACCTGTGACAATCCACTAGATAGTGTAGAGTCCTTAGGTATGATGAAAAAAGGAGAAAAGTGAGATATGGGTAGAATGCGGACTGAGACTGATAGTATCGAATAAACCCAACAAGGTTCTAGTAATGAAGTCTCTAAGCAATCAAGGGGTTGAAGAATGAAAAAGAATTGAATGAAAAAAGGGGTGAAAAGAAATAGCCCTCCAATAATTCAACCTTAGGCGTAAACCGTTCAATTCAATATATACCTGGTGGTTACCAAGGTAACATCGGTATTGAAGACAAGACGCCATGGACCCAGTGACGCACTGCACTTCAACTTTCCAAACCACTCAAGTTCCTCTTAAAAGAACTTGTTTCATTCTCACTGAACCGACATAATCTATCGACTCTCTTAGAGATTGTTGATATTGAAGAAGGAGACCCTCTCCCTAGTCTCCTGCATAGGAACAAAATATGCACAATTGAGTCTAGAGCCACGAGATCATCATATAAATCTCATTAGGACACTTTCAATGAAGACTCTCTGTCACACAATGTGGAAAGAGAGATTATATCTTATGAGTCCTACGCATTATCCTTGTGGTATTGCCATAACATCTAAGTGATATGCATACATATTCACAATGAAGATGGAAAGCCTTCTCGAGCCAACATCAAACAAGCTCCTGGTAGGTGGCATGTGAGATCTATCCAATAGATCAACCATGTGACAACCGGACAGAAACAATGGAGAGATTCAATCTTTGAATCAATCCGGTTCAAAGTTATGGATTGACGGATACCTTTGAAAACCGTCGTTGTGCTTTAAAACTCTTTCTTTAGCACATCGACCGTACCTATTTCTCAAAATAAAAGGTGTTTATGATTGATAATTTTCATTAAAACCTTCAATTTCCTACAATTATTTATATCAATAACGATTGTTTTTATTTCTTTCTCACCATTATAACCTTAAACTCTAGTTATCTAGTGTTTTCCCAAGTCTTGGCACCACACGCCGCATCGACAATTATAATAAAATTGACGAAAATTTACTTCACATTTCAAAGTAATAATAATACCATAATATTTCGCCACAAAACGCTCCAAAAATATAAAATTTATAAAATACGGATACACTCAATAATATTCTACATAATTAAACGTTATCCCGCATTTTAACAAATTATACAAGACGGGTACATATAATACACTAAATAATAATAATAATAATCCTTAATAATAAAACAAATATCCTCTTCCTCCTCACAACTCACGCATTAAAACAAGAGAAATGAGATTTGCAAAATCTTCATCTTCAACCTCCTCTCTCTACCCTAGACCTCGCCTCCCTTATAGACCTAATCTTCCAAAGAGGGAAAACCAACATGATATCTCACCATATCCTTTCTTTCTACCCAAACCATGAAAGTTTTTAATCTCCAAATCCTCCCTTTGATGCCGCTATGGACTCTACAAGCCAAGAAGAATCAAGATATAATCACTCAAGAGAATCATATCTTCACTTCAATCTACCTTGAGCAAATCCAAGATTCGCCTAGTTTTGAAGCTAACCAAATCGGCTTCAAACCAAGACCAAGAGAAGGAAGATAACCAAGCTCCTCCCCAATATACTTCTATATCTCTAGTCGAGTTACAAGAGCCCCAAACTCAGTTTCTCATCATCACTTTCACAAAAATTAGGGTTTCCAAAGTAGAGGGCTTTTCAAAATTAGGTGAGGGGTTCGGTCAATTAAGGTATCAAGACTCCGATTCAAGTCTCAATTTCAGTGAATCCATGAAGGTCATGTTCTAATTTGGAGTTTGTTTGCTCGGTCCACCCATTCGAATCATCTATTTTTGTAAGAGCATGTTTGCTTTATTTTACCAATTAAACCTGTAATAAAAAATTTATGTTCGAAAGTTTTATTCAATTTTGATATTGAAAGTGGTTGTTAAAGTGAAAATTCATATGTTGTTGTTGTTGCTATTGTCGAGAACCTAAAAGAGAGAAGAAAGTAAATAGTTTTGATTTGTCTAAAAGCTTAATTGAAATTAATTGCTTGATAAAATTGCGGTTTACAATTTGGTTTACTGTGATTTCGCTTACTTAGATTCCGGCATAAGGTATAGTTCAAGGGTAGATGTTGTTTTGCTCATGTCTTGTGTGTTGCCACGGTAAAATACGAGCACACACCCGATGGTGTTGTTATATTGCCTCGGGTAGGAGCTAGTCCACAAAAAGAGTTGTGTTGATTTCCTTTTGTGTCAACTTGGCGTAACCTCGAACACGAGGGTGACAAGTCACGAGTTATACCCATTGATAGACGTTAATATATTGCTCTTAAATTTTCTTATTAAACATGACCAAGAGTAGTCCTTGTATAACGTAATTGTTCGAGACACCAAATGATACATTTGCTATTTTCGAGTCACCAAAAGGCACTCCAAGAGTATGTTGTTTTATTTCCTTTGGTCATAATGAGACCCCGGGTATCTCTACTCGGAAATACACACTCGACACCGTGGTCGAAAAGACTCATGAGAGTCACGTAATGTTAATGTTTGGCTTGTCGTGTTCATGTCTTTGGCCTATATCCCTATCAAAACTACTAAAACACAAGTAGCCACACCATGTTATTAGTAAAGTGTTATTGGGTATGTTCGTGGTGGTCAAAGCCCATTTGTTCCCAAGTCCATTCGATTTTTTTAGACAATTATTTTACTTTCTTAGTGCTGTGTTAAACCCAACCCAAGCCAAATTATAAATAGGGTCCATTTGGTTTAACCGCCGTCGGCATTAAACTCGGTTGTCTTAAGTCCTCGCAACTCAAATCCTGTTCCTTTCGTCTCCTCAATTCTCATCAACTAAATAATATCATATATATCGATCACATATACATAATATATTCTCAAACAAGGAGTAATAGAAACATTTACAAATAATAATAGAGATACAATGTTTTATAAATAGCATAAGAACAATTATTTTCACAATGATAAATTTATATTTAAAAGGATTCTTCCAAAACTAATATATGTACATATCATTTAAACTAGACATTTTCCAAAATATATGAAAGACTATTCTTTAAATAAAACCCACAAATTATAATATTTTGCCAACATACTACTTTAACAATAAACATATTACGTACTTATAGGTATATATATAAACAAAATATATCCAATATATTTATAGCGTCCGAATTTCCTTACCAACCAAATATCATGTTTTCGTCAAATTCGTTGTGAAATTCATTTTAGCCAAAGTGTACTCATTTTTTCCAAGTCATATCAAGTAAGTTTCACTAGCCGAATTATACTATTATATTTTGAACATAATACTTCCAAAAGGAAAACTTAACGTCGGCATTCATGCAACAACAACAACAACAACACCCAAATTAAATAAAGTTAACTAGAACTTAATCAAGCATGAAATCGAATGAGACTTGCCGTACTAATCTAGGTCGCGGGTCGGTGCCATCCAATAATTCTATTTGATCATGACTGCTAATTGCCAAGGTGAGTATTCACGCCCCTTTTAATGTTTTACTTATTTGGGGTGAAATGCATGAATATAAACTTAAAACGTTTTCTTTGAACTATTTGATATATTTTGAACCCTTAGACTAACTTATAAATTTATGACTTGTTGAACCTGATGGACCGTACGTCCTTGACCTAAAGTCTCCCCGTCGAAAGCACTGCCGAAGTCTCCCATGTTCTGAAAGTCTTTAATTGATAGTATATAATAGTTGTTATGATGTACCGCTCGACATTCGCATTGTTAGTCCCCTATTGGTTTGCCGCTCGCACTCCAATTATAATGTACCGCTCGTACGCCTCCTGCGGCAAGTAGATAGTATGAGTAGCGCTATTAGAGGTCGGCCAACCTCGCCTCGCCTACTTTAACGCATATTATTTATTTTAGGGCTTTGCCGCATACTTTATTATATACGAGGCGCATATGACCATATGTGCATTATTCACTTGACTTAAAATATGGAAGTGTATGTGAATTCATATGTTACAAGTCTTGTATGGGCGGGATTTGTAACATAGTGAGTTGACAGACATTTGCCACTGACCTTCAAAAATTGGTATTTTATTTTACATAAACCTCGGGTACTCACCAACTATTTTCATAGTTGACCCGTTTTCTCATGCATTTCAGGTGATCGTTGTTTAGCTTATATTATGAAGATTTTAAATAAAGGAGTCGCCACAAGTTATCCGAGTCGTCCTGTAGTAAAATGTTATCTTTTGGAAGTCAAACTTTATGTTTCAATTGCTAAGGTTGGCTAGAACCTTGTTGTAATGTTACAATATTTCCTTAAATTTAAATTATGGTATTGTACTATATCTCTTTGCGATGCATATTGATTATGTTGCACCTCGCGTTTCCGGCCCGGAGGGGTGTGACATTGGTATCGTGAGCCGTGTTATAAGGAAATACCGTTTTATAAAATAAAATCTAAACTATAACCCAAAATAAAGTTTTCTTAAAACCAAAACATAATACGAAGTCGACTAGCACCAAGATTACATCGTTACTCCTAAATTATGCATAGCCTGCATAACCTATGCATAATTCGTGAGGAATCATATGATGATGGGATTAGAGCCTGGATCATGTTTGGTCGAGTCTTAAAGAGTCTGATCAACTGAACTGCATATAGTACGGTGTATGCATAACATGCTTATATGTCCATTATACCTTATATACATTTTATATATGCCTTCTTCTTGCTTTATGTATTATGACCCGTTAGGCTAAGTACATTCTTTTGATCACCCACCTTATTTCAGTACCTTCTAGTTCTAGTTCATGGCATTGATTTGTGTAGGACCTTGCATCATGAGCCTTAGTTTAATTGCTGCCTTATCACTAATCTGAGCACCCCACTATTAGTTGATTTGATTGGTTTAGACGATTTCAAACTCGAGCCAAACTTTCAAAAGGTCTCTTACATAGATGGTATTATCTCTCTCACAACTTGTTTCCTAGCTTGATCTAGTGATGTTTTGTTTGATGAGTTATAAAATCAAGTTGGAATCAAGTTGTTACTCAACCTACAACTTAAACAAATGACCGTCAGTCGACAAGTTGTGAAAATTCACCAACTAAGAGTCTTTTGGGGTAAGGCTCGAGAATGAGAAAGTTGAACCATAAAATGTACTGTAGTGTAGATTCGACTCAATCTCGAGGACAGATTCTTTTAAGGTAGACAGCGTGACAATCCACACTTCCGGCTATTATTTATAATGTATATCGCTGAAAGTTATTTATTTTCTTCAATTCATTATAACTCTTAAACGAGTAGTTATCTAGTGTTTTCCTGAAGTCTTAGGCACTACACGCCAATTTACACCATAATAAAATTGACGTAAAACTTACTTTCTAATTTCAAAGTAATAATAATACCATAATATTTCGCCTCAAAATAAGGTTCCAAAATATAAAATTTATAAAATACTTGATACCCGTAATATTCTACATAATTAAACGTTATCCCTGACGAACAAATTATACAAGACGGGGTACATATAATACACTAAATAATAATAATAATAATCCTTAATAATAAAACAAATATCCTCTTCCTCCTCACAACTCACGCATAAAAACAAGAGAAATGAGATTTGCAAAATCTTCAACCTCCCTACCCCTGACTACCCTATAGACCGAATCTTCCAAAGAGGAAAACCAACATGATATCTCACCATTCCTTCTCTTTCTACCCAAACCATGAGTTTTAATCTCCAAATCTCCCTTTGATGCCACATGGATCGAATAAGCCAAGAAGAATCAAGATATAATCACTCAAGAGAATCATATCTTCACTTCAATCTACCTTGAGCAAACTCCAAGATTCGCCTAGTTTTGGAAGCTAACCAAATTCGGCTTCAAACCAAGACCAAGAGAAGGAAGATAACCAAGCTCCTCTCCAATATACTTCTATATCTCTAGTCGAAGTTACAAGAGCCCCAAACTCAGCCATCATCACTTCACAAAAATTAGGGTTTCCAAAGTAGAGGCTTTTCAAAATTAGGTGAGGGGTTCAATAATTAAGGTATCAAGACCCGATTCAAGTCTCAATTTCAAATAATCCATGAAGGTCATGTTCTAATTTGGAGTTTGTTTGTTCTTGTCCACCCATTCGAATCATCTATTTTTGTAAGAGCATGTTCTTTTTTTCACCAATTAAACCTGTAATAAAAAATTTATGTTCGAAATTTTATTCAATATTGATATTGAAAGTGGATGTAAAAGTGAAAATTCATATGTTGTTGTTGTTGCTATTGTCGAGAACCTAAAAGAGAAGAATGTAAATAGTTTTGATTTGTCTAAAAGCAGCTTAATTGAAATTAATTGCTTGATAAAATTTGCGGTTTACAATTTGGTTTATCTGTGATTTCGGCTACTTAGGATTCCGGATAAGGTATAGTTCAAGGGTAGATGTTGTTTTGGTTTCCGTTGGTCTTGTGTTGCCACTACCGAAAATACGAGCACACACCCATGGTGTTGTTATATTGCCTCGGTAGGAGCTAGTCCACAAAAAGAGTTGTGTTGATTTCTTTGTGTCAACTTCGTAACCTCAGAACCACGAGGGTGACAAGTCAGTTAGTTATACCCGGCTTGATAGACGTTAGTTATATTGCTCTTAAATTTTCTTATTAAACATGACCTGAAGAGTAGTCCTTGTATACGTAATTGTTCGAGACACCAAATGATACATTTCCTGCTATTTTCGAGTCACCAAAAAGGCACTCCAAGAGTATGTTGTTTTATTTCCTTCGGTCATAATGAGACGCCCAAGGTATCTCTACCTCGGTTGTCACACACCTCACCACACCGTGGTCGTAAAAGACTCATGAGAGTCAATGAATGTTATGTTTGGCTTGTCGTGTTCATGTCTTGGCCTATATCCTCTGCGCCAAAACTACTAAAACACAAGTAGCCACACCATGTTATTAGTAAAGTGTTATTGGGTATGTTCAGTGGTGCTGTAAAGCCCATTTGTTCCCAAGTCCATTCGATTTTATTTAGACAATTATTTTACTTTCTTAGTGCGTGTGTTAAACCCCAACCCGCCAAATTATAAATATGGTCCATTTGGTTTAACCGCCGCATTAAACTCGTGTTGTCTTAAGTCAACTCAAACTTTCCTTTCGCCTCAATTCTCATCAACTAAATAATATCATATATATCGATCACATATACATAATATATTCTCAAACAAGGAGTAATAGAAACATTTACAAATAATAATAGAGATACAATGTTTTATAAATAGCATAAGAACAATTATTTTCACAATGATAAATTTATATTTAAAAGGATTCTTCAAAAACTAATATATGTACATATCATTTAAACTAGACATTTTCCAAAATATATGAAAGACTATTCTTTTAAATAAACCCGACAAATTATAATATTTTGCCAACATACTACTTTAACAATAAACATATTACGACTTCTATAGGTATATATATAAACAAAATATATCCACTATATTTATAGCGTCCGAATTTCCTTACCAACCAAATATCATAAGTCGCAAATTCGTTGTGAAATTCATTTTAGCCAAAGTGTACTCATTTTTTCCAAGTCATATCAAGTAAGTTTCACTAACGTAATTATACTATTATATTTGAACATAATACTTCCAAAAGGAAAATAACCGGCATTCATGCAACAACAACAACAACACTCTGTAAATTAAATAAAGTTAACTAGAACTTAATCAAAGATGAAATCAGAACTGAGACTTGCCGCACTAATCTAGGTCGCGTACGGTGCCATCCAATAATTCTATTTGATCCGCTTAGACTGCTAATTGCCAAGGTGAGTATTCACAGCCCCTTTTTATAAGCTTTTACTTATTTGGGGTGAAATGCATGAATATAAACTTAAAACGTTTTCTTTGAACTATTTGATATATTTTGAACTTTAGACTAACTTATAAATTTATGAATTGTTTGAACCTGATGGACCGTACGTCCTTGACCTAAAGTCTCCCTGCTCGAGCACTGCCGAGTCTCCCATGTTCGGAGCAATCTTAATTGATAGTATATAATAGTTGTTATGATGTACTGCTCGCATTCGCATTGTTAGTCCCTATTGGTTTGTCGCTCGCACTCCAATTATACGTACTGCTCACAGACGCTCTTTGTGTGGGCAAGAGATAGTATGAGTAGCTATTAGAGGTCGGCCAACCTCTCGCCTCGCTTCACGGAACGCATATTATTTATTTTAGGGCTTTACGATACTTTATTATATAATGGGCTATTGTGACCATATGTGCATTATTCACTTGACTTAAAATATGGAAGTGTATAATCTATATGTTACAAGTCTTGTATGGGCGGGATTTGTAATATAGTGAGTTGACAGACATTTGCCAGTGCACCTTCAAAAATCGGTATTTTATTTTACATAAAACCTGTGTACTCACCAACTATTTTCATAGTTGACCCGTTTCTCATGCATTTCAGGTGATCGTTGTTTAGCTTATATTATGAAGATTTTAAATAAAGGAGTCGTCACAAGTTATCCGAGTCGTCCTGTAGTTAAATGTTATCTTTTGGAAGTCAAACTTTATGTTTCAATTGCTAAGGTTGGCTAGAACCTTGTTGTAATGTTACAATATTTCCTTAAATTTAAATTATAGCATTGTACTATATCTCTTTACAGGAGCATATTGATTATGTTACGGTTTCTCATTCCTACAGTGTGACATAATTGATTTTCATTAAAACCTTTGTTGTATTAAAACAATTTCTATCGGAGCTACACTCATTGTTTTAAAAATCTTTTTCATCAATCGAATCTCATTTTCGCTAGTTCACCTAATCCAAGTTGTCTTTGAGACGCTCCGACGGAGACAAATGCAGAGCAATTAAACCTCACAAGGAAATTCTTCAAATTATAATTGATCACAAAAGATTTGTAATGATCAACGGGAACCGTGGCCGTGGTATCTCAATTCAAATGAAAGTGATCAAACATTTTCGTGATGATTTTTGCTAACTGCCTTATGCGTACACCCCATGTTTGCAAATGATCGTAATGAAAAGCCAATCCATAGCCGCATGCTCACACAACACATTCATTTCTAAAGAAATCATTATTAGTGCATCAATGACCGACATATCACCCATGCTTCGCCACGCCAATATCATGAATCAACGAAAAGCTTCCGCTACTCATAAGAAGATATCATGATCCGAATGTGAGCATGTCGGTCCAAAAGTCACAAACATCACATTATACCAACACCACAATGGATGGTTTCGAGATTTAATGTTGCCATGATCTCAAAGTCGGCTCAAAATCCAGATCATGCGTGGATCGCTAAAGACCCTCCACCGTATAATCCAAAACATGCAAAAATGAAGAATCAAAGACTACGAGCCAGTAACTAGAATCTAAGAACAATCTCTATGTTATATCTGTTTGTTTTTCTATGTAATGTAATGTGTGTTTGAAAACTCCTTAGGGGAGATTGTTAGGATTTGGAAAATCCAGTAGTTAAAGTGTCGGTCACCTCAAGTATATGTAATCGCTAGAAAGCTCGTAGTCGTAGTTATTTACTGTTAAGTAGTATTTAAGTTGGCAACACCGTGGAGGACTGGACGGTCTTACCCACCTGCACCGATCCACAGCCCGAGGTGGCGCTTTTATGTAAGTACTATAAATACTCTCTACTTCTCAAGGTAGAGAGTTGGAGCTCATAATAAGATTTTTCTTTCTCTCACTAAAAGTTCCCAACTCTCTTCCATTTCTCTCTCTAGAACTTTCTCTAAACATATTGAACCCCATAGTGATTATGGTTTAGTGTGTTTAGAACTTATATGTTACATATATTACAATCAGTTGTGCATATGCATATGATCATATCTCGGCCGACTATTGATTGACTTGATATTGTTGAGAATAATCGATAATGTGCATCAAATCAGTCTTAAAAGTTGAAAATGAACCATTGTTAACCGACCTTCAAATGCAAACGTCGTCTTCAATGGTGTCAAAAAGATTGTCAAAATCGTGAACTTGCTTTGCAAAACAAAATCGATCAGCTGCACTCCAAAACGCTTAATCCAAAACTTGAGCAACTGGATGATCAAAACGCGTCTTTGAAATGTCAAATCTCAAAATATGAACAAGAACTTGCAAAATTTAAAATGGAATATGGTGTCATATTTGATTTACTCAAACACACTCGTGATGAAGCATCAAACGAACTTGATCATTATCTTGCACACACTAAAGAAGTCATAAACTTTTCGAAATCTTCGCTCTCAAAATCAAGATTTGGTGCACACTATCATTAAGTTAAGGGAGATGTTAGGAAAGTATGAACAAGTTCAGCCTAGCATCATTAAGAAAATTGCACCTGTTACACTTAGCAAACGTAACCTGAATCGCCTACTGATAAACCACAAGATACTAATGTGCTTCCCTCTACTGAACAGAATAGTTGCCCTTTTCCAAACGTCCACACTTCATGTTCTAGGAGCAATAAGGAAGAATAGGAAGTTGCGACCTAAGAAAAGAACAATAAAGAATGCCGAAGTAGAAGAACACCCTAGGACTTTGAATAAGACTCAAGTTGCACCCACTTTAGATATTGCATCTGACAAATGTAATGGAAAAAGTGTTGTAACGAATGTTAAACCTTTAAGTACTTTTGATATTTAGTCCAAGCTTCTTGTGTTATTTGTCGTAAAAGTATACTTTCTGATTGTCATGATAAATGTGTTGCTAGAGCTATCTTGTCTCGTTTACGGAATCCTAAGAAACGGAATACCTCTAGGCCCAATAATGCTTCTAAGTCCAGGCTGGTAAACCGCCCCTTTAGATTCTAAGAAACGATTGATGTCCTTGTAGCTTCAGTCACCTCCTCCAAGGAATGTAGTACCACCTAGTGCATTCACTAAGACTAAAGCTAAGACTAGTTGGAGATGATAGAAATGGATACATAATACACTAGGATTTAAATGGATGCCTAAAATAATTGATGTATGTATTTCAACATAACCGCTGGAACCCTCTAACTCTTCGGTTCCACATCTACTTCTATTCCATCCGTGTTGTCCGTGTGTAATGCAGTGTGATAGATCATCCTTTGGATTGTTGATACGGATGTTCCCCACACATGACAGCAATCTCAAATCGTTATCAAACTTTGTTGCAAAGTTCATTGGCACGCCGATTCGAATGATCACTTCGCAGCTATCATGGGCTACGGAGACTATGTCAATGGGAACATCGAAATTAGCGGTGGTTTATTATGCGAAGGCCTCTACAACATCGGTCAATTCGTGATGGAGACTTGGAAGTTGCTTTTCGGGAGAAAACTTGTTTCATTCGTGATCTACAAGGAAACGACCTTATGTATGGCTCTCGCGAATTCTAGTCAGATACAACTCAATGCAAGACATGGTTGCTTCATCTCCTCTCTGTCTACTTTCAAAGGCTACATCAACAAAATCCTGGCTATGGCACCGTCATCTCTCTCACATCTAAACTTTCAAACCATAACCAACCTTGCTCGACACAAACTTGTTGAAGGTCCCCGAGATTCTGTGATTCTAAAGATCACCTTGCTCACCTTGTTAACAAGGGAAAGCACTTGTGCTCATTTTCCTTCAAAGGTGGACACACAACTCTCAAGATGTGCTTCATCTTCTTCACATGGATTTGTGTGGCCCATGCGCGGCGCGTGACGCATTAATGGCAAATGCTACATCTTGGTAATTGTTGATGACTACTCAAGATGGACTTGGGTTTATTTTCTTCGAAGCAAAGATCAAGCTCCATAGATGATCATCATCACCTTCTCACGAAAATTCAAATTCAGCCCAAATCGCCGACAAATTCACAGCAAAGGATCTCAATTTGTGAATCAAACTCTTCGTGAATATTATGAGAAATTGGGAATTGAGCATCAAAATCCATTGCATCACTTTAACAAAACGGAGTTGTTGAAAGACTAAACCAGACGCAGTGGAAGCCGCAAGAACGATGTTAATCAATGCTAAACTTCCGATTAATGCTGTTGTCTCAACTGCATGCTACACTCGTAACCGTTCAATGATTACAAACGCCACAACAAAACACCTTTGAACTTATCCACAACAAAAACCGAATCTCAAACACTTTCATGTATTTGGATCCCTTTGCTATCCGAATAATGATCGCGGATGACTTTGTTAAGCTCAAAGCCAAAGCTGACATTGGAGTCTTTATTGGATATTGTGAAAATTCTAAAGGTTACCGGATCCGAATCGTACAAAGCAAGTTATGGAAACTATTCATGCAAATTTTGATGAGCTTACTGAAATGGCTTCTTAGAATAACAACTTGGAACCCGGTCACAACCGCTAAACTTCCTCAAACCCCATCATCACCAAACAAGCCCCTGTACCTCCAACAAATGGAAAAGCTATTTGCTCCGCTGTTTAGTGATGACATTGATGAACGTGCTCCAGGTGTATCCGATGTTTCCGCCGCCAACCCGATCATATTCCAATACCCGACATACACTGCTACAACAACTATACAAGGAAGCACCACCAGTTGACTCTACAACAACAGTTGAACAAACGATCCAACGACGCTGACCCAACTGATGATGTTCTTATTAATGAAGTACCCCCACCTGCAGATTTTGATCCAAATGCGTTCTTTAACCCGCTTGCCAATGAAATCGCAGACCCGATGTCGCTGAATCATCTACAAGCTATTTGAATCCTTAAAATCAAAATGTATACCAACATCAACCCCTCTACATCTGGACAAAAGACCATCCTCTTGAAAACATAATTGGTAACCCAATCAAACCGGCCGAATAAGACAACGTCTTCACACGTGACGTGAACATTGCATTTATGCACTCACCGCCCGCCAATCTAGCCTAAAACATTAAAGACGCAATGACAAAAGACAAATGGATTGAATCCATGCAAGAAGAACTCAACCAATTCAAACGCCTTGAAGTATGGGAACTGATTGAAAGACCAACAGGGTCTACGCCATTGGTCTCAAATGGATTTGGAAGAACAAATTGATGTGAAGGAACGAATCAAACAAGTCACCGGGGCTAAGGGTTATAGACAGGAAGAGGGTATTGACTTTGAAGAATCATTCGCCCCGTTGCTCGCCTTGAGGTCGCTCGATATTCTTCGCGCTCGCGCTCATATGAATATCACGGTCTTTCGATGGACGCCAAAACCGCTTTTCTAATGGTCAATGAAAGAAACGGTTTATGTCACCAACCGTAGGATTCGCTGATCCCAGTTCCCTCAACCATGTCTACAAACTGAACAAAGCTCTCACGACTCAAACAAGCCACTCGGGCATGGTACGATAAGTTATCATCTTTCCTTATTGCCAATAATTTCACCAAAGGTTCGGTCGACCCAACTCTTTTCATTCAATATCATGGGGCACATATCTTAATCGCTCAAATTTACGTGATGACATAATTTTTGGGTCAACACATAAAAAGTACTCAATCGCTTTTGCAAAACTAATGAAGAAACATTTTGAAATGACAATGATGGGTGAACTTACGTTCTTTCTAGGACTGCAAGTTCATCAATCGCCCCGTGGTATTTTCGAGTCCGCCCAAATATGCCCTTGAACTGTTAAACAAATTTGGAATGAAAACCTGTGACACCTATGCCACACCAATGGCTCATACCAAGTAGCTAGACGCTGATTGATGGGAAATTGGTGGACCCTACCAAATACCGTAGTATCATTGGGTCTCAAGTATCTAATACCAGCGTGCCCGACATTGTTTTTTTGCCGTATATCTTTGTTCTCCCGCATCACGAGACCAACTGAAACCCACCTCTCTCGAGGCTAAAAGAATCCTCCGATACATCAACGAACCATTAACTTGGGGATCCGTATCCGGGAATCGGTTTTGAACTAATAGCTTTTTCAGATGCCGATCACAGATGCTTAGATTCACTCGAAAATTACTCTCGGAGCATTACAATTCTTGGTGATAAATTGGTGTCATGGCAATCGGAAGCGGATTGTACATCGCATGTCCTCAACCGGCTAATAATATGTAGCCATGTCGACGTGTTGTGCTCAAGTCATTTGGATGAGAACACTACTCAAAGACTATGGTTATGTATTTGATGTAATCCCATGTGTGCTGCGACAACGGAGTGCTATTATGCATCTCGCAACTCGTTCAACATTCAAATCAAAGCACATCGATCTTCGATATCATTTCATCAAGGACCACGTGGAAAGTGGTACGCTTGAATTATACTTTGTGGGTAATCAATACCAACAGTGATCTCCTCACCAAAGCCTTAGCTCCCGCTAGGTTTAATGAGTTGGTCCACCGAATTGGTATATGTGTTTTGACCAGAGGAACTGATGAACTCTAAAACATTCTTAAAACCAGTCAAACACCAAAACCTCTTTTGTACATTTTTTTTCAAAAACAAAATACAAAAATATAAAATCTGATAAAACAACAAAAATATTCTTCTAGCTATATTTCTTTTAACATGGCAAGTACAAACCTTCCGTCAACACTTTATTCTTTCAAAATTCAGTATTTTCTCATCAAGTTGAGGGGAGAAAGCAAATAATTTTTCGGTTTCATAAAACATTGTACTTGCATGTTACTTATCTCTTGTTGTTTTATTAATGGTGGTCACATTTCTGGTTTATCGACACTCCCTGGACTAAAATTATTAAATTTCATTATTTCTAAGTCGAAGGGGAGTGTCGCCAAACTTCTTTCCAAAATCCTTTGTTGGTAACCAAAATGGAAGTTATGGGCATGGGATCTAAATGGTTAAGGTGGAGGGGCTAAAACTGTCAAAATCTCAAAGTTATTTTAACAAAACATCCACCTAACCTCATTAACTCTTCACATTTAATATCTCACCAAACCAATCCTACGCCTAAAATCAATCTTCAAATCCTTAGTCTTGATCATCAATCTATAAGTGATTATATGTTCTTTGTTATCATCTAAACAAAGGTTTTAAATCTTTTTCAAATCCAACGGTTAGATTTTAACTTAGAGGTGATTTAATGTTCTACGCATAAGTGTATGAACATCTAATCAAGGTTGTGTGTTTGTGGATAAAATGAGTGTGTCAAAACGTTTATCTAACATCATTAAAACCATTTTTATCATTGAACATCACCCGATACATAATTGATTGATTTTGAAACTAGGGTTTATGCGAAATTGGTATTTTCTATACGAGTGTTTCTCGTTGAATAGGTAGTTGAATGAGGTTGTGTTCATGTTGAATTGATCATATCTAGGCTCGAATCAACCCAAAACATGAATTGCTACTATTAAGAATTAGGTTTATGTTCTTGTAATTTAGGTATTTTGATTCGCTAGAGGTTGATGTTAAAACTTGGATAGGACAACTCAATAGGCTTCCTAGACATCCGAATCATTTTGTGCATCCTATGGCTAGATAACTTACACGTAAAAATTGAGCCTTAGGGTTTTAAGTCTTACGCGTAAAGTATGTTCTACGCATAAATGCCTTAATAAGTTTACATGCTCAAATCTGATAGGAATTGAATGAAGATGTTAATGTTGATGTTATGATGAATTTATTTCAGGATTTCTACGCTTGAAAATTCGTAATCAAGGTTACTTGAATCTACGATGGATCACCTTATGCGTAAGAGAAATCTTACGCGTAACGTTTACGCGTAAGGTTCTACATTGGGGACTACGCGTATCCTGTGAAGGATATGCGTAAACAAAGGACCTCTATGCATAAGGTTGACTTTACGAGTAGAAGCCTTACGCGGTAAGGTTCCATATACGCTTGCGAAGCTTTACGATAAGGCCCTCTTTTCTTACGCGTAATATTTCTTACGCGTAAGTCAAGAACCTACGTATAAGCTTATGCTTACGCCGTATACCACTCGCTACGCGATAAGCTTGTCATTTCTACGCCTGCCTAGTTTTAACCTTAATTATGAATTGTTACGCGTGCAAACTTGTAAATAAATAAATCATAACGCAACGAAACCAATAATGTCACTAATAACTTAAACGCTTAATAAGTTGTGAAAAATAAGTGAAAACGTGGACTTTAAAACTTAAAGTTAATCAACTCACTAAACTTATCACGCACGCCTTGGACTATTGGACAAACAAGTGACATTGGACTCAGAACAATCATCGACATTTCACATTCAAAAATTGACAATAAAACCATCCTGACTAACGTAATGTCTTTCGATATGTGGTTCTTTGGCAAAATATCTTCGATCACGACATGGACGCTCAAATGCAAAACGTGGAAGCACCAAACGTTCTCACCGTTGAAGATATCTTCCCTAATGGCTATCCAATGAAGATTGGAAAGAACAACCATCGTGTTGATTTTGATACTCACCGCCGAGTCTTCTTGTTTAATTGTTGTGGACATTCTCAAGAATCATCCTTATCGAACATGCTCACCACCCTACAAGGCCGGAGATCTACATTCACCGCCTGCATACAATGCAAAAGATCAAAGGTTAAAATGCTGTGACGGTGACGCTCAACCACAAACAAGTCACCATCACACCCAAGCAGAGGGCTGTTTCTTCTCATACGCCATCGAGCCAACCAATACACCGCCACACCAATCAAGAGGCCAGACTGCAGTTCATGATTGACATTGGTTATGACAAGCTTCGGAGTAATCACAAAGCATTCATACGCGGATCTTAAGAATATTACCCATGGAGAACCTCTACATTATCATCACCAAATCCATTTCGACGTGATAGTGGTTGAGCATCCCAAGCTCGTTGAACTACAGATCTTTTGGGCTTTGGTCAACATGAAACACATTGAAGTTGAAGCTCTGATATGGGACGACATGATGTCTTTCCTTAAAAAGCTTGGCTCTAAGATCCCATATCCGATATACCAAATTGTTGATCCAAAGAGCTCTAGGAATAATCCTTACATCCCCTCGAGACTCAAAGACCCCAACAATCACTCCATGTTGTATGAGCCTACACTCACAGATTTATGAATCTACAACAAAGAAACAGGTGCAGGTTGCCAGATCACCTTCTAACCGATGCATCAAACAACTCTATTCATACAAAAGGTATCCGTAGCTGATGAAGGCAAAGTAGGTTTTCTTGATGAAAAGTCCTCCGTACACCTACTAGGAAAAAACAAGGAGAGGCAGAAGTGAAGTGTTACAAGCACGAGAGTCAAAGAAAGTTCCCTAAGAGGAAGTCTCAGACTTAAAAGGAAAATTCCCCTCTAAGTCCTATTCCCAAACAACCGCAAAGAAAGCTACTGGATGAAAGCTCGAGGAAATGAATCGACGAAGAGGTCACCTACTCAAATGGCAATCGATGACACTCCAACATTAGCTAAACCTCCCAGTCCAATAGTAAAAAGGCAAAGGAAAAATTCCCGTGCTGAGCATGATAAGGAAATTTCAAGAAGAACCATTGATGAGGAAAGAGAATATCAAAAGAAGTTGAAGAACCTCACTCAAATATCTTGCCATGAATTTATAAAGGATCAAACTCGTGGCCCCTGAGGGTCAAGTGGTGGTGCACTATCACACCGTTCCTTATGTGGTTAATCAACCCGATAAGGAACTGTACCACCACCCACCGATCCACAACAACAACGATTGGAAGATACAATCACCTATGAATTTGAGGAACCTGAAAAGGAGAAGTTTTGAAAGAAAAGCCGATGAAGAAGCCAAGATTGAGGTGTAACAATTGGCAAAGTCCGGAGATGACGGTTGAATATGATGATTTTCTTCTTGATAGTCCAAAGCGGCCAAAAGTAGAAACTTCAACCAAAGAAAGGACCCTGAATCTCCTCATATCTCATCATCATCAGATTCATCCTCTCATTCATCTCCACCACCATCCAAAGGAACCACCATATCCACATCTAAATATGGAAGAAACCAATGACTCTTGGATATCCCGGCTAAAACCAAGATTGTCAAAGCTGCAAGCAAGTAAGGAAGAAGGATGTAACCAACAAAAATGAATCAACTCGCCGACAGTAATCAACTTTCTTCAAAAGCGATAAACGATTTGTTTAAAGAAAGGAACAAATCCTAAGTTTATCAAAGGAGATTTCCAAAAGGATTTGGAGAAGACGGCAAGAGAATATACTCACAAGTTTCTTCCTCAACCCCGGTTTGACAAGAGAAGTATTTTCCGCATAACTTACTCCAAATATCGCCGCATTGGTTAAGCATATAATGGCCAAAGAATCATCTCTTTGAAACCGAAGTTAATTGCTAAATTGGTAATGCAAATGTCAAAACGATCTGCAACTTTTACTTCGGATGAAGCTAAATTTTTGAAGGTCTACTAGATTATCAACTCAGATCATCATGCAAGGAATCAGCAGACCAACCTAAACGACCAAGAGATGACGATGATAAGGACAAGGACTCCGCACCTAAACGCCCAAAGAAGTCTGGTGAATCTTCCTCAATGCCACCACCAACCCAAAAGACTCCAACCAAAAGAAGATCTCCACCAAGTTCGCCCGCTAATAAACCTCGGACTGAAGTTACCACCTTAGACGAGAAAACCGTGATCACTCGAAAGTATAATCGTGGTAACGATGAAGAGATCCTAACCCCAACAACAACCCACCTCTCCCGCTTCAACAAAGAAACCAAAGATCCTCATCTAAGCCAAAGAAGAAGAAGAAGTCACTTAAGGCGATGTCGCCTCATGGCTAGACGAAGATGACACCAAGTTTGAATGGTTCTCTACACTTGTTGATGCTACTCCCGCCCTTACTGATGATCAAGATATGGTAGAAGGTCGAACATTGGAGCATGCTAAGTTACTTCAAGAGAAGTTTCGGGTGAAGAAGATGACGAAATCAGAGTTGAGATGAATCAAGAATGAAGCCTTTCAACTACTCAAAGACAAAATGAAAGTGCTATTGAAGTTGAATATCACCTTGAAAACATAGCACGAGCCATGTCTAACAACAATGATTGGCTCAACCCCAAGCAAACAATGACTTCACCTAAAGACAACGCTCCATACTACATCGACTGGTCTAGACCTCTACCAACGATTGGCCAACCAGATCAACCTAAGATTCCATTCCGCTACTTCTTCAACAATGACTTGTAATTTCTTCTACACGGTAGCGATGGTTCAAAGAAATACGCTACATCACTTACACTTCCATTCCCTGCACCATATACTCCAACCCATAGCCATCGAAGAAAAGGCTACTCACATGTTTTCTAACCGTGTGGATCAGTATGACATTGATGCAATGTATGGGATTCACCATTGACCGAACGCCTAATCTACTACAAGAGTCAGCAGTTCGAAATCTAAA
The DNA here is from genome assembly GCA_910596185.1 of Chrysanthemum makinoi. NCBI lineage: Eukaryota > Viridiplantae > Streptophyta > Magnoliopsida > Asterales > Asteraceae > Chrysanthemum > Chrysanthemum makinoi. Next base: position 161,869,469 of record OU343216.1, on the reverse strand, counting down.
CATGAAGTGCACAGTGATAAAGGGATCGTTGCTGTTAAGCATGTAACTCTTTTGTCTAAATGGGATTACACCTTCCTCAAGAATATTGTGGTCAAAAGACAAGACGAACGGGACTATGAATTCTGTGAAGTGGACTTTCCGAACTTGTCTCTCAACGACATTGAAGATCAGATCTTGCCAAAGTACAGGAAGAATGAGACAATTCTTGACTAAAATTCAACGTGAATACATCAAGTCCTTGCTCATCTTCATTAGAAGCATAGTGATCCGTGAACGCAGTAGAAGATTTACAACTTGCTGTTGAATCATATCGCAGAATCGTCAACCTTACCGCACCTCGCCTAGAACTCCGACATCAACCAGCCCACAATACACTCTCAAGAAACCATTCGTGAGTAGTTTACCGAGGAACTACAACGCAACTACTTGATGGCGGTGAGAGATCTTCATAAGTTGGGGATAACACACCAAGAAGGTCGTGACGGCTTGGCTTATAGGTTGAAGGTGATACATGAAGGCATTGGGTCTCCAAAGCGATGGAATTCTCGTGAAAGACTGATGTGAAGAGGATCATCACTGAATCGATGAAAGGTTGTACGTAAGGGACCGCCTGTAACTCGAGAGCTTCAGGTGGTCGCCCCAGATTACTCTCACAAGCATCAACGCTCGTCGCATTCCTCGACATATTGTTGACTACCCGTACCCCTTAAACTGTCATTTTCAATATTGATTTGGATGTGTGATTATTTATTAAATGGCTTGTGCACAAATAACAGCAGTACAACCCGTTTGTAATGAAAGGACCCTGTGGTACGCTTCAGGGCCACAATCCTTATAAAAGGAGCGAAAGCTTCTTACTTTTGAGTAAAACCTATCAAACATTTCATTCTTAAAAGGTTTTTCTCAAAAGAACAAGTACTTCCCCTTATGATTTTCAAAACCTCAACCGTTAATATCACTTGTTGAGGGGGAGTATTTCTGAAAAACTTTGTTCACAAATTGTTCTTTGTAGTAATCTTGCCACAAAACTCAAAATGGTCATATTTATTCTCAACTTTTCTTCAAAAATAACATATATATATATATGCCATTTTTGAGGGGGAGAAAAATTATGTGATAAGAAATATGTTGTAAAATTGCAAATGAATCGAGTGCTACGATCTTAACCAATGAATTGACGAATCTTAAATGTTAGTAACTCAAAAGTCTTGTTCTGACGGTAATAATTTCAAGCTAGTTCGCTAGTGATGTAAACGTGTCTCGCATAGGACTTGTCCGAAAGTAAATGTACCATTCGAGAAACTCTTGGTAGACATGAACCTTGACGGGTTTGACAACCTCTCGAGGTTGTTCACACCTTCAAGATAGTTATAAGAGCTAGTTGTCACCTAAAAAGCCGACAATGTATCTCTTTAACTAATCAACGTAATCGGTCTCAAGGGGATTGTCTATCTTGAGTTGATCAATTCAAAAGTGCGAAGCTCTTTTCCTCATCGTGCATATTTCTGTCAAAACTCTTAAGCACATGTGGAGGGGGAGTATTTCTAAAAATCCAAAACTCTTGAAGTGTTCAAACATGCTTTTCATTTACAAACACTTTGAAAGATTTTCATGCAAATTGGTTTTGTGGCAATGGTGTTATAAGGTAATTAAGGTTAGGAATAACTGTCCTATGATCCGCCAGAGCCGGAGGGATCTACCCAAGGACATTACCAATAGTTAGAATTTGAAGTCCTTAGGTATGATTATAAAAAGGAGAAAATGAGAATCGGAGAAAGAAGGAGTTGAAGAATTAAAAGAAAAGTTAAAGAAAAGGGTGAAAAAATAGCCTCCGATTATTCAACTTAGGCGCATAACGGGTTCAATTATATAACCGTTGTCACTAGATGACACCGGTATTGAAGATTAAAAGTCGTCATGGACCCAGTGACGCATGCACTAAACTTCTTAGCCACTCAAGTTTCTCCCAAAAGAAGCTTGTTTCATTCTCACAGGGAACCCTACATAAACTATCACTTTCTTAGAGATCGCCGGTATTGAAGAAGGAGACCCTCTCCTAGTCTCCACCAGAAAACCAAAGCGCACTATTGAGTCTAGAGCCACGAGATTCATCAAAAGATCTCTTAGGTACACTTAACATTTTATCGCTTGTCGCTCAACAATAAGAACGCAAGTGATTCTTTATCGTGTCCTTCACTGCTTTAGCAATCTGTCGAGAACATTTATGAGAGGTTCACATTTGTGATCCACAGTGATTGAATGGAAACTCCCCGCCAGAGTCAACATCAAACAGCCTTGACAACAGGTCACTTCGGTAACTCCCCGTGGATTACGCTTAGTGTGTCTCAAACGGCTCACAATGTGAGGTGATGCTTCGTGTACTCAACGACTCATCTGAATCAGATGTACTTCTACATCGTGTTATCTCACTGTGGGACTCCACCAGAACGACTTTTGTAAGAATTAGAGATGCATTTTCACACTATGTTGTTAACACTCTCGAAGTTCAAACTTGTAAGTGCCGGAATCCGCTTATTACTAACCTTCTTATGTTTCTTCTAATGGAAGCTCTGGAGCGGACTGATCGTGCAGATTCTACACATGCTCATACCAACAACATCACTAATGGAAGTTCTCTCTAAAGGCAACACTAAAGTCAAAATGATTCTTCGCCAAGTCAAAGAATCTACAAAGTTTAAAGACCAAGAGAACTTCATCAGTACTGAAATCCAACGTCAAAAAGCGCATGAGCATGTTGAAAAAGACGGGAGACCGAGCATCGGCTGCACCTGATACGCACAACAACAACATACTATCACTACCATCACAAAGAACAAAGATCAAAGAACAAAGAAAATGATGAAATCATAGCGTAACCGGTCAAAGGAAACAATTTCTCTACACTTGGGAGATTGTTCTAATCAAGACACTTCTTCTCACAAGAAAGAAGAATGTCAGAAGACGTCAAAGCTACTATTACATCAACACCTACATCGCTTATCACTCTTTCATTCATCACCAACACTTAGGGGGAGATTGTTGGAATCACTCCTAAACATTAATTCAAGTGTTAATGATTCATATGTAATAGTTAGCTTAATATGGCCTTTATGTTTCTTATTAAGCTAAGGCTTAGAAGGCCCATGCCCTGGCCCAAGCCCATAAGAAGAGAAGGAGTCTAGAAGTGTTTCCCAGCTCCTGCCCTATAAATACCTCTTGTAAACCTTCTATTGAAGGTTGGTTGTTCAATTCACTCTTACACTTTACGCATAACCTTTCACATAGTTCATATCGTGTGTGTGTGTATTTGTTCATCCGATCTCTTCTTCTCTATTTCTTATATTGATGCTTGTGTTACTAATATGGGAACCTTACAATATTCTTCGAGGAAAGACCATTAAACCCATCGACGATATTCTTTCTGATAAAAAACAATGACGGGGACTCAAAATCATGGTGTGAACAAATTAAAACCACCGACGAAATGTTTGGGCTTCCTGCAACCCTTGATTATGAATGCAATGGGAAGAAGCATTGAGAGAGCGGAGAATTCGAGTTCCTATGGGCCTCAAATAATGATTCGAAAGAAATGAATTACCTTGGCAGATGATCTAGGATTCGACGATCAGTCAATCAAATACGGAAAAATTGACGCACTGACTAAGGAGAAAATCTGGAATGGTTGTATGAGTAAAAATCAACCTAACAACGAAGTTCCAAATTGAGAATCAGATGATGACACCAAGGACTCATCAAAGAAGGAAAAAGAAGAATGCAAACAAATGCTCGTAGAAAATTCACTCAACGATAACCAACTTGAAAATACCGATTCCAACGACGATGATTTTGATTACCTCAAGCTACAAGGTGAAGACAGGTTCATTGACCCCGATGATGAAGTACACGAGAAAAGAAGATGCAAACTTCTTGGCATCCCGTTTAAGAGACCGCCACCAATTATAGCCGAAAAATATAAGTTCACTCGATACCATTTAGGACCAGAAGAAATTTTTTGCAAAATTCGGAAGATCGAGACTAGCACAGCCACAAATGTCGCTTGGGTCAGGAATAACTTGATGAAAGACATGGAGGAAGTCGGCCAAGTCCAAAGGCCCCCATAAATCCCCGCGGCTCTGAGTCTAACTTAAAGACTCATAAGTAAAGAAAAGTGCTTTTTCGGGAGACAACCAGAATTATCCCTTTCTTTTGTTTTATTTCCATTTCTGTTGGGTTTTGTGTTTGTAACCATTTTTGCAGAAACAAGGAATGATTGCTACCATAGCTTTGTCGATGACCATAGTTACTGCGATAACTCATCTCTGATTACCCGTAACCAACCCCTTGCAAACAGACTGATGCATTACCATTACACGGCATTCCATATCACTGGTTACGCCAGAAAGCACACATGGTCCTTTTATGTCAGTTTTACATTGGCGAACTCCCTCAAGGTTACGACGTAACTCTCCTCTACTTTACTTCTTTCATTTTAAAACACAATAACCTTGTATTAATATTTTAAATGAACTTTGTGGATGTGTTTCCTGTAAACCCTAACGAGACTTCACTCGTCCACTTGGGACACCAAGTGGTTTAAAAGGCTTGTTGCATATTCTAAATGCAACAGTGATTCCTACGAAAGTGAGTTAGGTTTGTTTTTCATTTTTTATTTTTTGCTTTTAGAATTATGCTTGTAGTAGTGTGATTTCAGGGTTTGAAGTTTGCTCATGGATGCTTATAACGAAGGCACACGCCTTTTCATGCCTTCCTTTTGGAGCAAATTCTCGGGAAGTTCTCGCCTAATTCTACTCTTCACCTTTATTTAACGCTTAGTACAAAAGGGACTTTGTACAATTCAAGTGGGGGGACGGGAGTAGAATTATCTCTTGAACTTTATTTTGCCCTCATTTTTCTAGTTTATTTTGAAAAATTATGCCATTTTTAATTTTGACATATTTTTCTTAACCTAACTAGATTAGACCTTAGCCGAGCACATACAACCCTTGATATTATATGGTGAGATTAGCCTTATCCGTTTCCAATATTTTACCCCAAATCCACCAAATTATGAGTTTGCCAGTAGCTTGTAAACTTTAGAACTTGGCCTTTGCATCATTTCGAGACCATAGGCGAGGTATGTTGAGTTAGCAATTTGGACTTTTCAGTTTAAGAAGGCAATATTATAGGATTATCACCCAAATATCCTACCATTGCGTCTAGTCTCTCGACACCCCATGTGAAACCCTTTTGTTGCACTCACCTTTAGTGCAAGATACCCCTAGATACACCCATCTGAGCCATTCATTTCATTTTGTTAACCCAATATATTGTTTCGATACACCTATACACCTTAGCCTAGCATGTAGTCTTTATTTGTGATTGGGAAGTCATCATTTTCCTAAGTTCAAGGATCGAGTGGAAAGGTTCGAAATCACACTTCGCATCGAAATATTCTTGAAGATCATTGAAGCCCCCCCGAATTCCCATTGTTCATCTCAAGTGGGGGGATATTATGTTTAGTTATTATATTTATGTTGAAAAAAAATGATTTGAAAAAAAAATTGTTATGTTATTTAGTTATTGTAAAGTGCAATGTTATAAGCACTATGTTATGAGCTTTATATTGATTTAGTATCGAGGAGGTCACCTCGGTCACATTCGAAGATTGGAGTTGGTTAGCGAGCCAACTATTGGAGAAAAGGTAGTGTGCCCATCTTGACGTCCTCTAATGACACATCTACCTAGTATTTCATGATCCGGTTTCTTGACTTCAAAGCTTGAACTTTGGGCGGACAGTAAGTGGTGATGACTTGGTTATAGGTTTAGACTACCTGCTTGATTTTAATTTTACACCATTTATATTTCCCATGTCTTATCCTACCCTTTAGTCATGAAGCCTGTCTAGGTGATGCAACGAGCAATCTTTGGTGTCTTGGCCATGGATTTGGTCATGTATCATTGATTTTGTCCACTTCGCCGTGACATGTTAGTATGACGAGTCACCCCTTAACCTTTGTCGTGTCTACCCATATTGCCTTCGAGAATTGTTTAGCCCTTAACTCTAGTGGTGGAGATTTGTGTAACCGCCAAGCTTATGATAGAATACATGCTATGACTATGCGATTGAGTGATCACCCCGAAATTGACACTTAGAATAGTTGAGAGATTTGAGTGTTTCGCTCCCATTTCGTGAGGTGTTCGGCTTTGTTTAATTCTAGCATAAGGGATTTGTAAACTTATATTTTCCAGGTTTTGGGAGATATGTTTTTAGGAATCTATCTAATAAGGTCTACTTGAGGCAAGTAGAGTTCAAGTGGGGGATATTTGATAACATCAAATAGTCCTGAATATTAAGTGTCAATTTCCCCCTATAATGCTTGTAATTTATATCATTTATATGGATTTACGCTTGTTTTTCATTGTTTTCCACTTTTAGGTAAATTACGAGCATTGAAGCTAAAGAGACGCGGAATTGGAGAATTATCAAAGATTTATCAGAGTATGCTCACTTTGAAGAAGTTAGGGCGTAACTCATCTCTCACATTACAAACCAAAGCGACTCGTAAAGCCAACTCATCGAAGATTACGCGTAACTCTCATAAAAGACTACTTGACGTAACTATATTAGGTCAAATGAGGTTCCACGCCACATAACTACCGTAACTCTTGTTTAAAACTAACGTAACCATGAAATATTGAAGATACGGCAATAACCACTTATAAGGTTACCGTAACCAGCATCTAGTGCAAATTACGAAGAAATAGAAGATTATAGCGTAACTATTTTATTAGTTACGCCGTAACCCAGATCCGCCTATAAATACCCCACGATTTCCAAAGATTTCAAAGCATCCCATTTCACACACCGCAACCAAAGAATGTGGGAAGAAGCCAAAGGCAGGTCTAGAGGAGCATACCGGAGATGTCCCAAGTGAGAAATCACTTCCCTACGATAAGCATTAGCATTTTATCTTTTCTTTACTTCTCATTCATGTAATATGCAATACTGAATATTGAATTGATTTGTATGAGCATTATGAGCTGCTAGCACCTCTTAGGGCCTAGTTATGATTCCTTAATTTTTTGTTTGCTGACATTACTCCGTGATAATTATTTCTAAGTGTATGATGCATATTTTATTGGTAGCTACCCTTGTTTCTTAGTTTTGAATGGCGGTAGGGGTATTTGCTTAGGAGATATGACCAACCGACCCTAAGTGAGTAGACTGAGACGGGAAGGGTAAGATATGACCAACTGATGACCCTTTCTACTTATGCGATTTGACCAACTGATCACCTGCCGTTTGGATGAACTTAAGAATTAGGAGGTGAGTGTTTAAGTTGCTAACATACGGGCACTCACTATTATAAATATAGCATGTAGCGGTACTTAATGACTTGGCTTAGGGGACTAGGAACAACTGAACTTATGAAGGGACACACGACTTCTCCAGTGGTGGCATCTTTGCCGATAGGTTAGGGCGAATTGACCAAATGTTGTCCTCTCGAATTTGACCCCACCTGAAGTAATTGGAAGTAATTAGATGTAGACATTACTAGCTAAGAGGAATAACTAGGTTAGCACTACTCTCCTCTATTGATTGAACCTTTGCCTTTTATTTGCTTTAGTAGTTAATTCCTTATAAATCATATCAAAAGCGTGACACTAGACTTAGTAATAATCAAACACACATAGCTCTTGGGGCGACCTCGGTTTTATCAAATACTACACTACACCGCGATAGGATTTTCTTGCCCGTTAGTGCATTAGGGTAGACCATAGGTATAACAAGACATTATAAATATTAAAACTTGGTCAGTAAAACCTGCATCAGTGGCCGGACAAGGTGGCGGCGGTGGTGGTTATTTAGGGTTATGGTTTTTAGAGAGAGGTTAGAGAGAGAAAGAGATGAATGTGTGTGTTTTTAGTGAGAAAAATAAAAGAAAGATATGAGATAGGGAGGGGGTATTTATATTTAGGCTCAAGGACCTCAAAAATAATTAATTTGGGTGGAGGAGGGGGCGGCCATGGTAAAGTTTGGGGGCCAAACCCGTAGTTCTTGTAAAACTATCTCGTTTACCCAATCCCGAGCTCATATATTGTCCTACGAGTGTCCCACGATGTTCCTTCGACTTTCTATTATTTTTATTTACGTTTTTCCACGAGTTTTGACTATTTATTTGTCAAGTTTCGAGTTACGGTTTAAAAGTTACGTTATTTCTTGTTTTAGGATTTTATTGTGCCGAATCGAATAGTGCCTAACAAAAAGAGTTAAAACTCAGACGATAACTCATACGATAATAAAATAAATCATAAAAATCAATAAACGATATCAAATCAAGTCATGGTCGATAAATTAGTTCTAAAGGCAAATACTTGGTTTAGTTTAGCGTAATGCGGTTACCTAAAATAGACTCCCTAATTGCCATTGTCACGCGACTTCAGCCTCGGAAGAAACCCGTCCGGGTTTCACTCCGGGTTGCTTGGTGTCATGAAGAGTTTAGGGTACTTCCTACGAAATACATCCTCATGTTCCCAAGTGAACTCGGTCCATGTCGGGGAGTTCCAAGCGAACTTTAATAATCGAGAATACGGCTATGCTTGGCCGTTTAACCTCACGATCCATTATCTCTATCGGTTCCTCAACGAAATTCAACTTCTCATCAATACAGGATATCTCTTAACGCACGACTATGTTTTCCTCCGAAAGACACTTCTTAAGATTACTAACATGAAATACATTGTGTACACTGCTCAATTCCAAAGGTAGCTCAAGACGGTAAGCTCTGGTCGATTCTTTCGGGATTGGAAAGGGACCAATGTCGAGGATTGAGTTTTCCACGCTTTCCTAAACGAATCACTCCTTTCCAAGGAGAAACCTTTAACATAACACGATCTCCAACCTGAAACTCTAAGGGTTTTACGTCTCTATCGGCATAACTCTTTTGTCTATCTCGAGCGGTTTGCAAACGATTACGGATATGAACTATCTTCTCAGCGGTTCCTAGAACGAGTTCGGACTGGTAAGTTGACTCTCGCCAACTTCCGCCCAACAAACAGGAGAACGACATTTTCGGCCATACAACGCCTCAAATGGTGCGGCCTTAATGCTAGAATGATAACTATTGTTGTAGGAGAATTCGGCCAAAGGGAGATGTCTCTCCCAGTCTTTGCCGAAATCGATGACACAAGCTCTAAGCATATCCTCTAAGGTCTAAATGGTTCTTTAGCTCACGACCGTCGGTTTGAGGATGATAAGTAGTGCTCATATCTAGGTTTGTTCTACTTGTGACTGGGATCTCCAAAAGTGGGATGTAAAAGCGGCTATCTCGTCGAAATGATAGATCCGGTACTTCATGTGCGATACTATCTCCTTGATGTCTGATAGAAGGCGAGCTTGTGAGACTATCGACCTCGCTAATGGCCAAAAGTGGCTTGAGACTTAGTCAAGCGATCTATGATTACCCGGATAGCATCGTTGCCTACTAGCTGTTCTTGGTAATTTGGTGATAAAGTCCATGGTGATTCGGCTCCCATTTCCATTCGGGAGTTCGGGTTGAACTAAGAGTCCTAAGGGTTTTGGTGTTGACCTGCCTTAGAACAAGTCAACACCAAGCCCGACATCTTGAGCTATAGCCGGCTTTCATGTTAGGCCACGGTAGAGTTTTTTCAAGTCATTACATCTTTTCGGCTCGAGATGAATAGAGTATTTTGATTTATGCGACCGGCATAATCAACTCCGCATTCCGCCATGAAATGGTATCCGGCTCTTGTCTCACGAAGCATAAGGTTCAGCCGGGCGCTTCAAGAAGCCGTTTTCACTTTCTACCATTCCATGCGATTCTCATAGGGCGGTTTCTTCCGTCAATGCCGACTTAGGCTGGCTAAGATTTGAATGGTAGAAGCGAACTAATGGTCATTCCTAGGGATCGAACGAGTAAAGGTGGAATGTTCTCCTTATGACTAAGTGCATCGGCAACAACATGGCCTTACGAGGGTGATAATGAATCTCGATTCGTATCATTGAGTAACTCTAACCAACGACACTGTCTCATATTCAACTCCTTCTGGTCTAAGATATGCTTTAGGCTCTTATGGTCGGTAAACACTACACACTTGGTTCCATACATATAATGTCTCCATATTCTAAGGGAAAACACTACAACACCTAACTCCAGATCATGGGTGGTGTAGTTTTTCTCATGCTTCTTAAGTTGTCAGGAGGCATAAGCTATCACCTTCTCCCGTTGCATCAAAACAGCACCTAAGCCTTTATGCGAAGCGTCGTAGTACATGACAAAATCTTCGATTCCTTCAGGCAAAGCTAGGATGGGCGCACTACACAACTTCTCCTTGAGGGTGGAATGCTTCTTCTTTCTTTTCTCCCCATTCATATAACGTCCTTCTGCGTCGGTTTGGTGTGACTTAGCTATTTTGGAGAATCCCTCAATGAACATCTGTAATAGCCCGCTAGACCTAGAAGCTGGCGGACTTACATGGGTTCCTAGGGTTGCCCATTCCTTAATGGCCTTAATCTTGGGCAGGTCAACATGAACTCTAAACTATCTATCGCGTGACCTAAGAAATTGCCTGTTGGAATCAAAATTAACACTTAGAGAATTTGGCATACTGGCTTCTCTTCTCTCAACAACTCTAAAATGAGCCTCAAATGCTCTTCGTGCTCCTCTATACTCCTGGAGTATATCAAGATGTACTTTATGAATACTATCACAAACTTATCCAGATATGGCTTACACACTCGGTTCATGAGATCCATGAATACCGCTGGCACGTTGGTCAAACCAAACGACATAACTTGGAATTCATAGTGCCCATAACGAGTCCTAAACGCCGTCTTAGGGATATCCTCTTCTCGAACTCTAAGCTGATGATAACCAGACCGTAATTAGATCTTGGAAAAGACACTAGCTCCTTGGAGTTGGTCAAATAGGTCGTCTATTCCAGGTAGTGGATATCGATTCTTCACCGTCAACTTATTCAATTCCCTATAGTCAATGCACATTCGAAACGATCCATCCTTCTTCTTCACAAAAAACAATGGTGCTCCCCGGTGTGAACTTGGTGAATGAATCCTTATCTCACAACTCTGCCAACTATTTAGACAGTTCCTCCAATTCTCTTGGAGCAAGTCGATAAGTGCCGGGCTACGGGTGCAACACTAGGTATCAGCTCAATTTGGAATTCCGCTTGTCAAACAGGTGGAATCCCTGGTAGATCGTCGGGAAACACATCCGGAAACTTTCTAACGACGGGTACATCATTAAGGTGTCTTTCGCTCTTCTTCTCGCTTTTCTTTTCAGAAATTCGAGCCAAGAAATTACAACCTCCTCTATCGATGTACTTCTGGGCCTTAATACAAGAGATGATGCTCAACCGGGAGGGGCCTCCACAGTCGCTCCGATCTCCTTGTATGCTCAGAACTTTTCTGCCACATGGTACACGCACTATCTTCTCATCACAGATGATGTGTGCACCGTTCTTCGACAACAAATCCATTCCGATGATGACGTCAAAACTTCCTAAGGTGACTGGCAATAGGACAATGTTAAACGGGTAGTCTAGGAAACTCAAGGTACAACCTTGGACTATAGTGCCAATCATTTCCCTATTTCCGTTAGCTAACTCTACATCATAACTTAACCCTAAAGGTGTTGGGGAAATTCCTAGTAATGGCATAAAGGTGGTTGTATCTGGAAAACTCATATCGTACGGTATCAAGCGATGTATGGAAGCATAAGTTATTGAGAAGGAGCGTGCCCCTAACTACGTTGGGTCCTCACCTTCCTTCCCAATAGCATACACAGCCTTGATGTTCCCATCTCTCTTTGATTTCTAGCACCTGATTTCCTGGTTTCCTACAACTTCTCGCTTCACATGGTTTAGGCCATTACTTCCCACACCTCGGTTAACAAATCCTCCTCCATTCTTAGGGTTTCCCTTCATCAACGGCTCGGCACTCATTCTTGTAGTGCCCTTTCTCCACATCCAAAGCAGTGACAGTGGCCTTCGGTCCACTCCTTGTGCAGTTGAGCCACAGCAAGGGGACGGGACCTATAGTCTCTGGCCCTGTGTCCTACCTTAGAGCAATTCCTATACACTATTGAGCACGGTCCATGGTGGTGTCGGCTGCAACGACTACACAAGGGCTTGCTACCTTCATAACCCATCTTCTCTCCATGTCTATGGCGAACACCCTGGCTATCTCTTGCCATTTGTTGCCATTCCCTTTAACAACCTCATTCCTCTTCCTCTTATCACTCTTACTCTTGTCTCCTCCTTCTAACATATAAGAGTCCATCAAACGTGAGCCCGCATTGGTACCTCATGCAAGTTAACGGCTTCGCGGCGATGACATCATTCCTAGTAGCTAAAAATCCATGGTATACCTCTCAATCTTAGGGCTTCGGTGTGAACCATTTTGAGGAAAAGCGGCTGTCAACTCTTGGAAAGACGATTGTAGGTCGTCATGTCGGTACCCTTAACCTTATGGTTCCAGAACTCAATTTCTAACTTCGTAACTTCATTCCTAGGATGATAAGTCTTGATCGAGGAGAGCCTTAAACTGGGTCCAAGTCATGCTATAAACTACATCACTTGCTACGGATCTGCGATAGTTGTTCAACCAGGTCAGCCGTCCTTCAAGGTGAGCGTCATACTTAACCTTACAATCCTCTTCACATTACTAACGGTAAACACGGACTTCGATTTTCTCCATCCACCTTGTTAGTAAACCACTCCCTCGGTTCCTCCAACTGATGGGACCACGAATCGGAACTCTTTGTAGGTACAACCTCGAGCTCGATTAGCGGTGGGGTTCCACCGAGGTGTTAGAGATTAGACTCAGCTAGATTCACTACAGCTGCGCCCAAGTGGTCGATGTGGGCTGGATTCAAAGGCGGAGGGTTTTGTGGAAAAGGACCATTCTCCCGCGATGCGTTCACATTGGGTTCTCTGCAATGGGTTACTAGTATTCGGTTCTCAACAGGTGGAATGACGGGGTCGGACGAGACCTCGACGGACGAGGGGTTAACCACAGCAAAGCTTCTCGGTTGGTCCTAGGCGGTTTCGTCTTGGTGCCATTGATCACGAAGGTAAGAATAACAGTTCATAAGTTCACAATTCACTCTAAAGAAGCGGGTTTGGTTAAGGATCACCGAATAGCATACGAATACATAATCAAGGATAACAAGGATAACGCTATATCATATGAAACAACTAGAGACGAATCATAACTAAAGGATGCACATTCTAATAACCATAACTCATAGGTTTCGAAGTGGAATACATGAAAGGATACGGAGAAATCAAAAACGATCCTAACGGCGATACTAATAAATAAGATAACTAGGATAGATCTACATCTCGAACTAGAGACTACTCGGTTTCAAGATGGTACAATGCCATGAATCTAACACAATCTAGCCACGATCACGAATACCACTAACAGATCTCCTAACATCGTCAACCTCCCTCCATAGAGATGAAAGCTCAACCGCGGTGGCGTCGCGATCACTCCGGATCGACCTCCCTCTCCAACACTATCCTGCGCCATAGCTCTCATGCACATCTGGGCATCGTGAACCCTCTCAGTGTCCCTACTGCTCCGGGCTGACATACCCTCTCAGAATGTGATCCTCTATCCCCATTACCCATATGCTCACGCTCTCAAATCCTCTACACTAGCCCTCGATACTCCAACCAACCGATATGTCAACCTACTAAGCGTAACACCACGAGATGTAATCCTCTCCCAATCGGACCAGTCCCCATAATCCTCGGGCTCTGAAGCAATGTCTGAACCTAGTGGGCTACCTATCTCAGGTGAATGTGGAGGTGAACCAAAATCAAAAGGCTACCCAGGAGAATCAGGCTCAGGAAAAGGTAAGGGTGAGCCTGATCTTGGAGAATGCGAGAATCGCAGAGGACTCTACAATGGTGGAGTACCCTTCGAGATATCCTCATCATCCTCCTCACGAGGATCCTCATCCTCATCTACATACTCTCCTCGATCTCATGCTCCTCCCGACCTCATCTTGAGGAGGGAGTCCATGAGTCGGCATCTCTGTGGGTGAATCTGAGGGGTGGTACAGTAGGGGATCTAGGTCTTCTAAGACATGGTGATGCTGGTGGTGATGACGAGAAGAGTGGGCTGCTAGGTGAATAGGTGATGATGGTGGCGCCTGAACGTAATGGCGTACTACGAGTAAGTCTAGAGATGCGGGCTCGTGCTAAGACGATGCAATGTGAGCTGCCTAGATGAGCTAGGCGTCAGGATGATGATGATGAACTAGAGTGACGGCAATCATAGGGATCACCTGCGCCTTGATCATGAGTCAATGTTGGGAAGTAGTAGCGGCAAGGACATCCTCGGACATATCATAAGTTGGTGAAGGCATGGTGCGTGACAAAAGCATAGGGTAGGTATAAGTGTTTAAAAACGACTAGTTCTAATAAGCGCATCAACTCAACCAAAACATATATCACATAGTTAAAGCTTTAAAATAGAGTCTATGCATTACTCAAAATATGCCTTTAAATAAAACACATAAGTTATGTTCTATCACATAATCCACGCATCATATAATCCCAAAACCATAACACATCAATAATCCAAATCAAGTTCATAATATCTCGACAAACAATTCTCATTACCTCAAAATCAATAATCATATCTCAAAACATAACATCTCAAATAAACAATTCACAATTCATAATATCTCATAAATCAAATTGCAGTTCATACCGTAATCAAATAAAGAAGCTTGACTTGGCGGCGAATCGTGGTTAGGATCAATTTTTCTAAAAAGTGGTTATAGTTTAGGTTTTATTAAATACCTAGTACTCTATAACCTTGGCTCACGATCTGTCTGTACCCCCAAATCTCGTCTGACGGAAGACTTAATCAAGTTTTCGGGGCGTTACATGGATTGGCACAACACACAAGTATAGCAAACAAGATAGTCATATTATCATTCAAAACCAATCCCAAATTTAATTATCCAAAACAATAATCCCAAAATGTAAATAAAAGGCCCAACATGATTTATAAAATAGGTCCCCATATTATTATCAGAGTTTGATTATGATCCTTCAACCATGTCTCCTTGCCAAGCTTCCACGAAACCGCACTCCAAACATCACTTAAATACACGAGAAAGACATGTTAAAGGTCATTAGCAGTGAGTTCATAGGTTTAAATTCAAGTTTAAAATAGTGGACATGTAGGAGTTTATTTGCTATGTGAGACCTAAGATAGATACACATCATCATACCAATCACATACCAATATCACAATAAAAAATATCATCAATATCATATCCGACGTCATAGTAGGGCCCCTAGCGACACTAGCCAGCACATTCGTAGCAAAGTCTAGAACGATTGCTAACTCTGGACTAGTTCGAGGTAGAAGTCCATACTTAGCTAGGCAAGTGTTATAGCAATAAGATTACTACCCTAGACTAAGGCAACAGCTACCACATGTCTATCTAAACAGTCAAGCACATAAGCAAATCAAAATAGTATAAAAGGTCCAAAAAGAGTAGCATGATTCTCACCCCAAATTAGTTAAAAACATAGATAAAAGTGGGGCTATGAAACTCACCTCAAGCAAGCAACGCACAAACAAACACTAGCAACAAAGATAACAGCTAACACGGCTCAGCAACTACCGACTTGGCACAACCTATTAATGTAAACCAATTTTAATATATATTTACCAAAATCAACGTTATCTACCCCAATGTATTCCTTTTCTTTATCTCCAAAAATGTCTTGTTTCACCGTTTAGTCCTAGCGATTGGTATCGTCGTGTGTGTGTATCGACTCAGCATGATATCATGGATGCACTCAAACAAACACAATGTGACTCAATGCAACACAATGAGACGTCTAAGCGATAAGCTCCATAGTCCAATAAGTTTCGGAATAATTAGTCGACCTTATCGAATTCGTCAACTCGATAAACTCAATCACTTATTCGTGTCGCATTATCTAACCGATTCGCATCCTAACGAGTCATAAGGATAATTCACCCATTAATAACGTTATCCAACGTACCTAGCGGGCTCTTATTAGATTCGTCAACCTAATAAGTCCGCTATCCACGTTGATCGACGCTATTAATGTTAGGTCATCCGTAACCCATGCACACAACGTAAATAGAATAAATACTTGAAAATGGTATTAAATGCTCATAAATGGCACATTTCGATAAACGTGCACTTGAAACATTAAATACTTTTTAATTAGAAAACCTTTCCATTTTAAGTTGTTAATTCCTATTTAAAATAATAAATAACAAGACAGGTCTTGTTATCAAGAGTTTTAGTATGAAAACCATTTATTATTTATGTTTCACCATTTATTAATCATGTTTATATATATATATATATATATATATATATATAGATATATATATATATAGATGATGGGATCGATTGAGAAGGTTTTATTTTGAGAAGATTGAGAAGGTTTTCAAAAATGATAGATTTGTAACTTTGATTCATGTTTTTCAAGCGTAAAACTCATTTTAATGTGATTCAAATTCAAAATGTGTAAAAAAATTTGAATCAATGTTAAAAATCTCTCGATTTTGCGATATATGTAGAATATTGAATCATCTGTACAAATTTAAGGAATCATCATCATAACTCAATTTTAACAATGATTTGTGAATCAAATTTATGATTTATAGATTCGATTCATCATAAAATGATGTTTACTTATGAATCAAATAAAAAACATGAATCAATTTGCTCAAACGAAGATTTCTCAATATTCTCAAAATAAAACCTTCCAATGGAAACCTATATATATATATATATATATATATACTATATTATATATATATATATATATATATATATATATATATATATATATATATATATATATATATATATATATATATATATATATATATATTTCGTCAATTTCAATATTAGTTTTATATATGTTATTCGTTTGATTCCACAAGCACAGTCATGACTTCTCGGCTTTTAATCAATCTATAGTCCAATATATACTAAAGTCCATGTTACGGCGTTGTCGGGGTCAACTATGACTAAAAAGTCAAAGTAACACCGACGTTGCTCAAAGTTGACAATTTATATTATAAGTCCAAGTAAATAATCACAATAGCGCAACTCAATCTCAAATCAACCCATATCAATCTCGCCATCCAAACAATCTACCAAATATACGAACCAATGTTATGACCCTAATGGTCATGACACGTCCGGATTAAGACCACGTGAACCAAACAAGCTCTAGAAGCTTTTGGCTCCAGCGTCTCATCCAAACACCAACAACAACAACCAACAAGATACCACAACAACCCAACCCGGACCCTTGGTCCTTAGGGTCCGATCACGCAAACCAACACCCTTGTATGAGTCTCTAGTGGCTCGTACACCTTACCACACCCCATCCAAACGCTCCCAAATGGCTTCTACTACAACCAAACACAATCAATCAACCTCCAATCAACATCCAAACATCAAACCCGTCAACGAATCTAAACCCATCTCATGAAACTATATCTAAAATGCAAAAACAAAACAATATGATACAACACACGATACCAAATCACTAGCTACATGTTTTATTAGATGTAAATTAGTTTTAGACCCATGTTTCACCCAAAACCCCTAAAAGTCGAGCCATGTACTAGCCATAAAGGACCCATACGTGGCTTATCATGGCTCAAACGAGCTTGACCGACGTTCCATTTACCTTTTCCAAACTCGATCTATAAGATTTAATGAAAACCCTAGAATCACGAATAGTTTTTGTAAGATTTGGAGGTGTTAATGAAGGCTTCTATAAGAGTTCTATATATGGATGGAAAGAGGAATGAGAGATCTACAAATTGGTGGCGGTGGTGAGTGGTCACTCGCCGGAAAATGGCCGGAGGTGGCCGGAAAAGGTGGCGGCGGTGGTGGTTATTTAGGGTTAGGGTTTTTAGAGAGAGGTTAGAGAGAGAAAGAGATGAGTGTGTGTGTTTTTAATGAGAGAAATAAAAGAGAGATATGAGATAGGGAGGGGTATTTATATTTAGGCTTAAGGACCTCAAAAATAATTAATTTGGGTGGAGGGGGCGGCCATGGTAAAGTTTGGGGGCCAAACCCGTAATTTTTGTAAAATTATCTCGTTTACCCAATCCCGAGCTCATATATTGTCCTACGAGTGTCCCGGCGTTCCCCGACTTTCTATTATTTTATTTCGTTTTTCCACGAGTTTTGACTATTTATTTGTCAAGTTTAGAGTTATGGTTTAAAAGTTACGTTATTTCTTGTTTTAGGCTTTTATTGTGCCGAATCGAATAGTGCCTAACAAAAAAGTTAAAACTCACCACGATAACTCATCACGATAATAAAATAAATCATAAAAATCAATAAACGATATCAAATCAAGTCATGGTCGATAAAAATAGTTCTAAAGGCAAATACTCGGTTTAGTTTAGCATAATGCGGTTACCTAAAATAGACTCTCTAATTGCGGTTGTCACATTTTTACACCGCGTTTTTATACATATTTTTATACACGTTTTTATACGCGTTTTACATATACATGTTTTTACACCGTTTTTATATCGTTTTTACACGTTTCTATACACGTTTTCACACACGTTTTTATACATGTTTTTACACACATTTTTATAGGGGTGAGCATGGGGCGGGTTGGGGCGGTTTTATAGTAAAACCAAAAACCGAACCGTATATTTCGGTTTTTGGAAACTACAAACCGTTTGGTTTTGTTTTGGTTTTTTAGGTTTCAGTTTTTCTTTTTTGACATTGAATCGGTTCGGTTTCGGGTTTTATTCGGTTTTTTCTTACTTGAAAATAAGCAAGTTTTAATCTTATATGAAGTTTACAATTCTAAGTTTTCAAGCAAAAATATTTAAACAAATATCAAAAATAGCATATTATCTAGCAATCCAAAGCGTCGAAAAAACGTACAAAACAACCAAACATCAATCTAAAATATAAAATGCACGTCTTTGCGGCTTTGCACTTTTCGTTCACTTACGAGAATTGTAGGGGAAATTTTCATTGAACACTATTGTTCGAAAACAAAGATATAATATCTATAAATAAAACAAATTTTAATGTATAGATAGTAAACAACTCATTTTTTTTAAGAGATAAAGTTTTATACATAAATCTTTAAAATTAAATAGCAAATCTTTTATATAGATAAATTTACATAAAAACATATAAAAAGGTGGGTAGGTTTTCTCGGTTGGTTTTTCTTATGAAACCAAAACTGCCCCAAACATTGGTTTTATAAAATTCAAAACCACCGCCATCGGTTTGTCAAATGGGGCGGTTTTTTCGGTTCGGGTTTTTCAGTTTTGATTCGGTTTTTCGGTTTTTGTGCTCACAGCTACATTTTTATATATGTTTTTTACACGTTTTTTGCATACACTTTTACACGTTTTTATATACGTTTTTACACACTTTTTTATATACGTTTTTATACACGTGTTTTACGTTTTGCACGTTTTTATGCGTTTTTTACACATTTTTATACACTTTTAAAAAATGTTTTAAAAATTATATAAAACGTGTTAAAACGTGTAAAAATATATAAAATCGTGTATAAAACGTGCATAATCGTGTATAAAATTAATATTAAAACTTGTAAGCATTAATATAAAAATAATATTTAAAAACATGTGTAAAAAGCGTATATAAAAACGTGTAAAAAACGTATATAAAAACATGTAAAAAAAACGTATATAAAAACGTGTATAAAAACGTGCATAAAAACTTGTATAAAAAGTTGTAAAAAATGTGTATTAAAACGTGCATAAAAAAGTGTATAAAAACGTGCATAAAAACTTGTGTAAAAACTTGTAAAAAACGTGTATAAAAATGTTTTTAAAAACGTGTGTAAAAAGCGTTGTATAAAAATGTGTAAAAACGTATATAAAAACGTGTGTAAAAACGTGAATAAAAACGTGTAAAAAATGTATATAAAAATGTGTGTAACAAAAGTGTATAAAAACGTGTATAAAACGTATATAAAAAAGATGAAAGTTAAAGGACTAACGTTGTTAGTCAAAGAAAACCACATGGACCATTACTGTAAGTTTTTTAAGTTAAAAAATGTCAAAGGACTAACGGTGAAAGTCCAATGCAAACAACGAGGGACCAATCTGTAACTTTTTAAAGTGGTAACTTTGTCAATATTATATATTGGTAAGTATTTGAAAATATATTACGTATGTTGATCATAAAATAAGTATGTTACGTATATTGGTTAATTTGAAAAAGTTTGTTACATATTTTCAGCCTTCACCCTTTATTAAATACTTGTACAGGTCCAGATTATATAAAAAGGAAGCCAGTAGAAGGTTATCTCGTATTCATCATGAAACAATTTATTCTTTATAAATACTCTGCAGGTTTATCTAAAGGCGGACTCGCCTGTAGTTATAAGCAAAAGCAAGCAACTAGTGGTATAAGAAGATCCAACATGCTATAAAATGTGTGAGCAAGTATGAATTTGAAATCCATGGCTAGGTAAGTAAATCCTGCAACAAAATAGCAATGTTGTATTTTTTTGCATAAAACCGGTTAGTCGGTTTGTAAAACTATTATGTTCTATCAAAAATAATAATTAACCTTTAAGTCATTTTTTAGCAGTAAAGGTCATGATGGGGTTGTTAAAATATATTTTGGTTATTGAGATTTTCGAAAAAAATAAATGAATAAGGTGTTTTTATGACCAAAAGAAAAAAATGTCTGAAGTTGTTGCATGAGCCTGGGTTGCTAGCAGCCAAACCTGTAGCCACTCCTTTGCTGAAAAATTGCGTCTTAAGTTTTCAAGAAACTAAAAATGATAAGTTTTTAAAAAATGTGGGTGAATATCAAAAGCTGGAGGATGAACTTATATATTTTACCCATACATGGCCATATATATCATATGTTGTGCATTGCCTGAGCTAGCATATGCATTCACCATTGTTGTCTCATTTAAAGACTGAATGATAGTTTTGAGGTATCTAAACCTGGAATTCAAATCTATAATAAAATTGATTTAAAACTTAAAGCGTTCACACAGAGACTTCGGAGGGCCAAGTATCCTAAAACAAGGAAGTGTTGTTAGTTTCTGGATTCCATGTGTTTTTTTGGTAATACACTTGTTTCATGGAAATGCAAGAAACAGGAAGTTGTTTCTAGGTCATTTGCAGAGGCAGAATATAGATGTATGGCATTTACAACTTGTGAAATTATCTGAATTTCAATTTTGTTACAAAATTTAAAGGTAAATAATTTGTATCATGTGATTCTTTTTAGTGACAGTAGTTCAGCAATTCAAATAGATGCAAACCTATTTTTTTTAATGAAAAAATAAAGCATTTTGAACTTATGTTCATGTAGTCAGAGAGAAAGTGTTTGTTAGGATCATTAAGACATAAAAAGTTCATACTTCTAATCAAATAACCTCAAATAGCAAATGTGTTTACAAAAACACTTGGAAATTTTCTAACACAATAAGTTGTGCAGAAAGTTGTGCTTGTTGGATATGTTTTGTAAGTAGTTTTAAGTGTTTGGCTATTATTTAGTTTGAAAGAGGGTGTTGAATAAAAAGGTTAAACAAAAAATAGTTAAAGGTCTTGTTGCATTTGGTTCGTTTGTGGGTAGGGACGGAGACACGTTATAGCTAGGTATAAGTGACGGAACCGTTATAGGTATAGGCGATGCCCTCTATGTTTTCTCCTTTGACATATAATTTTAGAGCATATTTATTCACTTTTTGGGATTAAGGTTGCCCTCATCCCATGTTTGAGGTTGCCGTCAACCTACTTTGATTTCCAACATAAAAGCCTTCTAACATTATATAAAGAGATGATTTGCACACATTTGTTTTTTATTTGCACACTCCATTATACTAGATAGTTAAAACATGTTATAAATAATGTACAACCGAATGATATACAAAATAAAGTGAGTCAATAAAAATTAAGAGTGTGCAAATCAATTCACATTATATAAGTTTGTATACAAACAGTGCTCCAATCTTCAATCAATATGTATTTAACTTGTTCTATGAGTTTAAAGTTAGTTTTGTGATCTTGAATAATTTTTATATGGATTTTGATTCGTATAATTACAATTGTAGTCTAAACAACAAATTGCTATCTAATATTCGTTGATCACTTATATAAGATGCAATTGTTCTTGCTTAAGATAACATGCACTTTCAACTTAATTTTGCTAGATTTTAATAGTTTCTTGTTGTCATTTTTTGATTGAATATTTTATTTGTGCATTTTTTTCGTTAAAGATTTTTGCCTTTTTATCAACTCTTGCGAATATAATTTTTTTGCCCCCTATAACCTAACTTTCTGGCTCCGCCACATTTTGTGGGTGAGTCCTCTCCTGAGTACTACATCGAGTGAAATCTGTTAATACAAATAAGCCGTAAAAACGTTTATTTATATTTTACGATCTTCTAATGTTTTGTCGATAACAAACGTAAAATCATTTTAAACGAAAAAAATAAAATACGTAAATAGTTTGATTCAATAGTTTCCTAACACACTTACGTTTTCACATAAAACACTAAAACAAGTATAAGTGATTTTATGTCTTAGAGATACATAATGTACAACAAATAGTGTTTACATATTGGGCTAATATATACTTAACTAAGTATATACTAAAATGGGTTAAAACAAGTTTATACTAAAATGGGTAAAACAAGTATATACTAAATGGGTAAAAACTAGCAAATGGTATTGACCCATAACCCATGGTTTTGTCCAAACCAGTTAGTCAAGTTCAATGTATTCTAGAGATACATTATATCTAGAAAGAAACCCATGGATCAACCCATAACCAAAACTACCCATGGGCAAAGAGGAGCATCCCACGGATCCCTAGCTTTGTGCTAGCCGGATCCCTTGTGGGATGGATCCTGGATCCGAGGGCAGTAGAAAATTTCCTCTATAAATAGAGAGCCATTTCTTCCTTTCTACTCACCACTTTACACACATACTTCCTCCAAGTATTATACCTCTCTAACCTCAGATCCAAGAGATCTATGTAGTTTGTCTTTTATTTTTTGTGTGATTCTCTAGGTTCCTCTTAAAGGCGAGATCACCACTTCTTGAAGACGAGCAAGCTCAAGTCCATGAGTTGAAATGCTTCGTCATCATCAAGACAACTGAGATTCTCTTGTTGATAGTTCTTTCTTCCTCCGTAGATGTTGAGTTGAAGGCATTAGTGAAGGATGCCGAAAGTGTGAAGACGAAAGCATTAGTGAAAGGTGCTTATCGTCCGTGTCAAAAGCATTAGTGAAGAATGCTAAAGGTGTCAAGACGAAGGCATTAGTGAAGGGTGCCAAGCGTTGTGTCAAAGGCATTAGTGAAGTATGCCAAAGAATCAAATCAAGTGGCATTTAGGAAGAATTCCTAGGTTGTATAATCGATGAGGTGCATCGTTATACATATAAGTATTTGTTTATTTCCAAGGATGGTGATATCCTTGATGGTGTTGTAACAAGGAGTGGATCTCCTTGAGATTAGGTGTTGTGTTGTGAAGGGTAGTAGTTCCTCCATAGTAATGGAACTAGGTGCTTAGCCTAGTACCTAATAAAGGGTGGGCGACGTTGTGATAGGATTAGTTCTCTTTGGTGTGAAAGAACTCGGTGGTTAGCCTAGCACCGTATAAAGGGTAGGCGATGTTGTGTTAGGTGTGGTTCGCCTTGGTGTGAAAGAACTCGGTATTTAGCTTTGTACCGGAAAAGGTGTAAGCGACGTTGTGAAGGATTCTCCGCCATAAGGAGTTGGTGTAGTGTTTACGAACTCTCGAGTAGGTGACTCAGGGAGTGGAGTAGGGCAAGGAAGGTATCCTTGTAGCCGAACTACTATAAATACTTGTGTAGTGGTGATGTGCTTCTTACTCTTTATCTTTCATTACACGTTTATATATCTATCTATCAACGTCCAACATAAACAACCAAATAGATTGACATAAGTCGATCTAAATATTTAAAAGGAAGTTTTAAATTGGTAAAACTATTCAACCCCCTTCTAGTTTTCCACAATTGGCATCAGAGCTTCATTACCAAGGTTCTTAAAGTATATTGTACTTTAAAAACTTGATACGATCCGTGTATGTTTGAAAACTACATAGAAGGATTCTTTTAAAAGTCATATTTTCTTTTAAATCATTTTGTTGGACATTGATAGATCATTCTAACAATTTTTTTTCAAGAAATATTCATGCTAGAATCTCTCCAAAACCTTCATCTCTATTCAAAGAATAATGGAGTCAACATTCAAGGAATGATCTAAAAGTAATCACAACTTACGTACACCAAGTACAAAGGATTACTTTAAAAGCTCATGAAGTAGTTTTGGTATTATACCAAACCAAGAAGCATAGAGGTATGTTTTACTTTTCATTAGATAGGTTACATGAGTTTATTTATTTCATAGTTCTCTTTGTTTAATAATTGCTAGCATCTTTAAAAGTCTCTTTCGTCACTTTTCCGTCTTACTCATCATCGGGAATAGTATTCCTTTTGATTCGTCAAACTAAAGCCGTCGTCACATATGAACCCTCGATATGTGATTCATCAAAACCGTCATCCAAAACAATCTTCATCGATACCTCCAAACTATTTTTTAGTAAGCTAGTTTATCGCCTACTACAAAATAATGCCAAACAACCCTTTTTCGTCCATAGCCGGATCCCCCTAGTTGTACTAGCCGGATCCCAAATACAAGGGATCCGAGGAACAGAACTCAGCTATACGCTTTCAAAAATCACCATTGATCTTTTTCCCTCTACTCACATAACACAAAAACGACTAAACCACTGATTTCATCCTCTTTGGATTCCATACTCTCAAGTATTCCTTCCTAGAACACCATTGTAAGTAATTACATTAACTTGTTCTAATTTTCATCATCCTCATCCTAGGGTTTATGGTTTCACAAATCTCAAATCAATTATTTTAATTAGGGTTTTTAAAATTAATCATGAAAAGGGGTTTTTAACATAACTAAGATCACATTGTGTTCACAACATTGTTAATACAAATCAAAACCATAAACCCACCTCAACTAATTTTACCTAATTGAAAATTTTGTGTTTTTAGGACCAACCATGCCTAAAGCCACTCAACAAGATCATCATGATACCGTCCATTACCTTACTCGTTATTATCGAAATGAGGATTTCTCAAAAACCGACCGCAAGGTCTTTAAAAAACTTGAAAAATGACTTATCCACGAAGGTCGTGTAATCAAGGAATGTTTTCTTGAGGATACCGACATTCGTCAAGTCTTCTCGGCAATCAATTTTGATTGTCTTCTTGACATTGATGAACAAATTTGTCCGGTCTTCATCTTTGAGTTTTATAAAAGCATTAGAATCATTCGAAACGCCGATGATAGCATTTCAATCGCTTTCATCATCAATAAACAAAACCTCATTCTTCCTCTCAACACCTTTGCTCAAATTCTTCGCATTCCTTGTGAAGGAATTTGTATGTACTCTCAAGATTGGGCAATTAATACTCAAAACCTTGCACTTGATTCTAAACCAATGTACCATACTCCTCTTGATGAACCCGAAACCATCCAAGACACCATCTTCAAAATAAGAACCGACCAATCCCGTCTCGACCGAAACAAGAAGGTCATTCACCGTAATCCTTTTCAAATGGAACTTTTCGAAATGCATCCCATATTTAAAATTTGGGAAGAAATCCTTAAGGAAAACGTCATAAGCCTAGTTGGAAACAAAGATCATCCAAACGCATGTATTGTGCAAATGATCTATTGTCTTATCCACCAAAAGCCATTTAATCTCGCCTATTACATGGTAAGGAGAATGGCTAGGGTATTCAAAGCTTCCAACATGGTACTTCCATATGGTATGCTCGTAACACGACTTTGTAAGTATGTTAGTGCATTGCAACCATCTTCTATCAACAATGATCATTTCTTTGCCGATCATGTAATGGTACCTCTTACCAAAATACCCTCTAAACGCTTCAAGGTCAATGGAAAGAAACCTAAAGCTCTCTCGGACTCCTCGGAAGGAGAAGAAGAAGAAGATGTCGACCCCATAGCCAACATTAAATTGGAACCCTTTGATTACTACGAACAACTTCCAACCATTCCAAACGAGACCGCGGAATTCAAACAATTGAGGGGCATGATTCAAAACCTTGCTTACAACCTCACTAAGCCGTCAAAAAGGAAAAGAAAGGATTGACGAAAGAGACAATAGAAATATGTTTATTTTTTAACTTAATTTATGTGTAGATGATTATGTTTTTAGCACTTTGGTTTGTGGTAATTTGGATATTGCTACTTTTATCATATTTTGTTTGGGTGATTTGTGATGATATGCTTGTACTCATTGTTTAGTTTAACGATTTATTAGTGTGCAAAATCTGCACATCATTCTGTGAAGATTCTGATCTGCAGATGCCGGATCCCTAGGATTAGCCTAGACGGATCCCTCCGGTGAGGGAACCGTGGGATCCGTGACATCACATCAGCAATACAGCATCCCTTATATCAAGATAGCTTTCTAGATAACATCACATTAGCTAAACATATGATATTAGAACCCAACTAAGTCCACTTCAAGGATGAGAAAGGCTTAGACTCACTTATGGCTTACTTGAGATCTTAGTCAAAATGCCTCTTGATTTATCAACACATCAAAACTCACCATATTTCCGCTTCAATACTCACAAATTGTTTCTCATCTTTCAAAACACTTAAGTAGACATATTGAACAATTTTAGGAAATTGCTTCTAGTCTTCTTTATCTCAAAGTGGGTCAAAAATTAGTTTTTCAATTCTTGTGATTTTTAAGGATTTTTCAAATTTCACCTCAAGCTAAAATCTGATCTCTAGGATCATTTATTATGACTTGACACCACCAAAACTCTTAGTGTAATCCTTGAACATCCATTGGTAGTCATCTAGTCCCATCTTCCTTCCATAAAAATCAATCATTTGCTATAACACTCATTACTCTTGATCATTCAAGAGTACCCTCATCTTAGGAACTTAGGAGGACTAAAACACTCAAAATAATATAGGATCTAGCTTTTAGAAACTTGATTTCTAACCTGTCATAGCTGAGAGCGGATCCCTAGGATTAGCCTAGACGGATCCCTCAAGTGAGGGAACCGTGGGATCCGGGTGACAGTTTATGTCAAACTTTGCTAAAACAATCATTTCAACTCATCTTTCTAACTCAAACACTCCATCTCATCTTAAATGAGTTCCTAGATCAGTGAAATGCTGAACTTCAACCTTGTGCATGTTAATCATCACATCTCTAAGAATCTTAGTGGCTTAAGTCTTAAATGCACTTGCCAAGTTCTTCCCTTTATAAGCCATATTGCTAAGAACACTTTAGTCATCAAACACAAACACAATTATCAGCAATTACAACCATCTTCCTTAGTCATTTCATCATGAGAAAGGCTCCTAGTGCTAACTCATCCACTCAAGAACCACCCAAGAAACTTTCTAGGATCATACACGAAGTTTCCTCAACCGAATCATCTCCGGTTAAGTCCACTAATGCTAGGATTTCCCCTACACCAAAGAAACCAATCAAACTAATCCCCAAGAAGATTGTTCCCACTAGGATTTCATCACCAAACTCTACTAAACCAAACATACCCTCCACAACTCAACCAACATCATTAGTGCCTAGAGCCACCTCACAATCATCTCCACATTCTCACAATCTAGAAGACTTACCTCCTTGGCCATCTCACCTTCCACCACTACCAACAAATTCACTTGAAAAGGTTGGGAAACAAAATCAAAGTGTTGAATCAACACTCGCTCCAATATCAAACTCTCTCATTCCCCCTAATAGTCCATTTTGGATTATGAGAAGACATCAAAGTCAACCACCCGACCACATGGAAGTTGATGCTTCTTTACCTCAACCCTCAAACATTGTAGAGCCATCATTTAATGAGCCTCCACCAATTCCTCCTTGATTTGAAGATCCTCAACCCACTTCACTTGAACTTCCACTTCAAAAAATTCAAAACCATGACAAGGATTGCTATCATTGTAAACATGTTGAAAAGTTGATACATGAACTACGTGAAGAGCAACGTTTCATGTTTTATCACCTCCTCGAACGTTTCAAAGAGGTCAACAAGCCTAAACTACAATGAGCATCATAGTCACAAGCTCAAACTTAGAACGTTTAGGAAAATTATCTCATCCTTGATCATCATTAAGCTTTAGTTGAATCTTGAGTTTGGGTAACTCATTAGCATTAGTAGCACTTGTATGGCTAGTTCATTCTCTTAGTTTTAGAGATTTGTTTGATCATCTCTTGTTTTATTGAATGAATATCTATATGCCATAGTTGATTTGTGCTTTGTGCTTGCTATATTATATACTACTTCACATCTTCATTAGCATTGATTGGAACATTCTCATTGCTTTGAAACTGTCACAGACCGTGGATCCCTCAAAATACCTAGACGGATCCCTCAAGAAGAGAACCATGGGATCCGTGGTACAGGAGCACAAATTTCTACTAACTTGAGTCTTATTTGCAGGAAATTATGCACTATACTCTTGTTTTCTAACCTTTATTTTGTAGATTTTCAAAATACACATGAAAACTTTGACACCATAAAGCTAGGGGAGCTTTGTGTCAAACGATATTGCAAAATCACTTGCAACTTAATCCGATTTTCGATTATAATTCATGACACCCCATTGCAACTTTGCAATCTTCAAGGGGGAACACGTTTTTCGTCACTTAGACGAACCATTTGCAAACATATTTGCAAACACATTAGTTTATTTTTCGTCATGTACTTGACGCCCTCTCAAAAGGATGGACTCGTCAAGGGGGAGTTAAGACGAGTACCATTCCCGTCACTTGCTCTCTTTACATTTTCTTTTACATATTTTTCTTATAAAAATTGTGTTAGTTTCTTTCAAACACTTTTTGTTTCGACAAAAAGGGGGAGAAGAAAGTAAAAACTACAAATTCAAACTTTTACGATTTTTAGCTTTTCCTTAAAATAATTTTATGTTTTGTCATCAACAAAAGGGAGAGATTGTTAATACAAATAAGCCGTAAAAATGTTTATTCATATTTTACGATCTTCTAATGTTTTGTCGATAACAAATGTAAAATCATATTAAACGACAAACAAAAAATCGTAAATAGTTTGATTCAATAGTTTCCAAACACACTTACGTTTTCACATAAAATACTAAAACAAGTATAAGTGATTTTATGTCTTAGAGATACATATGTACAACAAATAGTGTTTACATATTGGGTTAATATATACTTAACCAAGTATATACTAAAATGGGTAAAACAAGTATATACTAAAATGGGTAAAAACAAGTATATACTAAATGGGTAAAAGCTAGCAAATGGTATTGACCCATGGTTTTTGTCCAAACCACTTAGTCAAGTTCAATGTATTCTAGAGATACATTGTATCTAGAAAGAAACCCATGGATCAACCCATGACCCATGACCCATAACCAAAAATACCCATGGGCAAAGAGGAGCGTCCCACGGATCCCTAGCTTTGTGCTATCCGGATCCCTTATGGGAGGATCAGTGGGATCCGGAACATAGAAAATTTCTCTATAAATAGAGCCATTTCTTCCTTTCTACTCACCACTTTACACACATACTTCCCCAAGTATTATAACACTCTAACCTCAGATCCAAAGATCTATGTAGTTTGTTTTTGTTTTGTGTGATTCTCTAGGTTCCTCTTAAAGGCGAGATCACCACTTCTTGAGGACGAGCAAGCTCAAGTCCATGAGTTTCCATGCTTCGTCATCATCAAGACAACTGAGGTTCTCTTGTTGATAGTTCTTTCTTCCTCCGTAGATGTTGAGTTTAAGGCATTAGTGAAGGATGCCGAAAGTGTCAAGACGAAAGCATTAGTGAAGGTGCTTAACGTCCGTGTCAAAAGCATTAGTGAAGAATGCTAAAGGTGCCAAGAGAAGGCATTAGTGAATGGTGCCAAGCGTTGTGTCAAAGGCATTAGTGAAGGATGCCTAAGAATCAAATCAAGTGGCATTTGGGAAGAATGCCTAGGTCGTATAATCGATGAGGTGCATCGTTATACATATAAGTATTTGTTTATTTCCAAGGATGGTGATATCCTTGATGGTGTTGTAACAAGGAGTGGATCTCTTTGAGATTAGGTGTTGTGTTGTGAAAGGTAGTAGTTCCTCCATAGTAATGGAACTAGGTGCTTAGCCTAGTACCTAATAAAGGGTAGGCGACGTTGTGATAGGATTAGTTCTCCTTGGTGTGAAAGAACTCGGTGGTTAGCCTAGCACCGTATAAAGGGTAGGCGATGTTGTGTTAGGTGTGGTTCGCCTTGGTGTGAAAGAACTCGGTATTTAGCTTTGTACCGGAAAAAGGTGTAAGCGACGTTGTGAAGGCTTCTCCGCCATAAAGAGTTGGTGTAGTGTTTACGAACTCTCGAGTAGGTGACTCAGGGAGTGGAGTAGGGCAAGGAAGATGTCCTTGTAGCCGAACCACTATAAATACTTGTGTAGTGGTGATGTGCTTCTTACTCTCTATCTTTCATTACACGTTTATATATCTATCTATCAACGTCCAACATAAACAACCAAATAGATTGATATAAGTCGATCTAAATATTTAAAAGGAAGTTTTAAATTGGTAAAACTATTCAACCCCCCCTTCTAGTTTTCCACAAAATCTATCAAAGTCAGTGACCAATGTATCAAGTTCAATGAATCTTTATTGTCGTATAATATCAATGGTTAGGGCGGAACATCAATCAACACGGCTAGTCCCTACACGGTCTTGGAAACTTTAATCTACAGTGCTCTTGTAGCAACATTTGTGAAAGCAATACCCAAGAATGTCCAAAAGGTACCTAATGTTACGCCTTTCGGAGCATGTTTTAGCTCCAAGAACATCGGTAGTACCCGTCTTGGTCCAAAGTGCCTTCCACATCGACCTTGTGTTGCAAAGCAATAATGTCTAGTGGATATATGAAGCAAATTCCATGGTTAAGGTGAATAAGGATGTATTGTCCCTCGAATTTGTTTAATACGAATATATTTTAAACCTTTGATTCTTGCAATTTGTTAGGTTCCCAAATATGCCTAAGTAACAATAGAAGAAATAGAGATGAGAGTGATCGGTTGAACAACGAACCAAACAAACACACATGTATGAATAGAGAAAGGTTATGCGTATAGAGTGAATGAGAGATAAATTGAAAAACCAACCCTCAAGTGAGGGTTATTACATAGTATTTATAGGAGGGAAGCTAGGGCAACACTCCTAGTCCTTCCTATTCCTTATTAGGCTAGGCCTAGCTATGGGCCTTACATAAAGCCTAAGGCTAATTACTAATATAAAGGCCATATTAAGCTAACTATTACACATTAATTACTAACACTTGAATTAAGGTTTAGGAGTGATTCCAACAATCTCCCCCTCAAGTGTTGGTGATGAATCTGAGCGGTGAAATGCTGATGTAATAGTAGCTTTGACATCTTCGACATTCTTCTTTCTTGTGAGAAGAATTGCCTTGATTCGAACAATCTCCCGGTGTAGAAATTGTTTTCTTTAAACGGTTACGCTTTGGCGTCATCATAATCTTTGTTCTTTGTTCATTGTTCTTTGTGATGGTAGTGATAGTATGTTGTTGTTGTGCATCAAGTGCGCCTCAGTGCCGCTTTCGCTTGATGTCTCCACGTCATTCTTCAACATGCTCCACGCTCTTTGACGTTAGTTGATCTGATGAAGTTCTTTAAGTCTTTAACTTTGTAGATTCTTTGGTTTGACGAAGAATCATTCTGACTTTTGTGTTGCTTTAAAATAGAACTTCCATTAGTAGTGATGATGTTATGAGCATGTGAAGAATCGCACGATCGTTCGCTCGAGCTTCCATAAGAAGAATACGAAAACGGTTAGTAATAAGCGGATACGGCACTTACAAGTTTGAACCGAGAGTGTTACAGCATAGTGTGAAAACACAATTCTAATTCTACAAAGGTCGTTTCTGAACGGAGTCCCACAAGTGAGATAACGATGTATCGAAGTACATCTACGGTTCAGTTAGTCGGTACCCAGAAGCATCACCTCTTGGACCGTTTGAGACACACTAAGCGTAATCCACGGGGAGTTGCGAAGTGACCTGCTGTCGGTTGTTTGATGTTGACCCTGGCAGGAGTTTCCATTCAATCACTGAGGATCACAAATGTGAACCTCTCATAAATGTTCTCGACAGTTGCTAAGATCAGTGAAGGACTCGATAATGTACCATGATGTTCTTATTGTTGAACAACAAGTGATGAAATGTCAAGTGTACCTAAGAGATCTTTTGATGAATCTCGTGGCTCTAGACTCAATAGTGCGTTTTGGTTTTCTGGAGCGGAGACTAGGGAGAGGGTCTCCTTCTTCAATACCGGCGATCTCTAGAGAAAGTCGATAGTTTACGTAGGGTTCCCTGTGAGAATGACACAAGCTTCTGTTGAGAGAAACTTGAGTGGCTAAGAAGGTTTAGTGCATGTGCCACTGGGTCCATGACGACTTTTAATCTTCAATACCGGCGTCATCAAGTGACAACCATAGCATATGAATTGAACCGTTATGCGCCTAAGTTGAATAATTTGGAGGGCTATTTCTTTTCACCCTTTTCTTTACATTTCTTTTTTAATTCTTCAACTCCTTCTTTCTCCGATTCTCATTTTCTCCTTTTTACAATCATACCTAAGGACTTCTAATTCTAACTATTGGTAGTGTCCTTGGGTAGATCCCTCCGGCTCTGGCGGATCATTAGACGGTTATTCCTAACCTTAATCTCCTTATAACTCCATTGCCATAAAACCATTTTCAAGAAAATCTCTCGTAGTGTTTGTGAATGAAAACATTTTGTACCACTGTGAGAGTTTTATCTTTTAGCATAAATACTCCCCCCCCCTCCACACGTGCTTAATAGTTAAGACAATGCATGGTGAGAGAAGAAGCGCACTTTGAATTGATCGACTCAAGATAGACACTCCCGCGAGACGGTTACGTTGAATAGTTAAGGAGTTACATTGTCGAGTTTTAGGTGACAACTAGCTCTAATAACTATCTTGAAGGTGTGGACAAACCTCGAAGGTTGTCAAACCCGTCAAAGATCATGTCTACCAGGAATTTCTCGAATGGTACATTCTACTCGGACAAGTCCTTAGCGAGACACGTTTACATCACTAGCGAACTAGCTTGAAATTATTACCCGTCCAGGACAAGTCTATTCGAGTTACTAACATTAAGATCGTCAATTCGTTGGTTAAGTCTATAGCACAAAGATTCATTTGCAGTTACACAACATATTTCTTATCACATAAATTTTCTCCCCCTCAAAAATGGCATATAAATGTTATTTTTGATGAAATGTTTGAGAATAAATATGACCATTTTGAGTTTTGTGAGAAAATGACCACTGTGAACAATTAGTGAACAAAGTTTTAAAGTCAAATACTCCCCCTCAACAAGTGATATAAACGGTTGAGGTTTTGAAAATCATAAGGGAAGTACTTGTTCTTTTGAGCAAAACCTTGAAATTGAAAGGTTTGATAGGTTTTACTCAAAAGTAAGAAGCTTTCGCTCCTTATCTAAGGATTGTGGCAGCGTACCAGGGGTCCTTTCTTGACAAGTACGGGTTGTACACTGTTATGTGTGCACAAGCCATAGACATATATATCACACATCCAAAATATGATGAAATAGAAGCGTTCAAGGGGTACCGGGAGTCCATCAATGTTTCGGGAATCTGGGCGTTGATAGCGGTGAGAAATCCTGGACTCCTACAAAACTTTCGGTCATCTGGCCCGATCCCTTCGATACAACCTTTCATCAATCATGGTGATGATCTCTTCACATCCTTCTTTCCTTAGAATTCCATCACTTTTTAGACCCATTCCTTCATGAATATCCTTCAACCTATAAGCTAATCCGTCCCTAACCTTCTTCAATGTGTGATCCCCAAACTTGTGAAGATCGGTACACGCCATCAAGCAGTTGCGTAGTGTTTCACTAAGGTAAACCACTCCGAATGGTGTCTTTGAATGATGTATTGTGAAAGGTCGGTTGATGTCGGAAGATCTAGCGAGGTTGGAGTGAAGTTGACACGCAGTCGATATGATTCAACTGCGAGCTGGAGATCTTCTACACGTTCTTTGATGACTATCGTCGATGATGAAGATAAGACTTGATGAATTCACGTTGTACTTCATCGAAAATTGTCTCATGCGACCACTTACTTTGGCAAGGTACATGTCTTCAATGTCATTGAGAGACAAATTCTCAAAGTCAGCAGAGAGCATATCTCTTCGTCTTGCCTTTTGACCACAATATTCTTGAGAAAGTGTAGTCCCATTTGGACCGAAGGTCAACATGTTTGATGGCACGATATTCTTAGTCTTGAACACTTCATGTTGAGACTTGAACGGCGGCTACGTAGTAGATTCTTCGATTCGGCCAATGGTGAATCCCATCTGATGCATCACGGTCATACTCTTCCACATTGTTGGAGAACATGTGGTTAGCTCTTTCCTCGATGGCTATGCAGTTAAAGTATATGGCTGCCGGGAATGGAAGTGTCAGTGATGTAGCGTATTTCCTTGAACCATAGCCACCGTGAAGAAGAAATTCCAAGTCTTTGTTGAAGTAATATCTGAATGGAATCTAGGCTGATCGGGTTGGCCAATTGTTGGTAGAGGTTTGGACCGTCGGGTAATATGAAGGATTGTCCCGTTTGGTGAAGTTCGATGTTTGCTACGGGTTGAGCCAATCCATTTTGTTAGACATGGCTCGTGCTATATTATCAAGGTGATACTCAACTTCTATAGCACTTTCAGACATCTTTGAAGTTGAAATGCTTCATCCTTGATTAAACTTCAACTTCGGATTTAAGTCATCTTCTTCACCGCGAATTTTTCTTGCGGTAGTTTGCTCTCAATGTACTACATTCGATCACCTCTTGACCTTCAGGATGGGTAGGTGGAATCAACAAGCGAGAACCATTCAAATTCAGTGTT
>OU343216.1:161781749-161834265 GCA_910596185.1 Chrysanthemum makinoi | reverse complement strand
AAAAGATTCAAATCAAAGCACATCGATCTTCGAGTATCACTTCATCAAGGACCACGCGGAACAGTGGTAATCGTTGAATTATACTGTGGGGTACGAATACCAATTGGCAGATCTACTCACCAAAGCCTTAGCTCCTGTTAGGTTTAATGAGTTGGTCCACCGAATTGGTATGAGGTGTTTGACTCAAGAGGAACTGGATGAACTCTTAAACATTCTTAAAACCACCAAACACCAAAACTTCTTTGTAAATTTTTAAAAACAAAATACAAAAATATAAAATCAGATAAAATAACAAAAATATTCTTCTATCTATATTTCTTTTAACATGGCAAGTACAACTCTTCCGTCAACACTCAAATCTTTCAAAATTCAAGATTTTCCCATCAAGTGTTGAGGGGAGAAAATAAATACTTAATGCTTTTAAAAAATACTGTGTACTGCATGTTAGCCTATCCTGGTTGTTTCTTTAAATTATGGTGGTCACATCTATGGTTTCTGACACTCCTTGGACTAAAATTTATAAACTTTCATTATTTCTTAAGTCGAGGGGGAGTGTTGTCAAGTTTCTGTCTTAAAATCCTTCGTTTGCAAATCCTTAGTTAAAAGGTTTGGATGAAAATGGAAAAGGTGGAGGGACTAAACTGCTCTAAAGATTAAAGTTATTTTAATAAAAACACCTCCACCTAACATAATACACACATTTATTACTCATAACCAAACAAATCCTAATGCGACAAAACTTCTTCAAATCAAGTTATCTCGATCTTCAATTTGTAAGTGATATTGTGTTCTTAACAAGTTTTTAAACAATGGTTTTGAATTTCATGCTAATCCAACCGTTAAAACTTAAGATTCAAAGACTTTTTGTGTTTTACGCTAAAGGGTTAGAACACATGATCATGTTTTGTGTGTTAGTGGTTAAAAAGATTGTGTCAAAACGGTTATTTTACATCACTAATACGATTCTTAAACACAAAACACAATCTAAACATGTATTGATTGAATCTAGAAAAATGGGTTTATGCGGTTTTGGGTATTTGCAAATGTGAATGTTTTTGGTCAAAAAGATAGTTGTGTGATGTTGTTATCATGGTGAATTGATGATATCCAAAGCTTTAAAACAACCCAAAAACACTAATTGATTATAAATTAGAAATTAGGGTTTAATGTTCTTGAGAATTGGGTATTTTTAATTCAATCGCAATTTGATATTAAAACTTGGTTATTACACTCACATGACATCTAAGAACTACCAGAAAAAGTTTTGTGCAAAATCCATGGCTAAAAATCTTAAGCGTAATCTATGAACTATTAGGGTTTTGGTCTACGCGTAAGACTTTTACACGTAAACTGTTTGATGAGTTTCATGCCATGATCTGTTGTAGAATGAATGTTAATGTTAATATTGATGTTATGGTGATGTTATTCCAGCTTGCTACCTCGTAAAACTCGGAATCAAGGTTGTTAACCATCTACGCATAAGGATCACCTTACCGCGTACGTTGTTATGCGTAAGAGAAATCTTACCGCAGAAGCGCCGTAAGGTTCTCATTAAAGGGAACTACGCCAGATCTGTGAAGGATATGCGAAAACAAGGACCTCCATGCATAAGGTCTACTTACGAGTAAGCCTTACGCGTAGAGATTTATATACGCCACGCTGCAGCTTTACGCATAAGGTCCCCTTTCCTACGCTAATATTTCTTACGCATAAGCAAGGATCCTACGCATAAGCTTGCATCTACGCGTATATTTCTCTTGATTACGCATAAGCTACCATTTCTACGCATAAGCCTTGATCAAACCTTCATTATGAATTGTTACGCGTGCAAACTTGTAAATAGATAAATCATTACGTCACGAAACCAATAATGTCACTAATAAGCTTAAACGCTCAATATGTTGTGTCAAATAAGTGATAACATAAACTTTAAAACTTAAAGTTAACTAACTCACGAAACTTATCGCGACGTCATTGGACTATTGAACAAACAAGTGACTTTGGACTCGTAATTATCATTGACATTGCACATTCAATAATTAGACAATAAAACCTTCTGTTGACTAACATTATGTCTCTCGATATGTTGGTTCTTTTGGCTAATGTTATTTCAGATCACGACATGGTTGCTCAAATGAATGTGGATGCACCAAATGTCCTCACCATTGCCGATATCTTCCCACATGGCTATCCTATGAAGATTGGAAAGAACAATCTCAGAGTTGACTTTGAAACTCTCACCTGCTCGGAATCTTCTTGTCTCATTACAGTGGATATTCTGAAGAATCATCCCTATCAGAACATGCTCACCAACCGCCATCGTTCTAGATCTACATACAGCAATTTCGAATACAATGCAGATGGTCAAAGGTCAAAATGTTGTGACGCGGACGCTCAATCACAAGCAACTCACCATCACTCCTGCAGACTTAAGGGTGTTTTCCCATTCCCCACATCATACCAATCACCTCTGCTCCACTACTGAAGAGACGGTTCTGCAATTCTTGATCAATATTGGGTACGACGAAGCTTCGGGGGTTATCATTAAGCATTCTCACGTGGATCTCAAGAACATCCTCACTTTGAGAACCCCTTTATATCGCATCACAAAATCCATTTCTAGTCGCGTGACATGGGCTATGAGCATCCCAAGCTCGTGGAACTCGAAATTTTCGGGCTTTAATCAACATGAAGCACATCGGTTGAAGCTTTGATTTGGGATGACAGATGACATTTCTCAAAAAGCTTGGCTCAAAGATTCCTTATGTCAGATACACTAAATTGTTGATCCAGAGAGCACTGGGTATAACCCGATATTCCCAAAGAATCAATGACCCTAAAAATATACGTCTGCTCCCAACCCACCTTACAGCCGATTTAAGGAGTCAACTACCAAGAAACAAGGTGCCGTGGTTGCCGATCACTTCTCTCAGATGAACTCAAACAAAGCTCTACTCTTATAAAAGATATTTGTTGTCAGAGAAGAGAACAAAGTTGGATTTCTTGATGAAAAATCTTCGTACACCTGCAAGGAAAACCGAAGAGGAAGTGAGGAAGTGCTGCAAGCACGAGAGTCACAGGAGTTCCCCGTGAGGAATCCTCCACGAAGAGGACAGTTCCCGCCAAGGAAGCCGCTCCTATTCCCGCACCTAAGCCCGAACCGCAGAGAAAGCTAACTGACGAGGACTCGGAGGGCACTGCATCAGATGAAGAGACTTTCTACTCTGAAACTGCTAAAGATGACACTACAACGGTATCTAAATCTCTTAGTCCCCAGCTTGACCAAGGAAAAGGGAAGACTCCGTACTTGTGCCTTTATAAAGAGCTCAGATGAAGAGCAACTAGACTTGATTAAAGAAAAGTTCAAATTCATTAGACTTCAACACGTCGCACAAGAATTTGCTAAAGAAAAAATGGGTGGCCCCGGAGGGTCGAGTGGTGGAGTTCAACCTCTTCCCGGTTCTGATGTTAATCAACCCGATAAGGGATCTAGTGCCACCACTTTGGTACAACAACAAACACGTGTGGAGGACACTCTTGAGTATGACTTTTAAGAACCAGAAAAGGAAAAGACTTCTGGTGATGAAACAAAGATCGATGATACGACTAAGTCCTGAAAAGATGATGACGCTGATTATGATAAGCTTCTTCTAGACAAATTCAACACGTCCAAAGGAGAAAACCTCGG
Source organism: Chrysanthemum makinoi (assembly GCA_910596185.1). Classification (NCBI taxonomy): domain Eukaryota; kingdom Viridiplantae; phylum Streptophyta; class Magnoliopsida; order Asterales; family Asteraceae; genus Chrysanthemum; species Chrysanthemum makinoi. Next base: position 161,830,577 of record OU343216.1, on the reverse strand, counting down.
AACCTCCTAAGGACCCCCGAGTCTCCACATGTCTCTTCACACATCGATTCTTCTTCACTCTTCACCACCACACCATCAAAAGACCAACCAAATCATCATCCAAATCGAAGAAGCCAACTGATCTTGATGTCTCATGCAAAGTCACTAATCGTTAAAGCTCACAAACAAGTCGAGAAAAATATTACTAAGAAGAAGTTAGATTTTCTTGTCACCAGATACAGATCTTCATGATGAGCAACACGAGATGAAAGTTGAAAGGGAGTATGTCCAGAAGCTCATGAAAGATGATCTTCAAGGGAAAATGGACGAGATGATCAAAGGATACTCTCACAAGTTCCTCATGGAGGTCGTCCCTAAACTGACAAAGGAGATGTATACCATACAACTTTATCCGAATCTCTTACATCTAGCCAAGCAAGCCAAACTCCAATGAATTTGAGCATCAATCAAGTTGAATCCATAATTTTTTCAGATGATGAATTGGTGAACCGGCTAGTAGCTCAAATGTCGAAACGCTCTGCAACGTTTGCCTCTTTGGAGTTTGTTAGGACTCCTTGAGATCGTTTTGAGCCTCTAGGGTTAACAATAACAATGATAATAAACTTGTATATGCAGCGGAATAAAACAAATCATAGTTATTGATACAAGGTTTTTCATTATAATCATTCCAAGCCTCAAATATTATTTGATCAGAATAATACGGTTACACTTAACTTGTAACAGGGATCAAAGATCCTTGAGGCTAAACTACACCAATTCTAGTCCTAGACGTTTATAGGAACACGTCTAGGTTACACACACACAACACCTTAGACTACATTATGTAAGACTTCTATATCTAAAACCTACACCCCATGTCCTCTTTATATACAAGAGGATTGGTACAAAATACTACGAAGGACTAAATAATAAATCTCTTTGCAAGCAAGTCCTTCCATCTTTTAGTAGGTTTCATCTCTTTCACTTTAAGTCCCTTTGTTTCATTCTTATATTTATTTTGTCTCATCAAATCCAAGGAACCTAAAACCCAACAATCTTCCCCTATTTGATGATGTAAAAACAAACAAAGTCGTGTACGAACTTCTCTAGACGAAGTAGTGAACTTGAGATGTAAACATCTCCGTGAATGAAACATTCTTGTCTTCCTTGTCTTCCCCTTAATCCATGCCATCGCACTCCAATATCTCTTCCCCTTTTGTTATCAACAAATAGAGAATGTAAACATTAGAAACTTCCCCTTGAGTGGTGCATGAAATGATTCTTCAAATCATTAAGCTCTATGTAATGATCACTTGTGAAGAAAACCAAGTATAACGAATTTGATGAAGAAGTAAAATAACCCAAACTTGTGTCTTATGTCTTGTACTATCCACGTGACTCCAAAATTATACTAACACCATATAAGTAGACCGCATCTCTTGACAAATCCTCATCTTCAATGAGACACTCAGCACTACAATGTAACTCCTTTAAGTGATAGTTAACTAGGTCTTCATCCACCCTTAACCTATGAAAACTAGATTTTGCAAGTCTTTGTCAACATCCTTTAAGCACGAACAAGTTATCTTAAAAGGGTATGATACTTTAAGATATGATAAAAAACGTATCCAAGTAATTCCACTTCACCTTCAAATAAGTGATAAATAACCTCCTTCGTAATCAATTCTTCAAATAATTCAAAAACAAGCTTTTTAAAACCTTTAAGAACAAATACCAATCTTCTTGTGTGTGCGAACCAAAATCCCATGTGTGTGTCACCAAAAATCTTAGTACCAAAACATGTACAGCTTCCCTCAATTCCAAAACCTCATCGCAGAAAACGAATAACGCAAGAAACACCAAAGAAGTGGAATTGAGATAACACTAGCAGTAGTTTCGAGAAAACACTAGGAGTGGTTTCGAGAAAAACACTAGAAGTGGTTTCAGAAAAAAACTAGAAGTGGTTTCAGAAAAACACTAGAAGTGGTTTCAGAAAAACACTAGAAGTGGTTTTGAGAAAACACTATCAGTGGTTTCGAGAATACACGCTGGTTTCGAGAATACACTATCGGTTTCGAGAAAACTATCGCTGGTTTCAAGAATACACTATCAGGGTTTCGTAAAACACTAGAAGTGGTTTCAGAAAAAACACTAGGAAAGTTGCTTCTAACCATGAATCATAAACACCACACAATGTATAAACAACCTCCATCAAGAATTAGAACAAGTAACAAAAATTCAAGAAGTTGAATATGCATTAAAACCCAAAAATTCAAATTATTAAACCGTTTCAAGCAGCCAACTTCGACATTGAATAACTTTTTATAGAAAGCTCAGATCGACAATCCCTTCGGTGAAAAGTTAGATGAATATATAGAGAATGTCCACCGAAAATTTCGTTATGATCCAACGGTTAACAAAAACGTTATCGCGTTTTTAAAACTGTACTGCAGAAAAATACGAGAATTTTCAGATTCATAGTTTTTCTTCTTTTCGCCATTCTTCGACCAATAAAACCTTACGAATCCCAAGGTAACGAGCTCCCCAAGCTCTGATACCAATTGTGGAGTTTGTTAGGACTCCTTGAGATCGTTTTGAGCCTCTAGGGTTAACAATAACAATGATAATAAACTTGTATATGCAGCGGAATAAAACAAATCATAGTTATTGATACAAGGTTTTTCATTATAATCATTCCAAGCCTCAAATATTATTTGATCAGAATAATACGGTTACACTTAACTTGTAACAGGGATCAAAGATCCTTGAGGCTAAACTACACCAATTCTAGTCCTAGACGTTTATAGGAACACGTCTAGGTTACACACACACACACACCTTTAGACTACATTATGGAAGACTTATATCTAAAACCTACACCCCATGTCCTCTTTATATACAAGAGGATTAGGGTTTACAAAATACTAATGGGACTAAATAATAAATATCCTTTTGCAAGCAAGTCCTTCCATCTTTTTGTAGGTTTCATCTCTTTCACTTTAAGTCCCTTTGTTTCATTCTTATATTTATTTTGTCTCATCAAATCCAAGGAACCTAAAACCCAACAGCCTCCCACGAAGCTAAATTGTTTGAAGCATTGCTGGAATACCAACTTAGGTCAGCATACAGAGAAGAAGCTGTAAGGCCTAAACGTTCAAGAGACGACGAAGACAAAGATCAGGATAAGGATAACGAGCCCAAACGCACGAAGAAGTCCGGTGAATCATCCTCCATTCAGTACTCAATGCAACCTCCACCTCAAAGGACTCCACCAACAAAGATCCCTCCTCGCCATTAACTAAAACCTCAGGATTTCGAGACACCACCCAGACTCAAAACCGTGATCACTTTGAGTATACGGGTGGTGACGATGAGGAAATCCCTGAGCCACAACAACAACCCATCTCCGACACGCTACGAAACCGAATCTTCAACCGGCCTAAGAAAAAGAAGAAGAAGGCGCCTATGACTGACGCTTATCATGGTGGACGAGGATAACACTGAATTTGAATGGTTCTCGAAGCTTGTTGATTCCACTCCCAACCCATCTGAAGGTCAAGAGGTGATCGAATGTAGTACATTGGAGCATGCGAAACTACTGCAAGAAAAATTCCGTGTGAAGAAGATGACGAAATCCGAGTTGAAGCTAATCAAGAATGAAGCATTTCAACTTCTAAAAGACAGCTCGGAAAGTGCTATAGAAGTTGAGTATCACCTGATAATATAGCACGAGCCATGTCTAACAACATGGATTGGCTCAACCCGAATAAACATCGACTTCACCAAACGGACAATCCTTATTATACCGACCGGTCCAAACCTCTACCAACAATTGGCCAACCAGATCAGCCTAGGATTCCATTCAGATATTACTTCAACAAAGACTTGGAATTTCTTCTTCACGGTGGCGATGGTTCAAGGAAATACGCTACATCAACACACTTCCATTCCGGCACCATATACTCTTTAACCGCATAGCCATCGAGGAAAGAGCTAACCACATGTTCTCCAACAAAGTGGAAGAGTATGACCGTGATGTATCAGTATGGGATTCACCATTGGCCGGAACGAAGAATCTACTACGTGTCGCAGGTTCAGAAGTCTCAACATGAAGTGTTCAATACTAAGAATATCGTTGCCATCAAACATGTTGACCTTTCGTCCAAATGGGACTACACTTTTCTCAAGAATATTGTGGTCAAAAGGCAAGACGAAAGAGATTATGCATTCTCTGAAGCGGACTTTGAGAATTTGTCTCTCAATGACATTGAAGACATGTACCTTGCCAAAGTACAGGGTCGCATGAGACAATTTTCGACCAAGTACAACGTGAATTCATCAAGTCCGCTTATCTTCATCGACGATAGTCATCAAAGAACGTAGAAGATCTCCGTACGCAGTTGAATCATCATATCGCACCCGTGTCAACTTCACTCCAACTCTAGATCTTCCCGACATCAACCACTTTCACAATACACATTCAAGACACCATTCGGAGTGGTTTACCTTAGTGAAACACTACGCAATCGCTGATGGCGCTGTACCGATCTTCACAAGTTTGGGGATCACACATTGAAGAAGGTTAGGGACGGATTAGCTTATAGGTTGAAGGATATTCATGAAGGAATTGGGTCTAAAAAGCGATGGAATTCTAAGGAAAGAAGGGATGTGAAGAGGATCATCACCATGATTGATGAAAGGTTGTATCGGCGATGGGCCAGGAAATGGAAAGCTTTGTAGGAGGTCGCCCAGGATTTCTCTCGCTGGCTATCAACGCCAGCCATCCTCGAAACATTGATGGAATTCCTGGTACCCCTTGAACTGCTTCTATTTCATCATATTTTGGATGTGTGATATATATGTCTATGGCTTGTGCACACATAACAATGTACAACCCGTACTTGTCAAGAAAGGACCCTGTGGTACGCTTCAGTGCCACAATCCTTATAAAAGGAGCGAAAGCTTCTTACTTTTGAGTAAAACCTATCAAACCTTTCAATTTTCAAGGTTTTGCTCAAAAGAACAAGTACTTCCCTTTATGATTTTCAAAACCTCAACCGTTTATATCGCTTGTTGAGGGGGAGTATTTGACTTTAAAACTTTGTTCACTAATTGTTCACAGTGGTCATTTTCTCACAAAACTCAAAATGGTCATATTTATTCTCAAACATTTCATCAAAAATAACATTTATATGCCATTTTTGAGGGGGAGAAAATTTATGTGATAAGAAATATGTTGTGTAACTGCAAATGAATCTTTGTGCTATAGACTTAACCAACGAATTGACGAGATCTTAACTGTTAGTAACTCGAAAAGACTTGTCCTGGACGGGTAATAATTTCAAGCTAGTTCGCTAGTGATGTAAACGTGTCTCGCTAAGGACTTGTCCGAGTAGAATGTACCATTCGAGAAATTACTGGTAGACATGATCTTTGACGGGTTTGACAACCTTTCGAGGTTTGTCCACACCTTCAAGATAGTTATTAGAGCTAGTTGTCACCTAAAACTGACAATGTAACTCTTTAACTATTCAACGTAACCGTCTCGCGGGGAGTGTCTATCTTGAGTCGATCAATTCAAGTGTGCGCGCTTCTTCTCTCACCATGCGATTGCTTAACTATTAAGCACGTGGAGGGGGAGTATTTATGCTAAAAGATAAAACTCTCAAAGGGTACAAAATGTTTTTCATTCACAAACACTACAAGAGATTTTCTTGAAAATGGTTTTATGGCAATGGAGTTATAAGGAGATTAAGGTTAGGAATAACCGTCCTATGATCCGCCAGAGCCGGAGGGATCTACCCAAGGACACTACCAATAGTTAGAATTAGAAGTCCTTAGGTATGATTGTAAAAAGGAGAAAATGAGAATCGGAGAAAGAAGGAGTTGAAGAATTAAAAAGAAATGTAAAGAAAAGGGTGAAAAGAAATAGCCCTCCAAATTATTCAACTTAGGGGACACCGGTTCAATTCATATACGGTTGTCACTTGATGACGCCGGTATTGAAGATTAAAAGTCGCATGGACCCAAAGGACGATGCACTAAACCTTCTTAGCCACTCAAGTTTCTCTCAATAGAAGCTTGTGTCATTCTCACAGGGAACCCTACGTAAACTATCGACTTTCTCTTAGAGATCGCTGGTATTGAAGAAGGAGACCCTCTCCCTAGTCTCCGCCCAGGAAAACCAAAACGCACTATTGAGTCTAGAGCCACGAGATTCATCAAAAGATCTCTTAGGTACACTTGACATTTCATCACTTGTTGTTCAACAATAAGAACATCAATGGTACATTATCGAAGTCCTCGCAATGACTTTAGCAATCACGAGAAACACGGCGAGAGGTTCAAGGATTTGTGATCCTCGCTGATTGAATGGAACCTCGCCGTGGTCAACATCAAACAAAATTTACGAACGCGTCACTTGCACCTCGTGGGATAACATATCGGCATAAATATCATCAGTCACTAATGGAAGTTCTAACTAAAAGCAACACAAAGTGATTGATTCTTCACAAACCAAAGAATCTACAAAGTTAAAGACTTAAAGAACTTCATCAGCATGAACCAACGTCAAAGAGCGTGGTGAGCATGTTGAAGAATGACGGAGACACCGCAGCGAAATGGGCGCACTGAGGCACTTGATGCATAACAACAAACATACTATCACTACCACCACAAAGAACAATGATCAAAGAACAAAGATTATGATGACGCCAAAGGTAACTGTTTAAAAACATTTCTCTACACCGGGAGATTGTTCGAAAAAAGGCAATTCTTCTCACAAGAAAGAAGAATGTCAGAAGACGTCAAAGCTACTATTACATCAGCACTTTCACCGCTCTAGATTCATCACCAACACTTGAACGGGAGATTGTTGGAATCACTCCTAAACCTTAATTCAAGTGTTAGTAATTAATGTGTAATAGTTAGCTTAATATGGCCTTTATGTTAGTAATTAGCCTTAGGCTTATGTAGAAGGCCCATAAGCCTAGGCCTAGCCCAATAAGGAATAGGAAGGGACTAGGAGTGTTGCCCTAGCTCCCTCTCCTATAAATACTATGTAATAACCCTCACTTGAGGGTTGGTTTTTCAATTTATCTCTCATTCACTCTATACGCATAACCTTTCTCTATTCATACATGTGTGTTTGTTTGGTTCGTTGTTCAACCGATCACTCTCATCTCTATTTCTTCTATTGTTACTTGTGTTGCATATTTGGGAACCTAACAAATTGCAAGAATCAAAGGTTTAAAATATATTCGTGCTTAAACAAATTCGAGGGACAATACATCCTTATTCACCTTAACCATGGAATTTGCTTCATATATCCACTAGACATTATTGCTTTGCAACACAAGGTCGATGTGGAAGGCACTTTGGACCAAGACGGGTACTACCGATGTTCTTGGAGCTAAAACATGCTCCGAAAGGCGTAACATTAGGTACCTTTTGGACATTCTTGGGTATTGCTTTCACAAATGTTGCTACAAGAGCACTATAGATTAAAGTTTCCAAGACCGTAGGGACTAGCAGGTTGATTGATGTTCTGCCTAACCATTGATATTATACGACAATAAAGATTCATTGAACTTGATACATTGGTCACTGACTTTGATAGATTTTGTGGAAAACTAGAAGGGGGGGTTGAATAGTTTTACCAATTTAAAACTTCCTTTAAATATTTAGATCGACTTATATCAATCTATTTGGTTGTTTATGTTGGACGTTGATAGATAGATATATAAACGTGTAATGAAAGATAAAGAGTAAGAAGCACATCACCACTACACAAGTATTTATAGTGGTTCGGCTACAAGGACACCTTCCTTGCCCTACTCCACTCCCCGAGTCACCTACTCGAGTTCGTAAGCACTACACCAACTCTTTATGGCGGAGAAGCCTTCACAACGTCGCTTACACCTTTTTCCGGTACAAAGCTAAATACCGAGTTCTTTCACACCAAGGAAAACCACACCTAACACAACGTCGCCTACCCTTTATACGGTGCTAGGCTAACCACCGAGTTCTTTCACACCAAGGAGAACTAATCCTATCACAACGTCGCCTACCCTTTATTAGGTACTAGGCTAAGCACCTAGTTCCATTACTATGGAGGAACTACTACCTTTCACAACACAACACCTAATCTCAAAGAGATCCACTCCTTGTTACAACACCATCAAGGATATCACCATCCTTGGAAATAAACAAATACTTATATGTATAACGATGCACCTCATCGATTATACGACCTAGGCATTCTTCCCAAATGCCACTTGATTTGATTCTTAGGCATCCTTCACTAATGCCTTTGACACAACGCTTGGCACCATTCACTAATGCCTTCGTCTTGGCACCTTTAGCATTCTTCACTAATGCTTTTGACACGGACGATAAGCACCTTTCACTAATGCTTTCGTCTTGACACTTTCGGCATCCTTCACTAATGCCTTAAACTCAACATCTACGGAGGAAGAAAGAACTATCAACAAGAGAACCTCAGTTGTCTTGATGATGACGAAGCATGGAAACTCATGGACTTGAGCTTGCTCGTCCTCAAGAAGTGGTGATCTCGCCTTTAAGAGGAACCTAGAGAATCACACAAAAAACAAAAAACAAACTACATAGATCTCTTGGATCTGAGGTTAGAGATGTATAATACTTGGGGGAAGTATGTGTGTAAAGTGGTGAGTAGAAAGGAAGAAATGGCTCTCTATTTATAGAGGAAATTTTCTACTGTTCCCCGGATCCCGCTGATCCCTCCCATAAGGGATCCGGCTAGCACAAAGCTAGGGATCCGTGGACGCTCCTCTTTGCCCATGGGTATTTTTGGTTATGGGTCATGGGTCATGGGTTGATCCATGGGTTTCTTTCTAGATACAATGTATCTCTAGAATACATTGAACTTGACTAAGTGGTTTGGAAAAAACCATGGGTTATGGGTCAATACCATTTGCTAGTTTTTACCCATTTAGTATATACTTGTTTTTACCCATTTTAGTATAAACTTGTTTTTACCCATTTTAGTATATACTTGGTTAAGTATATATTAACCCAATATGTAAACACTATTTGTTGTACATATGTATCTCTAAGACATAAAATCACTTATACTTGTTTTAGTATTTTATGTGAAAACGTAAGTGTGTTTGGAAACTATTGAATCAAACTATTTACGTATTTTATTTGTTTCGTTTAATATGATTTTACGTTTGTTATCGACAAAACATTAGAAGATCATAAAATATGAATAAACATTTTTACGGCTTATTTGTATTAACAATCTCCCCCTTTTTGTTGATGACAAAACATAAAATTATTTTAAGGAAAAGCAAAAATTCGTAAAAGTTTGAATTTGTAGTTTTTACTTTCTTCTCCCCCTTTTTGTCGAAACAAAAAGTGTTTGAAAGAAACTAACACAATTTTTATAAGAAAAATATGTAAAAGAAAATGAAAAGAGAGCAAGTGACGGGAATGGTACTCGTCTTAACTCCCCCTTGACGAGTCCATCCTTTTGAGAGGGCATCAAGTACATGACGAAAAATAAACTAATGTGTTTGCAAATATGTTTGCAAATGGTTCGTCTAAGTGACGAAAACGTGCTCCCCCTTGAAGATTGCAAAGTTGCAATGGGGTGTCATGAAGTATAATCCAAAATCGGATTAAGTTGCAAGTGATTTTGCAATATCGTTTGACACAAAGCTCCCCTAGCTTTATGGTGTCAAAGTTTTCATGTGTATTTTGAAAATCTACAAAATAAAGGTTAGAAAACAAGAGTATAGTGCATAATTTCCTGCAAATAAAACTCAAGTTAGTAGAAATTTGTGCTTCTGTACCACGGATCCCATGGTTCTCTTGTGGGATCCGCTAGGTATTTTGAGGGATCCCACTGTCTGTTGACAGTTTCTTCAAAGAATGAGAATGTTCCAATCAATGCTAATGAAGATGTGAAGTAGTATATAATATAGCAAGCACAAAGCACAAATCAACTATGGCATATAGATATTCATTCAATAAAAACAAGAGATGATCAAACAAATCTCTAAAACTAAGAGAATGAACTAGCCATACAAGTGCTACTAATGCTAATGAGTTACCCAAACTCAAGATTCAACTAAAGCTTAATGATGATCAAGGATGAGATAATTTTCCTAAACGTTCTAAGTTTGAGCTTGTGACTATGATGCTCATTGTAGTTTAGGCTTGTTGACCTCTTTGAAACGTTCGAGGAGGTGATAAAACATGAAACGTTGCTCTTCACGTAGTTCATGTATCAACTTTTCAACATGTTTACAATGATAGCAATCCTTGTCATGGTTTTGAATTTTTTGAAGTGGAAGTTCAAGTGAAGTGGGTTGAGGATCTTCAAATCAAGGAGGAATTGGTGGAGGCTCATTAAATGATGGCTACCTTGAGGGTTGAGGTAAAGAAGCATCAACTTCCATGTGGTTCGGTGGTTGACTTTGATGTCTTCTCATAATCCAAAATGGACTATTAGGGGAAATGAGAGTTTGATATTGAGCGAGTGTTGATTCAACACTTTGATTTTTCCCAACCTTTTCAAGTGAAATTGTGGTAGGTGGAAGGTGAGATGGCCAAGGAGGTAAGTCTTCTAGATTGTGAGAATGTGGAGATGATTGTGAGGTGGCTCTAGGCACTAATGATGTTGGTTGAGTTGTGGAGGGTATGTTTGGTTTAGTAGAGTTTGGTGATGAAATCCTAGTGGGAACAATCTTCTTGGGGATTAGTTTGATTGGTTTCTTTGGTGTAGGGGAAATCCTAGCATTAGTGGACTTAACCGAAGATGATTCGGTTGAGGAAACTTCGTGTATGATCCTAGAAAGTTTCTTGGGTGGTTCTTGAGTGGATGAGTTAGCACTAGGAGCCTTTCTCATGATGAAATGACTAAGGAAGATGGTTGTAATTGCTGATAATTGTGTTTGTGTTTGATGACTAAAGTGTTCTTAGCAATATGGCTTATAAAGGGAAGAACTTGGCAAGTGCATTTAAGACTTAAGCCACTAAGATTCTTAGAGATGTGATGATTAACATGCACAATTGAAGTTGCATTTCACTGATCTAGGAACTCATTTAAGATGAGATGGAGTGTTTGAGTTAGAAAGATGAGTTGAAATGATTGTTTTAGCAAAGTTTGACATAAACTGTCACCGGATCCCAACGCCCTCACTTGAGGGATCCGTCTAGGCTAATCCTAGGGATCCGCTCTCGCAGTTATGACAAGTTAGAAATCAAGTTTCTAAAAGCTAGATCCTATATTATTTTGAGTGTTTCAGTCCTCCTAAGTTCCTAAGATGAGGGTACTCTTGAATGATCAAGAGTAATGAGTGTTATAGCAAATGATTGCTTTTTATGGAAGGAAGATGGGACTAGATGACCAATGGATGTCAAGGATTACACTAAGAGTTTTGGTGGTGTCAAGTCATAATAAATGATCCTAGAGATCGGATTTTAGCTTGAGATGGAATTTGAAAAATCCTTAAAAATCACAAGAATTGAAAAACTAATTTTTGACCCACTTTGAGATAAAGAAGACTAGAAGCAATTTCCTAAAATTGTTCAATATGTCTACTTAAGTGTTTTGAAAGATGAGAAACAATTTGTGAGTATTGAAGCGGAAATATGGTGAGTTTTGATGTGTTGATAAATCAAGAGGCATTTTGACTAAGATCTCAAGTAAGCCATAAGTGAGTCTAAGCCTCTTCATCCTTGAAGTGGACTTAGTTGGGTTCTAATATCATATGTTTAGCTAATGTGATGTTATCTAGAAAGCTATCTTGATATAAGGGATGCTGTATTGCTGATGTGATGTCACGGATCCCACGGTTCCTCACGGAGGGATCCGTCTAGGCTAATCCTAGGGATCCGATCTGCAGATCGAATCTTCACGAATGTGTGCGATTTTGCACACTAATAAATCGTTAAACTAAACAATGAGTACAAGCATATCATCACAAATCACCCAAACAAAATATGATAAAAGTAGCAATATCCAAATTACCACAAACCAAAGTGCTAAAAACATAATCATCTACACATAAATTAAGTTAAAAAATAAACATATTTCTATTGTCTCTTTCGTCAATCCTTTCTTTTCCTTTTTGACGGCTTAGTGAGGTTGTAAGCAAGGTTTTGAATCATGCCCCTCAATTGTTTGAATTCCGCGGTCTCGTTTGGAATGGTTGGAAGTTGTTCGTAGTAATCAAAGGGTTCCAATTTAATGTTGGCTATGGGGTCGACATCTTCTTCTTCTTCATTTTCTTCTTCTCCTTCCGAGGAGTCCGAGAGAGCTTTAGGTTTCTTTCCATTGACCTTGAAGCGTTTAGAGGGTATTTTGGTAAGAGGTACCATTACATGATCGGCAAAGAAATGATCATTGTTGATAGGGGATGGTTGCAATGCACTAACATACTTACAAAGTCGTGTTACGAGCATACCATATGGAAGTACCATGTTGGAAGCTTTGAATACCCTAGCCATTCTCCTTACCATGTAATAGGCGAGATTAAATGGCTTTTGGTGGATAAGACAATAGATCATTTGCACAATACATGCGTTTGGATGATCTTTGTTTCCAACTAGGCTTATGACGTTTTCCTTAAGGATTTCTTCCCAAATTTTAAATATGGGATGCATTTCGAAAAGTTCCATTTGAAAAGGATTACGGTGAATGACCTTCTTGTTTCGGTCGAGACGGGATTGGTCGGTTCTTATTTTGAAGATGGTGTCTTGGATGGTTTCGGGTTCATCAAGAGGAGTATGGTACATTGGTTTAGAATCAAGTGCAAGGTTTTGAGTATTAATTGCCCAATCTTGAGAGTACATACAAATTCCTTCACAAGGAATGCGAAGAATTTGAGCAAAGGTGTTGAGAGGAAGAATGAGGTTTTGTTTATTGATGATGAAAGCGATTGAAATGCTATCATCGGCGTTTCGAATGATTCTAATGCTTTTATAAAACTCAAAGATGAAGACCGGACAAATTTGTTCATCAATGTCAAGAAGACAATCAAAATTGATTGCCGAAAAGGCTTGACGAATGTCGGTATCCTCAAGAAAACATTCCTTGATTACACGACCTTCGTGGATAAGTCATTTTTCAAGTTTTTTAAAGACCTTGCGGTCGGTTTTTGAGAAATCCTCATTTCGATAATAATGAGTAAGGTAATGGACGGTATCATGATGATCTTGTTGAGTGGCTTTAGGCATGGTTGGTCCTAAAACACAAAATTTTCAATTAGGTAATATTAGTTGAGGTGGGTTTATGGTTTTGATTTGTATTAACAATGTTGTGAACACAATGTGATCTTAGTTATGTTAAAACCCCCTTTTCATGATTAATTTTAAAAACCCTAATTAAAATAATTGATTTGAGATTTGTGAAACCATAAACCCTAGGATGAGGATGATGAAAATTAGAACAAGTTAATGTAATTACTTACAATGGTGTTCTAGGAAGGAATACTTGAGAGTATGGAATCCAAAGAGGATGAAATCAGTGGTTTAGTCGTTTTTGTGTTATGTGAGTAGAGGGAAAAAGATCAATGGTGATTTTTGAAAGCGTATAGCTGAGTTCTGTTCCACGGCTCCTGGATCCCTTGTATTTGGGATCCGCTAGTACAACTAGGGGATCCGGCCATGTGGGACGAAAAAGGGTTGTTTGGCATTATTTTTGTAGTAGGCGTATAAACTAGCTTACTAAAAAATAGTTTGGAGGTATCAGATGAAGATTGTTTTTGGATGACGGGTTTTGATGAATCACATATCGAGGGTTCATATGTGACGACGGCTTTAGTTTGACGAATCAAAAGGAATACTATTCCCATGATGATAAGACGGAAAAGTGACGAAAGAGACTTTTAAGGAGATTAGCAATTATTAAACAAAGAGAACTATGAAATAAATAAACTCATGTAACCTATCTAATGAAAAGTAAAACATACCTCTATGCTTCTTGGTTTGGTATAATACCAAAACTACTTCATGAGCTTTTAAAGTAATCCTTTGTACTTGGTGTACGTAAGTTGTGATTACTTTTAGATCATTCCTTGAATGTTGACTCCATTATTCTTTGAATAGAGATGAAGGTTTTGGAGAGATTCTAGCATGAAGATTTCTTGAAAAAAAATTGTTAGAATGATCTATCAATGTCCAACAAAATGATTTAAAAGAAAATATGACTTTTAAAAGAATCCTTCTATGTAGTTTTCAAACATACACGGATCGTATCAAGTTTTTAAAGTACAATATACTTTAAGAACCTTGGTAATGAAGCTCTGATGCCAATTGTGGAAAACTAGAAGGGGGTTGAATAGTTTTACCAATTTAAAACTTCCTTTTAAATATTTAGATCGACTTATGTCAATCTATTTGGTTGTTTATGTTGGACGTTGATAGATAGATATATAAACGTGTAATGAAAGATAAAGAGTAAGAAGCACATCACCACTACACAAGTATTTATAGTAGTTCGGCTACAAGGATACCTTCCTTGCCCTACTCCACTCCCTGAGTCACCTACTCGAGTTCAAACACTACACCAACTCCTTATGGCGGAGAATCCTTCACAACGTCGCTTACACCTTTTTCCGGTACAAAGCTAAATACCGAGTTCTTTCACACCAAGGCGAACCACACCTAACACAACATCGCCTACCCTTTATACGGTGCTAGGCTAACCACCGAGTTCTTTCACACCAAAGAGAACTAATCCTATCACAACGTCGCCCACCCTTTATTAGGTACTAGGCTAAGCACCTAGTTCCATTACTATGGAGGAACTACTACCCTTCACAACACAACACCTAATCTCAAGGAGATCCACTCCTTGTTACAACACCATCAAGGATATCACCATCCTTGGAAATAAACAAATACTTATATGTATAACGATGCACCTCATCGATTATACAACCTAGGCATTCTTCCTAAATGCCACTTGATTTGATTCTTAGGCATACTTCACTAATGCCTTTGACACAACGCTTGGCACCCTTCACTAATGCCTTCGTCTTGACACCTTTAGCATTCTTCACTAATGCTTTTACACGGACGATAAGCACCTTTCACTAATGCTTTCGTCTTCACACTTTCGGCATCCTTCACTAATGCCTTCAACTCAACATCTACGGAGGAAGAAAGAACTATCAACAAGAGAATCTCAGTTGTCTTGATGATGACGAAGCATTTCAACTCATGGACTTGAGCTTGCTCGTCTTCAAGAAGTGGTGATCTCGCCTTTAAGAGGAACCTAGAGAATCACACAAAAAATAAAAGACAAACTACATAGATCTCTTGGATCTGAGGTTAGAGAGGTATAATACTTGGAGGAAGTATGTGTGTAAAGTGGTGAGTAGAAAGGAAGAAATGGCTCTCTATTTATAGAGGAAATTTTCATCGCCTCCTGATCGCGGATCCATCCCACAAGGGATCCGGCTAGCACAAAGCTAGGGATCCGTGGGACGCTCCTCTTTGCCCATGGGTAATTTTGGTTATGGGTTGATCCATGGGTTTCTTTCTAGATATAATGTATCTCTAGAATACATTGAACTTGACTAACTGGTTTGGACAAAACCATGGGTTATGGGTCAATACCATTTGCTAGTTTTTACCCATTTAGTATATACTTGTTTTTACCCATTTTAGTATAAACTTGTTTTTACCCATTTTAGTATATACTTGGTTAAGTATATATTAGCCCAATATGTAAACACTATTTGTTGTACATTATGTATCTCTAAGACATAAAATCACTTATACTTGTTTTAGTGTTTTATGTGAAAACGTAAGTGTGTTAGGAAACTATTGAATCAAACTATTTACGTATTTTATTTTTTTCGTTTAAAATGATTTTACGTTTGTTATCGACAAAACATTAGAAGATCGTAAAATATAAATAAACGTTTTTACGGCTTATTTGTATTAACAGATTTCACTCGATGTAGTACTCAGGAGAGGACTCACCCACAAAATGTGGCGGAGCCAGAAAGTTAGGTTATAGGGGGCAAAAAAATTATATTCGCAAGAGTTGATAAAAAGGCATACAAAAATCTTTAACCGAGGGCACAAATAAAATATTCAATCAAAAAATGACAACAAGAAACTATTAAAATCTAGCAAAATTAAGTTGAAAGTGCATGTTATCTTAAGCAAGAACAATTGCATCTTATATAAGTGATCAACGAATATTAGATAGCAATTTGTTGTTTAGACTACAATTGTAATTATACGAATCAAAATCCATATAAAAATTATTCAAGATCACAAAACTAACTTTAAACTCATAGAACAAGTTAAATACATATTGATTGAAGATTGGAGCACTGTTTGTATACAAACTTATATAATGTGAATTGATTTGCACACTCTTAATTTTTATTGACTCACTTTATTTTGTATATCATTCGGTTGTACATTATTTATAACATGTTTTAACTATCTAGTATAATGGAGTGTGCAAATAAAAAACAAATGTGTGCAAATCATCTCTTTATATAATGTTAGAAGGCTTTTATGTTGGAAATCAAAGTAGGTTGACGGCAACCTCAAACATGGGATGAGGGCAACCTTAATCCCAAAAAGTGAATAAATATGCTCTAAAATTATATGTCAAAGGAGAAAACATAGAGGGCACTGCCCCTATACCTATAACGTGTCTCCGTCACTTATACCTAGCTATAACGTGTCTCCGTCCCTACCCACAAACGAACCAAATGCAACAAGACCTTTAACTATTTTTTGTTTAACCTTTTTATTCAACACCCTCTTTCAAACTAAATAATAGCCAAACACTTAAAACTACTTACAAAACATATCCAACAAGCACAACTTTCTGCACAACTTATTGTGTTAGAAAATTTCCAAGTGTTTTTGTAAACACATTTGCTATTTGAGGTTATTTGATTAGAAGTATGAACTTTTTATGTCTTAATGATCCTAACAAACACTCTCTCACTACATGAACATAAGTTCAAAATGCTTTATTTTTTCATTAAAAAAAATAGGTTTGCATCTATTTGAATTGTGAACCTGTCACTAAAAGAATCACATGATACAAATTATTTACCTTTAAATTTTGTAACAAAATTGAAATTCAGATAATTTCACAAGTTGTAAATGCCATACATCTATATTCTCCTCAAAATGACCTAGAAACAACTTCCTGTTTCTTGCATTTCCAAGAAACAAGTGTATTACCAAAAAAAACACATGGAATCCAGAAACTAACAACACTTCCTTGTTTTAGGATACTTGGCCCGGTCTGAGTCTGTGAACGCTTTAAGTTTTAAATCAATTTTATTATAGATTTGAATTCCAGGTTTAGATACCTCAAAACTATCATTCAGTCTTTAAATGAGACAACAATGGTGAATGCATATGCTAGCTCAGGCAATGCACAACATATGATATATATGGCCATGTATGGGTAAAATATATAAGTTCATCCTCCAGCTTTTGATATTCACCCACATTTTTTAAAAACTTATCATTTTTAGTTTCTTGAAAACTTAAGACGCAATTTTTCAGCAAAGGAGTGGCTACAGGTTTGGCTGCTAGCAACCCAGGCTCATGCAACAACTTCAGACATTTTTTTCTTTTGGTCATAAAAACACCTTATTCATTTATTTATTTTTTCGAAAATCTCAATAACCAAAATATATTTTGACAACCCCAAATTCTTTATCATGACCTTACTGCTAAAAAATGACTTAAAGGTTAATTATTATTTTTGATAGAACATAATAGTTTTACAAACCGACTAACCGGTTTTATGCAAAAAAATACAACATTGCTATTTTGTTGCAGGATTTACTTACCTAGCCATGGATTTCAAATTCATACTTGCTCACACATTTTATAGCATGTTGGATCTTCTTATACCACTAGTTGCTTTGCTTGCGTTTTTCTATAACTACAGGCGAGTCCGCCTTTAGATAAACCTGCAGAGTATTTATAAAGAATAAATTGTTTCATGATGAATACGAGATAACCTTCTACTGGCTTCCTTTTTATATAATCTGGACCTGTACAAGTATTTAATAAAGGGTGAAGGCTGAAAATATGTAACAAACTTTTTCAAATTAATCAATATACGTAACATACTTATTTTATGATCAACATACGTAATATTTTTTCAAATACTTACCAATATACGTAATATTGACAGGTTACCACTTTAAAAAGTTACAGTATTGGTCCCTGTCGTTTGCATTGGACTTTCACCGTTAGTCCTTTGACATTTTTTAACTTAAAAAACTTACAGTAATGGTCCATGTGGTTTTCTTTGACTAACAACGTTAGTCCTTTAACTTTCATCTTTTTTATATACGTTTTATACACTTTTGTTACACACATTTTTATATACATTTTTTACACGTTTTTATTCACGCTTTTACACACGTTTTTATATACGTTTTTACACATTTTTATACAACGCTTTTTACACACGTTTTTAAAAACATTTTTATACACGTTTTTTACAAGTTTTTACACAAGTTTTTATGCACGTTTTTATACACTTTTTTATGCACGTTTTAATACACATTTTTTACAACTTTTTATACAAGTTTTTATGCACGTTTTTATACACGTTTTTATATACGTTTTTTTTACATGTTTTTATATACGTTTTTTACACGTTTTTATATACGCTTTTTACACATGTTTTTAAATACATTTTTATACACGTTTTTTACAAGTTTTAATACAATTTTTTATACACGATTTTATGCACGTTTTTATACACGATTTTATATATTTTTTTACACGTTTTTTAACACAGTTTTATATACGTTTTTAAAAACATTTTTTAAAAGTGTATAAAAATGTGTAAAAAAACGTGCATAAAAACGTGTATAAAAAAGTGCAAAAAACGTGTAAAACACGTGTATAAAAACGTGTATAAAAACGTGTAAAAAACGTATATAAAAACGTGTGTAAAAAGTGTATAAAAATGTGCAAAAAAACGTGTAAAAAACATATATAAAAATGTAGCTGTGAGCACAAAAACTAAAATCAATCAAAATCGAAAACCCGAACGAAAAACCCCATTTGACAAACCGACGGCGGTGGTTTTGAATTTTATAAAAACCGAATGTTTGGGGCAGTTTTTGGTTTCATAAGAAAACCAACCAGAAAACCGCCCCACCTTTTTATATGTTTTTATGTAAATTTATCTATATAAAAGATTTGCTATTTAATTTTAAAGATTTATGTATAAAACTTTATCTCTTAAAAAAAATGAGTTGTTTACTATCTATACATTAAAATTTGTTTTATTTATAGATATTATATTTGTTTTCAACAATAGTGTTCAATGAAAATTTCCCCTACAATTCTCGTAAGTGAACGAAAAGTGCAAAGCCGCAAAGACGTGCATTTTATATTTTAGATTGATGTTTGGTTGTTTTGTACGTTTTTTCGACGCTTTGGATTGCTAGATAATATGCTATTTTTGATATTTGTTTAAATATTTTTGCTTGAAAACTTAGAATTGTAAACTTCATATAAGATTAAAACTTGCTTATTTTCAAGTAAGAAAAAACCGAATAAAACCCGAAACCGAACCGATTCAATGTCAAAAATAGAAAAACTGAAACCGAAAAAACCAAAACCAAACGGTTTGTAGTTTCCAAAAACCGAAATATACGGTTCGGTTTTTGGTTTTACTATAAAACCGCCCCAACCCGCCCCATGCTCACCCCTATAAAAATGTGTGTAAAAACATGTATAAAAACGTGTATAAAAATGTGTGTGAAAACGTGTATAGAAACGTGTAAAAAACGTATATAAAACGTGTGTAAAAACATGTATAAAAGCATGTAAAAAACGTGTATAAAAACGTGTATAAAAATATGTTTAAAAACGTGTGTAAAAATGTGACAACTGGCAATTAGAGAGTCTATTTTAGGTAACCGCATTATGCTAAACTAAACCGAGTATTTGCCTTTAGAACTATTTTTATCGACCATGACTTGATTTGATATCGTTTATTGATTTTTATGATTTATTTTATTATCGTATGAGTTATCGTGTGAGTTTTAACTCTTTTTGTTAGGCACTATTCGATTCGGCACAATAAAATCCTAAAACAAGAAATAACGTAACTTTTAAACCATAACTCGAAACTTGACAAATAAATAGTCAAAACTCGTGGAAAAACGTAAATAAAAATAATAGAAAGTCGAAGGAACGTCGGGACACTCAGGACAATATATGAGCTCGGGATTGGGTAAACGAGATAATTTTACAAAAATTACGGGTTTGGCCCCCAAACTTTACCATGGCCGCCCCCTCCACCCAAATTAATTATTTTTGAGGTCCTTAAGCCTAAATATAAATACCCCTCCCTATCTCATATCTCTCTTTTATTTCTCTCATTAAAAACACACACACTCATCTCTTTCTCTCTCTAACCTCTCTCTAAAAACCCTAACCCTAAATAACCACCACCGCCGCCACCTTCCGACCACCTCATTTTCCCAGTGACCACTCACCACCGCCACCAATTTGTAGATCTCTCATTCCTCTTTCCATCCATATATAGAACTCTTACAGAAGCCTTCATTAACACCTCCAAATCTTACAAAAACTATTCGTGATTCTAGGGTTTTCATTAAATCTTATAGATCGAGTTTGGAAAAGGTAAATGAACGCGTAGCTCGCTTCGAGCCATGATAAGCCACGTATGGGTCCTTTATGGCTAGTACATGGCTCGACTTTTAGGGGTTTTGGGTGAAACATGGGTCTAAAACTAATTTACATCTAATAAAACATGTAGCTAGTGATTTGGTATCGTGTGTTGTATCATATTGTTTTGTTTTTGCATTTTAGATATAGTTTCATGAGATGGGTTTAGATTCGTTGACGGGTTTGATGTTTGGATGTTGATTGGAGGTTGATTGATTGTGTTTGGTTGTAGTAGAAGCCATTTGGGAGCGTTTGGATGGGGTGTGGTAAGGTGTACGAGCCACTAGAGACTCATACAAGGGTGTTGGTTTGCGTACGTGACCCCTAAGGACCAAGGATCCGGGTCGGGTTGTTGTGGTATCTTGTTGGTTGTTGTTGTTGGTGTTTGGATGAGACGCGTGGAGCCGAAAAGCTTCTAGAGCTTGTTTGGTTCACGTGGTCTTAACCGTGACCGTGTCATGACCATTAGGGTCATAACATTGGTTTCGGGTATATTTGGTAGATTGTTTGGATGGCGAGATTGATATGGGTTGATTTGAGATTGAGTTGCGCTATTGTTATTATTTACTTGGACTTATAATATAAATTGTCAACTTTGAGCAACGTCGGTGTTACTTTGACTTTTTAGTCATAGTTGACCCCACAACCGTAACATGGACTTTAGTATATATTGGACTATAGATTGAAAAGCGAGAAGTCATGACTCGTTTGTGGAATCTAACGAATAACAATATAAAACTAATATTGAAATTGACGAAATATATATATATATATATATATATATATATATATATATATATATATATATATATATATATATATATATATATATATATATATGTATATATATATATATATATATATATATATATATAGGCTCCGGTTCCATTGAGAAGATTTTTATTTTGAGAAGATTGAGAAATCTTCGTTTGAGCAAATTGATTCATGTTTTTTATTTGATTCATAAGTAAACATCATTTTATGATGAATCGAATCTATAAATCATAAATTTGATTCACAAATCATTGTTAAAATTGAGTTATGATGATGATTCCTTAAATTTGTACAGATGATTCAGTATTCTACATATATCGCAAAATCGAGAGATTTTTAACATTGATTCAAATTTTTTTTACACATTTTGAATTTGAATCACATTAAAATGAGTTTTACGCTTGAAAACCTTCTCAATCTATCATTTTTGAAAACCTTCTCAATCTTCTCAAAATAAAAACCTTCTCAATCGACTGACTCTCTATATATATATATATATATATATATATATATATATATATATATATAAACATGATTAATAAATGGTGAAACATAAATAATAAATGGTTTTCATACTAAAACTCTTGATAACAAGACCGTCTTGTTATTTATTATTTTAAATAGGAATTAACAACTTAAAATGGAAAGGTTTTCTAATTAAAAAGTATTTAATGTTTCAAGTGCACGTTTATCGAAATGTGCCATTTATGAGCATTTAATACCATTTTCAAGTATTTATTCTATTTACGTTGTGTGCATGGGTTACGGATGACCTAACATTAATAGCGTCGATCCACGTGGATAGCCGACTTATTAGGTTGACGAATCTAATAAGAGCCCGCTAGGTACGTTGGATAACGTTATTAATGGGTGAATTATGCTTATGACTCGTCAGGATGCGACCGGTTATGGGATAATAAGCGACACGAATAAGTGATTGAGTTTATCGAGTTGACGAATTCGATAAGGTCGACTAATTATTCCGAAACTTATTGGACTATGGAGCTTATCGCTTAGACGTCTCATTGTGTTGCATTGAGTCACATTGTGTTTGTTTGAGTGCATCCATGATATCATGCTGAGTCGATACACACACACGACGATACCAATCGCTAGGACTAAACGGTGAAACAAGACATTTTTGGAGATAAAGAAAAGGAATACATTGGGGTAGATAACGTTGATTTTGGTAAATATATATTAAAATTGGTTTACATTAATAGGTTGTGCCAAGTCGGTAGTTGCTGAGCCGTGTTAGCTGTTATCTTTGTTGCTAGTGTTTGTTTGTGCGTTGCTTGCTTGAGGTGAGTTTCATAGCCCCACTTTTATCTATGTTTTTAACTAATTTGGGGTGAGAATCATGCTACTCTTTTTGGACCTTTTATACTATTTTGATTTGCTTATGTGCTTGACTGTTTAGATAGACATGTGGTAGTTGTTGCCTTAGTCTAGGGTAGTAATCTTATTGCTATAACACTTGCCTAGCTAAGTATGGACTTCTACCTCGAACTAGTCCAGAGTTAGCAATCGTTCTAGACTTTGCTACGAATGTGCTGGCTAGTGTCGCTAGGGGCCCTACTATGACGTCGGATATGATATTGATGATATTTTTTATTGTGATATTGGTATGTGATTGGTATGATGATGTGTATCTATCTTAGGTCTCACATAGCAAATAAACTCCTACATGTCCACTATTTTAAACTTGAATTTAAACCTATGAACTCACCAAGTAGTTGACACTTTTAACATGTCTTTCTCGTGTATTTAAGTGATGTTTGGAGTGTTTGTTCTGTGGAAGCTTGGCAAGGAGGCATGGTTGAAGGATCATAATCAAACTCTGATAATAATATGGGGACCTATTTTATAAATCATGTTGGGCCTTTTATTTACATTTTGGGATTATTGTTTTGGATAATTAAATTTGGGATTGGTTTTGAATGATAATATGACTATCTTGTTTGCTATACTTGTGTGTTGTGCCAATCCATGTAACGCCCCGAAAACTTGATTAAGTCTTCCGCTGTACCAGATTTGGGGTGTTACAGACAGACGAGCCAAGGTTATAGAGTACTAGGTATTTAATAAAACCTAAACTATAACCACTTTTTAGAAAAATTGATCCTCGACCGACGCATGCCCGCCTGCCAAGCTGAAGCTTCTTTATTTGATTATGGTATGAACTGCAATTTGATTTATGAGATATTATGAATTGTGAATTGTTTATTTGAGATGTTATGTTTTGAGATATGATTATTGATTTTGAGGTAATGAGAATTGTTTGTCGAGATATTATGAACTTGATTTGGATTATTGATGTGTTATGG
This sequence comes from Chrysanthemum makinoi, assembly GCA_910596185.1. Classification (NCBI taxonomy): domain Eukaryota; kingdom Viridiplantae; phylum Streptophyta; class Magnoliopsida; order Asterales; family Asteraceae; genus Chrysanthemum; species Chrysanthemum makinoi. The sequence goes on along the minus strand of OU343216.1, from coordinate 161,806,791 downwards.
TTTTGGGATTATATGATGCGTGGATTATGTGATAGAACATAACTTATGTGTTTTATTTAAAGGCATATTTTTGAGTAATGCAGTACCTCTATTTTAAAGCATTCATTATGTGATATATGTTTTGGTTGAGTTGATGCGCTTATTAGAACTAGTCGTTTTTAAACACTTATACCTACCCTATGCTTTTGTCACAGACCATGCCTTCACCAGCTTATGATATGTCTGAGGATGTCCTTGCTGCTACTACTTCCCCAGCATTGACTCTCATGACTGTTGCTAGTGATCCCTATGTGATTGCCCGTCACTCTAGTTCATCATCATCATCCTGATCGCTCTAGCTCATCTAGGCAGCTCACATTGCATCGGTCTTAGCACTCGAGCCCGCACTTCTGACTTACTCGTAGTAATCGCCATTACAAACCTATCACCACCATCATCACCTATTCACACCAGCAAACAGATAGATCCCCTATTGATTCACCCACACATTACAGAGATGCCGACTCATGGACTCTCCCTCTGAAGATGAGGTCGAGGAGGAGCATGAGATCGAGGAGGAGTATGTAGATGAGGATGAGGATCCTCAGGAGGAGGATGATGAGGATATCTCAGAAGGGGATACTCCACCATTGTAGTCCTCTGCGATTCTCGCATTCTCCAAGATCGCTCACCCTTACCTTTCCTGAGCCCGATTCTCCGGGTAGCCTTTTGATTTTGGTTCACCTCCACATTCACCTGAGATAGGTAGCCCACTAGGTTCAGACATTGCTTCAGAGCCCGAGGATTATGGGGAGACGGGTCTGATTTGGGAGAGGATTACATCTCAGGGTGTTACGCTTAGTAGGTTGACATATCGGTTGGTTGGAGTATCGAGGGCTAGTGTAGAGGATTTGAGAGCAGATATGGGTACTGTATTTAGGAGGACTACAATTCTGAGAGAGGGTATGTCAGAGCTCCAGGAGCAGGTAGGGGACCTGCTGAGAGGGTTCACGATAGCCCAGATGCGCATGTGAGCGCTATGGCGCAGAATAGGCAAGTTGGAGAGGGAGGTCGTGGATCTGAAGAGTGATCGCGACGCTCAGCGTGTTGAGCTTTCATCTCTATGGAGGGAGGTTGACGATGTTAGGAGATCTGTTAGTGGTATTCGTGATCGTGGCTAGATTGTGTTAGATTCATGGCATTGTACCATCTTGAAACTGAGTAGTCACTAGTTTGAGATGTAGATCTATACTAGTTATCATGTTAGTATCGTCGTTAGGATCGTTTTTGATTTCTCCGTATCCTTTCATGTATTCCACTTTGGAACCTATGAGTTATGGTTATTAGAATGTGCATCCTTTAGTTATGATTCGGTCTCTAGTTGTTTCGTTATGATATAGCGTTATCCTTGTTATCCTTGATTATGTATTCGCGCGCATTCGGTGATCCTCAACCAAACCCGTCTTTAGGCGTGAATTGTGAACTTATGAACTGTTATTCTTACCTTCAGATCAATGGCACCAAGACGACACCCGCCTAGGACCAACCGAGAAGCTCTTGCTGTTGTGGTTAACCCTGTCCGTCGAGGTCGTCGTCCGACCCCGATCATTCCACCTGTTGAGAACCAGAATACTAGTAACCCAGCTGTAGAGAACCCGAATGTGAACGATCGCGTGGAATGGTCCTTTCCACAAAACCTCGCCTTTGAATCCTCCCCACATCGACCATACTTGTGGCGCAATGTAGCCGAACCGCTAGTCGAGTCTAATCTCTCTAACACCTCTGGTGGAACCCCACCGCTTAATCGAGCTCGAGGTTGTACCTACAAAGAGTTCCGATTCGTGTCCCATCGAGTTTGAGGAACCGGGGAGTGGTTTACCTAACAAGGTGGATGGAGAAAATCGAAGTCTGTGTTTACCGTTAGTAACTGTGAAGAGGATTGTAAGGTTAAGTATGCGACGTTCACCTTGAAGGACGAAGCGTTGACCTGGTTGAACAACTGCCAGATCCGTAGCAAGTGATGTAGTTTATAGCATGACTTGGACCCAGTTTAAGGCTCTCCTGATCAAGACTTACTGTCCTAGGAATGAAGTTAAGAAGTTAGAAATTGAGTTCTGGAACCATAAGGTTAAGGGTACCGACATGACGACCTACAATCGTCGTTTCCAAGAGTTGTCGCTGCTTTGCCCTGAAATGGTTCACACTGAAGCCCTTAAGATTGAGAGGTATACTGATGGATTGCCTTTAGCTACTAGGAATGATGTCATCGCTGCGAAGCCAGTTAACTTGCATGAGGCAATTACCGTGGCTCAGCGTTTGATGGACTCTTATATGTTAGAAGGAGGAGACAAGAGTAAGAGTGATAAGAGGAAGAGGAATGAGGTTGTTAAAGGGAATGGCAACAAATGGCAAGAGATAGCCAGGGTGTTCGCCATAGGACATGGAGAGAAGAAGGGTTATGAAGGTAGCAAGCCCTTGTGTGGTCGTTGCAATCGACACCACCATGGACCGTGCTCAATAGTGTATAGGAATTGCTCTAAGGTAGGACACATGGCCAAGGACTATAGGTCCCGTCCCCTTGTGGCTCAAATGCACATGGAGTGACGGAAGGCCACTCTGTCACTGTTTTGGATGTGGGAGAAGGGCACTACAAGAATGAGTGTCGAGAGCCGTTGATGGGGAAACCCCGCAATGGAGGAGGATTTGTTAACCGAGGTGTGGGAAGTAATGGCCTAAACCATGTGAAGTAGAAGTTAGGAAACCAGTGGAAATCAGTGCTAGAAATCAGCAGAGAGACATGGGAACATCGCGTGTGTATGCTATTGGGAAGGAAGCTGGTGAGGACCCTAACGTAGTTAGGGTAATGCCTTTTCTCAATAATCGCTATGCTTCCATATCGTTTGATACTGGTGCCGATATGAGTTTCGTATACACCACCTTTATGCCATTACTAGGAATTTCCCCAACACCTTTAGGGTTAAGTTATGATGTAGAGTTAGCTAACGGAAATAGGGAAATGATTGGCACTATAGTCCAAGGTTGTACCTTGAGTTTCCTAGACTACCCGTTTAACATTGTCCTATTGCCAGTCACCTTAGGAAGTTTTGACGTCATCATCGGAATGGATTTGTTGTCGAAGAACGGTGCACACATCATCTGTGATGAGAAGATAGTGCGTACCATGTGGCGAAAAGTTCGAGCATTAGGAGATCGGAGCGACTGTGGAGGCCCTCCTCGGTTGAGCATCATCATCTCTTGTATTAAGGCCCGGTACATCGATAGAGGAGGTTGTAATTCTTGGCTCATTTCAAAAAGAAAAGCGAAGAAGAGCGAAAGACACCTTAATGAAATGTGCCAAGTTAGAAAGTTTCCAGATGTGTTTCCCGACGATCTACCAGGGATTCCACCTGTTTGACAAGTGGAATTCCAAATTGAGCTGATACCTAGTGCTGCACCCGTAGCCCGGGCACCTTATCGACTTGCTCCAAGAGAATTGGAGGAACTGTCTAAATAGTTGGCAGAGTTGTGAGATAAGGGATTCATTCGACCAAGTTCACAAATCGGGGAGCACCATTGTTTTTTGTGAAGAAGAAGGATGGATCGTTTCGAATGTGCATTGACTATAGGGAATTGAATAAGTTGACGGTGAAGAATCGATATCCACTACCTGGAATAGACGACCTATTTGACCAACTCCAAGGAGCTAGTGTCTTTTCCAAGATCTAATTACGGTCTGGTTATCATCAGCTTAGAGTTCGAGAAGAGGATATCCCTAAGACGGCGTTTAGGACTCGTTATGGGCACTATGAATTCCAAGTTATGTCGTTTGTTTCAACGTGCCGTATTCATGGATCTCATGAACCGAAAGTGTGTGTAAGCATATCCGATAAGTTTGTGATAGTATTCATAGGCGACATCTTGATATACTCCAAGAGTAGAGAGGAGCACGAAGAGCATTTGAGGCTCATTTTAGAGTTGTTGAGAGAAGAGAAGTAGAGCCAAATTCTCTAAGTGTTAATTTTGGATTCGACCGCAATTCTTAGGTCATGCGGATAGATAGTTTAGAGTTCATGTTGACCCAAGATTAAGCCATTAAGGAATGGGCAACCCCTAGGAACCCATCAAGTCCGCCAGTTTCTAGGTCTAGCGTGCTACTGTGATGTTCATTGAGGGATTCTCCAAAATAGCTAAGTCACGACCAAACCGACTTGAAGGACGTTAAGTATGAATTGGGAGAAAAGAAAGAAGAAGCATTCCAACTTCTGAAGGAGAAGTTGTGTAGTGCGCCATCCTAGCTTTGCCCTGAAGGAATCAAGATTTTGTCATGTACTCACGACGCCGCATAAAGGCTTAGGTGCCGCTTTGATGCAACGGAGAAGGTGATAGCTATGCCTCCTCGACAACTTGAAGCATGAGAAAAACTACACCACCCATGATCTGGAGTTAGGTGTTGTAGTGTTTTCCCTTAGAATATGGAGACATTATATGTATGGAACCAAGTGTGTAGTGTTTACCGACCATAAGAGCCTAAAGCATATCTTAGACCAGAAGGAGTTGAATATGAGACAGTGTCGTTGGTTAGAGTTACTCAATGATTACGACTGTGAGATTCATTATCACCCTGGTAAGGCCAATGTTGTTGCTGATGCACTTAGTCATAAGGAGAACATTCCACCTTTACCGTTCATCCCTAGGAATGACCATTAGTTCGGCCTACCATCTCAAATCTTAGCCTGTCAGCGGCATTGACGAAGAGAACCGTCCTTATGAGAACTGCATGGAATGGTAGAAAGTGAAACGTCTTGAAGCTGCCCGAACCTTATGCTTCAGAGACAAGAGCTGGATACCATTTCATGGCGGAATCCGTGAGTTGATTATGCGCGAGTCGCATAAATCAAAATACTCTATTCATCTCGGAGCCGAAAAGATGTATCAGGACTTGAAAAAACTCTACTGGTGGCCTAACATGAAGCTTCATACTCAAGATGTCGGTTGGTGCTTGACTTGTTCTAAGGTAAAGGCAACAACCAAACCCTTAGGACTCTTAGTTCAACCCGAACTCCCAGAATGGAAATGGGAGCGAATCACCATGGACTTTATCACCAAATTACCAAGAACAAACTACGGCAATGATGCTATCTGGGTAATCATAGATCGTTTGACTAAGTCTGCTCACTTCTTAGCTATTAGCGAGGTCGATAGTCTCACAAGCTCGCCTACCTGTACATCAAGGAGATAGTATCGCGTCATGAAGTACCGGTATCTATCATTTCCGATCGAGATAGCCGTTTTACATCCCACTTTTGGAGATCCTTAAAGTCAGCGTTAGGAACAAACCTAGATATGAGCACTACTTATCATCCTCAAACTGACGGTCAGAGCGAAAGAACCATTTAGACCTAGAGAGATATGCTTAGAGCTTGTGTCATCGATTTCGGCAAAGACCGGAGAGACATCTCCCTTTGGCCAAATTCTCCTACAACAATAGTTATCATTCTAGCATTAAGGCCGCACCATTTGAGGCGCTAGGCGGTCGAAAATGTCGTTCTCTGTTTGTTGGGCTGAAGTTGGCGAGAGTCAACTTACCAGTCCGAACTCGTTCTAGGAACCGCTGAGAAGATAGTTCATATCCGTAATCGTTTGCAAACCGCTCGAGATAGACAAAAGAGTTATGCCGATAGGAGACGTAAACCCTTAGAGTTTCAGGTTGGAGATCGTGTTATGTTAAAGGTTTCTCCTTGGAAAGGAGTGATTCGTTTCGAAAAGCGTGGAAAACTCAATCCCCGATACATTGGTCCCTTTCCAATCCTGGAAAGAATCGGACCAGTAGCTTACCGTCTTGAGCTACCTTTGGAATTGAGCAGTGTACACAATGTATTTCATGTTAGTAATCTTAAGAAGTGTCTTTCGGAGGAAAACATAGTCGTGCCGTTAAGAGATATCTGTATTGATGAGAAGTTGAATTTTGTTGAGGAACCGATAGAGATCATGGATCGTGAGGTTAAACGGCTGAAGCATAGCCGTATTCTGATTATTAAAGTTCGTTGGAACTCCCGACATGGACCGGAGTTCACTTGGGAATGTGAGGATGTATTCGTAGGAAGTACCTAAACTCTTCATGACACCAAGCTTCGGAGTGAAACCCGGACGGTTTCTTCCGAGGTCGAAGCCGTGACAACCGGGTATTAGGGAGTCTATTTTAGGTAACCGCATTACGCTAAACTAAACCGAGTATTTGCCTTTAGAACTAATTTATCGACCATGACTTGATTTGATATCGTTTATTGATTTTTATGATTTATTTTATTATCGTATGAGTTATCGTGTGAAGTTTTAACTTTTTGTTAGGCACTATTTGATCTTCTACACAAAATCCTAAAACAAGAAATAACGAACTTTTAAACCGTAATCAAACTTGACAAATAAATAGTCAAAACTCGTGGAAAAACGTAAATAAAAATAATAGAAAGTCGAAGGAACATCGGGACACTCAGGACAATATATGAGCTCGGGATTGGGTAAACGAGATAGTTTTACAAGAACTACGGGTTTGGCCCCCAAACTTTACCATGGCTTCCCCTCCACCCAAATTAATTATTTTTGAGGTCCTTGAGCCTAAATATAAATACCCCCTCCCTATCTCATATCTTTCTTTTATTTTTCTCACTAAAAACACACACATTCATCTCTTTCTCTCTCTAACCTCTCTCTAAAAACCATAACCCTAAATAACCACCACCGCCGCCACCTTGTCCGGCCACTGATGCAGGTTTTACTGACCAAGTTTTAATATTTATAATGTCTTGTTATACCTATGGTCTACCCTAATGCACTAACGGGCAGTGTACCCGGTCGTGTGTAGTGTAGTATTTGATAAAACCGAGGTCGTCCCAAGAGCTATGTGTGTTGGATTATTACTAAGTCTAGGTGTCACAGTTTTTGATATGATTTCGATAAGGAATTAACTACTAAAGCAAATAAAAGGCAAAGGTTCAATCAATAGAGGAGAGTAGTGCTAACCTAGTTATTCCTCTTAGCTAGTAATGTCTACATCTAATTACTTCCAATTACTTCAGGTGGGGTCAAATTCGAGAGGACAACATTTGGTCAATTCGCCCTAACCTATCAGCAAAGATGCCACCAATGGAGAAGTCAGGTGTCCCTTCATAAGTCCAGTTGTTCCCGGTCCCCTAAGCCAAGTCATTAAGTACCGCTACATGCTATATTTATAATAGTGAGTGCCCGTATGTTAGCAACTTAAACACTCACCCCTATTCTTAAGTTCATCCAAACGGCAAGTATCTGGTCAAATCTACGTAGAAAGGGTCGTCAGTTGGTCATATCTTACCCTTCCCGCCTCGCCTACTCACTTAGGGTCAGTTGGTCATATCTCCTAAGCAAATACCCTCTACCGCCATTCAAAACTACCGAAACAAGGGTAGCTACCAATAAAATATGCATGCATACACTTAGAAATAATTATACGGAAGTAATGTCAACGCAAACAAAAAAATTAAGGAATCATAACTAGGCAAAGACCAAGAGGTGCTTAGCAGCCATATTAACCATACAAATCAATTCAATATTCAATGTTACGCAATACATGAATCGAAAGTAAAGAAAAGATAAAATGCTAATGCTTATCGTAGGGAGTGATTTCTCCCTGGAGACATCTCTCGTATGCTCCTCTAGACTGCCTTTGGCTTCTTCCCACATCTTTGGTTATGTGTGTGAAATGGGATGCTTTGAAATGCTGGAAATCGTGGGGTATTTATAGGCCGAATCTGGTTACGGCGTAACTAATAAAATAGTTACGCTATAATCTTCTATTTCTTCGTAATTTGCACTAGATTCGCTGGTTACGGCAGTAACCTTATAAGTGGTTACTACCGTATCTTCAATATTTCATGGTTACGTCAGTAGTTTAAACAAGAGTTACGGCGTAGTTATCACGGGCGTGGAACCTCATTTGACCTAATATAGTTACGTCAGAAGTCTTTTATGAGAGTTACGCCGTAATCTTCGATGAGTTGGTTGAGTCACGCTTTAGTTACGGCAATGTGAGATGAGTTACCTAACTTCTTCAAAGTGAGCATACCGATAAATCTTTGATAATTGTCCAATTCCGCGTCTCTTTAGCTTCAATGCTCGTAATTTACCTAAAAGTGGAAAACAATGGAAAACAAGCGTAAATCCATATAAATGATATAAATTACAAGCATTATCGGGAATTGACATTATTCGGACTATTTGATGTTATCAAATATCCCCACTTGAACTCTACTTGCCCTCAAGTAGACCTTATTAGATAGATTCCTAAAAAGATATCTCCCAAAACCTGGAAAATATAAGTTTACAAATCCCTTATGCTAGAATTAAACAAAGCCAACACCACGAAATGGGAACAAAACACTCAAATCTCTCAACTATTCTAAGTGTCAATTTCGGGTGATCACTCAATCGCACAGTCATAGCATGTATTCTATCATAAGCTTGGCGGTTACACAAATCTCCACCACTAGAGTTAAGGGCTAAACAATTTTCGAAGGCAATATGGGTAGACCGACAAAGGTTATGGGTGACTCGTCATTGCTAACATGTCACGACGAAGTGGACAAAATCAATGATACATGACCAAATCCATGGCCAAGACACCAAAGATTGCTCGTTGCATCACCTAGACACGCTTCATGACTAAAGGGTAGGATAAGACATGGGAAATATAAATGGTGTAAAATAAAAATCAAGCAGGTAGTCTAAACCTATAACCAAGTCATCACCACTTACTGTCCGCCCAAAGTTCAAGCTTTGAAGTCAAGAAACCGGATCATGAAATACTAGGTAGATGTGTCATTAGAGGACGTCAAGATGGGCACACTACCTTTTCTCCAATAGTTGGCTCGCTAACCAACTCCAATCTTCGAATGTGACCGAGGTGACCTCCTCGATACTAAATCAATATAAAGCTCATAACATAGTGCTTATAACATTGCACTTTACAATAACTAAATAACATAACAATTTTTTTTTCAAATCATTTTTTTTCAACATAAATATAATAACTAAACATAATATCCCCCCACTTGAGATGAACAATGTGAATTCGGGGGGTCTTCAATGATCTTCAAGAATATTTCGTCGACGAAAGTGTGATTTCCGAACCTTTCCACTTGAACCTTGAACTTAGGAAAATGATGACTTCCCAATCACAAATAAAGACTACATGCTAGGCTAAGGTGTATAGGTGTATCGAAACAATATATTGGGTTAACAAAATGAAATGAATGGCTCAGATGGGTGTATCTAGGGGTATCTTGCACTAAAGGTGAGTGCAACAAAAGGGTTTCACATGGGGGTCGAGAAGTCGATAGACACACAATGGTAGGCTATTTGGGTGATAATCCTATAATATTGCCTTCTTAAACTGAAAAGTCCAAATTGCTAACTCAACATACCTCGCCTATGGTCTCTAAATGATGCAAAGGCCAAGTTCTAAAGTTTACAAGCTACCGGCAAACTCATAATTTGGTGGTTTTGGGGTAAAATATTGGAAACGGATAAGGCTAATCTCACCATATAATATCAAGGGTTGTATGTGCTCGGCTAAGGTCTAATCTAGTTAGGTTAAGAAAAATATGTCAAAATTAAAAATGGCATAATTTTTCAAAATAAACTAGAAAAATGAGGGCAAAATAAAGTTCAAGAGATAATTCTACTCCCGTCCCCCCACTTGAATTGTACAAAGTCCCTTTTGTACTAAGCGTTAAATAAAGGTGAAGAGAAAAGTAGAATTAGAGCGAGAACTTCCCTGAAATTTGCTCCAAAAGGAAAGAAGGCCGCTGAAAAAGTGACGTGCCTTCGTCTAAGCATCCATGAGCAAACTTCAAACCCTGAAATCACACTACCGACAAGCATAATTCTAAAAAAGAAAAATAAAAAATGAAAAATAAACCTAACTCACTTTCAGAGGAATCATGCAAATAAAGCAAGCCTTTTAAACCACTTGGTGTCCCAAGTGGACGAGTGAAGTCTCGTTAGGGTTTACAGGAAACACATCCACAAAGTTCATTTAAAATATTAATACAAGGTTATTGTGTTTTAAAATGAAAGAAGTAAAGTAGAGGAGAGTTACGTCCAAACCCTTGAGGGAGTTACCGTGAATGGCAAAACCCCATAAGTCAAAGTTGGTATACGGCGTAACCAATGATATGGAATTACGCCAATTGGTAATGCATCCAAATGCCGCAAGGGGTTGGTTACGGCTAATCACCGAGATGAGTTATGCCGTAACTATGGTCGACAAAGAACCTAGTAGCAATCATTCCTTGTTTCCTCGCAAAAATGGTTAAAACACAAAACCCTACGAAATGGAAATAAAACAAAAGAAAGGGATAATTCTCGTTGTCTCCGAAAAGCACTTTTCTTTACTTATGAGTCTTTAAGTTAGACTCGTGAGTCATGGGATTTATGGGGGCCTTTGGACTTGGCCGACTTCCTCCATGTCTTTCATCAAGTTATTCCTGACCCAAGCGACATTTGTGGTCGTTAGTCTCGATTCCAATTTTGCAAAAATTCTTCGTCCTAAATGGTATCGAGTGAACTTATATTTTTTTGGATATAATTGTGGCGGTCTCTTAAACGGGATGCCAAGAAGTTTGCATCTTATTTTCTCGTGTACTTCATCATCTGGTCAATGAAACTGTCTTCACCTTGTAGCTTGAGGTAATCAAAATCATCGTCGTTGGAATCGATATTTTCAAGTTGGTTATCGTTGAGTGAATTTTCTACGAGCATTTGTTTGCATTCTTCTTTTTCCTTCTTTGATGAGTCCTTGGTGTCATCATCTGATTCTCAATTTGGAACTTCGTTGTTAGGTTGATTTTTACTCATACAACCATTCCAGATTTTCTCCTTAGTCAAGGCCAATTTTTCCGTATTTGATTCTCGACCCATCGTCAATCCTAGATCATCCGCCAAGGTAATTCTGTTCTTTCCGAATCATTATTTGAGGCCCATAGGAACTCAAATTCTCCAGCTCTCTCAATGCTTCTTCCCCCATTGCATTCATAATCAAAAGGGTTGCAGGAAGCCCAAACATTTCCGTCAGTGGTTTTAATTTGTTCACACCAATGATTTTGAGTCCCTTCGTCATTGTTTTTATCAGAAAGAATATCGTCGATGGGTTTAATGGTCTTTCCTCGAAGAATATTGTAAGGTTCCCATATTAGTAACACAAGCATCAATATAAGAAATAGAGAAGAAGAGATTGGATGAACAAATACACACACACGATATGAACTATGTGAAAGGTTATTCAGAAGTGTAAGAGTGAATTTACCAACCAACCTTCAATAGAAGGTTTACAAGAGGTATTTATAGGGCAAGGAGCTAGGGAAACACTTCTAGACTCCTTCTCTTCTTATGGGCTTGGGCCAAGGCTTATGGGCCTTCTACATAAGCCTTAGCTTAATAACAAACATAAAGGCCATATTAAGCTAACTATTACATATGAATCATTAACACTTGAATTAATGTTTAGGAGTGATTCCAACAATCTCCCCCTAAGTGTTGGTGATGAATGAAAGAGTGATAAACGATGTAGGTACTGATGTAATAGTAGCTTTGAGTCTTCTGACATTCTTCTTTCTTGTGAGAAGAAGTGTCTTGATTAGAACAATCTCCCAAGTGTAGAGAAATTGTTTCCTTTGACCAGTTCTGCTATGATTTCATCATTTTCTTTGTTCTTTGATCTTTGTTCTTTGTGATGGTAGTGATAGTATGTTGTTGTGGTCTCGTATCGTGTCTCGCGATGCTCCAGTGTCTCCACGTCTTTTTTCAACATGCTCACGCTTTTGACGTTGGATTCGATGAAGTTCTCTTGGTCTTTAAACTTTGTAGATTCTTTGACTTGGCGAAGAATCATTTTGACTTTAAGAGAACTTCCATTAGTGATGTTGTTGGTATGAGCATGTGTAGAATCTGCACGATCAGTCCGCTCCAGAGCTTCCATTAGAAGAAAACATAAGAAAGGTTAGTAATAAGCGGATTCCGGCACTTACAAGTTTGAACTTCGAGAGTGTTAACAACATAGTGTGAAAATGCATCTCTAATTCTTACAAAAGTCGTTCCTGAACTGGAGTCCCACAAGTGAGATAACACGATGTACCGAAGTACATCTACAGTTCAGATGAGTCGTTGAGGTACACCGAAGCATCACCTCACGATTGTAGACCGTTTGAGACACACCTGCGTAATCCACGGAGTTACCGGTGACCTCTGTCAAGGCTGTTTGATGTTGACTCGGCAGGAGTTTCCATTCAATCACCGAGGATCACAATTGTGAACCTCTCATAAATGTTCTCGCATGATTGCTAAGATCTGTGAAGGACACGATAAAGAATCACTTGCGTTCTTATTGTTGAACGAGAAGCGATAAAATGTTAAGTGTACCTAAGAGATCTTTTGATGAATCTCGTGGCTCTAGACTCAATAGTGCGCTTTGGTTTTCCTGAGTGGAGACTAGGGAGAGGGTCTCCTTCTTCATACCACCGACTCTCTCTAAGGCCGATAGTTTATGTGGGGTTCCCTGTGAGAATGAAACAAGCTTCTTTTGGGAGAAACTTGAGTGGCTAAGAAAGTTTAGTGCATGCGCCATCGGGTCCATGACGACTTTAATTTTCAATATCGGTGTCATCTAGTGACAACCAGTAGCATATGAATTGAACCCGTGGTCCGCCCTAAGTTGAATAATCTGGAGGGCTATTTTTTTCACCCTTTTCTTTGCTTTTGTTTTTAATTCTTCAACTCCTTCTTTCTCCGATTCTCATTTTCTCCTTTTTATAATCATACCTAAGGACTTCAAATTCTAACTATTGGTAATGTCCTTGGGTAGATCCCTCCGGCTCTGGCGGATCATAGGACAGTTATTCCTAACCTTAATTACCTTATAACACCATTGCCACAAAACCAATTTGCATGAAAATCTTTCAAAGTGTTTGTAAATGAAAAGCATGTTTGAACACTTCAAGAGTTTTGATTTTAGAAATACCTCCACATGTGCTTAAGAGTTTTGATGAAATATGCACATGAGGAAAGAGTCGCACTTTTGAATTGATCGACTCAAGATAGACAATCCCCCGCGAGACACGGTTACGTTGAATAGTTAAAGAGATACATTGTCGACTTTTAGGTGACAACTAGCTCTTATAACTATCTTGAAGATGGACAAGCCCTCAAAGGTTGTCAAACCTGTCTAGGTTCATGTCTACCAAGAGTTTCTCGAATGGTACATTCTACTCGGACAAGTCCTATGCGAGACACGTTTACATCACTAGCGAACTAGCTTGAAATTATTACCCGTCCCGAACAAGACTTTTCGAGTTACTAACATTTAAGATTCGTCAATTCATTGGTTAAGTCTGTAGCACTACGATTCATTTGCAATTTCACAACATATTTCTTATCACATAATTTTTCTCCCCCTCAAAAATGGCATATATATATATATGTTATTTTTGAAGAAAAGTTGAGAATAAATATGACCATTTTGAGTTTTGTGGCAAGATTACTACAAAGAACAATTTGTGAACAAAGTTTTTCAGAAATACTCCCCCTCAACAAGTGATATTAACGGTTGAGGTTTTGAAAATCATAAGGGGAAGGTTCTTTTGAGAAAACCTTTAAGAATGAAATGTTTGATAGGTTTTACTCAAAAGTAAGAAGCTTTCGCTCCTTTTATAAGGATTGTGGCCCTGAAGCGTACCACAGGGTCCTTTCATTACAAGAACGGGTTGTACACTGTTATTTGTGCACAAGCCATTTTAATAAATAATCACACATCCAAATCAATATTGAAAATGAAACAGTTTAAGGGGTACCAGGTAGTCCAACAATATGTCCAGAATGCAATCGTATGCTGATAGCCTCGTGAGAGTAATCTCGGGACGACCACCTACGGCTCTCCGAGTTCGAACCGTCCCTCCTTCGTACAACCTTTCATCGATGAAAGTGATGATCCTCTTCACATCCAGTCTTTCCTGAGAATTCCATCGCTTTGGAGACCCAATGCCTTCATGTATAGCCTTCAACCTATAAGCCAAGCCGCCCCTCGACCTTTCTGTGTTATCCCCAAACTTATGAAGATCTCTACACGCCATCAAGTAGTTGCGTTGTAGTTCACTACGTAAACTACTCAATGGTTTGGTCGACGAGTGTATTGTGGAAGCTGGTTGATGTCAGGAAGTTCTAGCTGAGGTCCGTAAGGTTGACACGGTTCTGATATGATTCAACAGCAAGTTGTAAATCTTCTACACGTCCTCGATCACTATGCTTCATGAAGATGAGCAAGGACTTGATGTATTCACGTTGAATTTCAATCGAGAATTGTCTCATTCTTCCCTGTACTTTGGCAAGATACAGATCTTCAATGTCGTTGAGAGACAAGTTCGAAAGTCCACTTCACAGAATTCATAGTCCCTTTCGTCTTGTCTTTTGACCACAATATTCTTGAGGAAGGTGTAATCCCATTTAGACAAAAGAGTTACATGCTTAACAACAACGATCCCTTTATCACTGTGCACTTCATGTTTAGATTTTCGAACCTGGCAGCTCTTGTAGTAGATTCGCGGCGTTCGTCAATGGTGAATCCCATACATTGCATCAATGTCATACTGATCCACACGGTTAGAAAACATGTGAGTAGCCTTTTCTTCGATGGCTATGCAGTTGGAGTATATGGTGCCGAATGGAAGTGTAAGTGATGTAGCGTATTTCTTTGAACCATCGCTACCGTAGAAGAAATTAAGTCATTGTTGAAAAAATAGTGGAATGGAATCTTAGGTTGATCTGGTTGGCCAATCGTTGGTAGAGGTCTAGACCAGTCGGTGTAGTATGGAGCTGTCTCTTCTCGTGAAGTCATTGTTTGCTTCCGTGGTTGAGCCAATCAATATTGTTAGACATGGCTCGTGCTATGTTTTCAAGGTGATATTCAACTTCAATAGCACTTTCGGAGCTGTCTTTGAGTAGTTGAAAGGCTTCATTCTTGATTCGTCTTAATTCTGATTTCGTCATCTTCTTCAACTCAAACTTCTCTTGAAGTAACTTAGCATGCTCCGATGTTCGACCTTCTACCATATCTTGATCATCAGTATAAGGGGGAGTAGCATCAACAAGTGTAGAGAACCATTCAAACACGGTGTCATCTTCGTCTAGCCATGAGACGACATCAGCCTTAGGTGACTTCTTCTTCTTCTTTGGCTTAGATGAGGATGCTGGTTTCTTTGTTGAAGCGGGAGAGGTGGGTTGTTGTTGGGGTTCAGGGATCTCTTCATCGTTACCACCAAAGGTACTCAAGTGATCACCGGTTTTCTCTGTCTAAGGTGGTAACTCGAGTCCGAGGTTTATTAGCAGCAGCAGAACTTGGTGGAGATCTTCTATCGGTTGGAGTCTTTTGGGTTGGTGGTGGCATTGAGGAAGATTCACCAGACTTCTTTGGACGTTTAGGTGCAGATTCCTTGTCCTTATCATCGTCATCTCTTGGTCGCTTAGTTGATCTGCTGATTCCTTGCATGATGATCTGAGTTGATAATCTAGTAGACCTTCAAAAATTTAGCTTCATCCAAGTAAAGTTGCATCGTTTTGACATTTGCATTACCAATTTAGCAATTAACTCGCCAAAGAGATCGATTCTTTGGCCATTATATGCTTAACCAATGCGACAATATTTTGAGTAAGTTGTCTGAAAAATTCTCTTGTCAAACCAGGGACAGTGTTGAGAAGAAACTTGTGAGTATATTCTCTTGCCGTCTTCTCCAATTCCTTTTGGAAATCTCCTTGATAAACCTCTCGGATTTGTTCCCTTTCTTTAAACAAATCGCTTATCGCTTGAAGAAAGTTGATTCTGTCAATGAGTTGATTCAGCTTTTTGTTGGTTACATCCTTCTTCCGTACTTGCTTGACGGCTTTGACAATCTTGGTTTTAGCCCTGATATCCAAGAGTCATTGGTTTCTTCACATATTTAGATGTGGATCCGGTTGTTCCTTTGGATGGTGGTGGAGATGAATGAGAGGATGAATCTGATGATGATGAGATATGAGGAGATTCGTGGTCCTTTGGTGGTTCGAAGTTTCTACTTTTGAGCTACTGGACTATCAAGAAGAAAATCATCATATTCAACTTTGTCATCTTTTCCAGACTTTGCCAATTGTTCTGCCTCAATCTTGGCTTCTTCATCAGCCTTTTTCTTCTCAAACTTCTCCTTTTCAGGTTCCTCAAATTCATAGGTGATGGTATCTTCCAATCGTTGTTGTTGTGGATCGGTGGTGGTACCAGCTCTTTATCGGGTTGATTAACCACATAAGGAACTGATGTAGATAGTGCACCACCACTTGACCCTCCGGGGCCACGAGTTTGATCCTTTATAAATTCATCGGCAAGATATTTGAGTCTGAGGTTCTTCAACTTCTTTTGATATTCTCTTTCCTCATCAAATGGTTCTTCTTCAGAAATTTCCTTATCATGCCTGCAAGTGAATTTTCCTTTGCCTTTCACTATTGACTCGAGGTTTAGCTAATGTTGGAGTGTCATCGATTGCCATTTCGAGTAGGTGACCTCTTCTCGATTCGGTTTCCTCGAGCTTTCATCCAAGAGCTTTTTGTTCAGTCAGGGAATAGGACTTAGAGGGAATTTTCCTTTTAAGTGCACTCTCTTAGGGAACTTTTGACTCGCGCTTGTAACACTTCCCGCAGACCGCCTCTCCTTGTTTTCCTAGTAGGTGTACAGAGGACTTTTCATCAAGAAAACCACTTTGCCTTCATCAACCGCTACCATACCTTTTGTATGAATAGAGTTGTTTGATCGCATCGGTTAGAAGGTGATCCGCAACACCGCACCTCTTCTTTGTTGTAGATTCCTTAAATCTGACTGTGAGTGTAGGCTCATACAGCATGGAGTGATTGTTGGGGTCTTTGAGTCTCAAGGGGATGTAAGGATTATTCCCTAGAGCTCTTTGGATCAACAATTTGGTATATCGGATATATGGGATCTTAGAGCCAAGCTTTTTAAGGAAAGACATCATGTCGTCCCATATCAGAGCTTCAACTTCAATGTGTTTCATGTTGACCAAAGCCCAAAAGATCTGTAGTTCAACGAGCTTGGGATGCTCATAACCACTATCACGCCCGTAAATGGATTTGGTGATGATAATGAGGGTTCTCCATGGTGAGTAATATTCTTAAGATCCACGATGAATGAATGCTTTGGATTACTCCCGAAGCTTCGCCATAACCAATGTCAATCATGAACTGCAGCATGTACCTCTTCAGCTTGGTGTGGCAGTGTATTCGGTTGGCTCGATGACATGTATGAGAAGAAATGCCGTGTGATGGTGACTTGTTTGTGGTGAGCGCCACCGTCACAAAGATTTTAACCTTTGATCTTTTGCATTGTATGCCCGAACGGTGAATGTAGATCTCCGCATCTGTAGCGAATTGGTGAGCATGTTCCGATAAGGATGATTCTTCGAATGTCCACAACAATTAAACAAGAAGACTCGGGCGTGAGAGTATCAAAATCAACACGGTTGTTTCTTTCCAATCTTCATCAGATAGCCATTAGGGAAGATATCTTCAACGGTGAGAACGTTTGGTGCTTCTACGTTTTGCATTTGAGCGTCCATGTCGTGATCTGAAAGATATTTTGCCAAAAGAACCACATATCGAAAGACATTACGTTAGTCAACAGATGGTTTTATTGTCCAATTTTTGAATGTGAAATGTCGATGATTGTTACGAGTCCAATGTCACTTGTTTGTCCAATCGTCCAAAGACGTCGTGATAAGTTTCGTGAGTTGATTAACTTTAAGTTTTAAAGTCCATGTTTTCACTTATTTTTCACAACTTATTAAACGTTTAAGTTAATTAGTGACATTATTGGTTTCGTGGCGTTATGATTTATTTATTTACAAGTTTGCACGCGTAACAATTCAAAATTAAGGTTAAAACTAGGCTTAGGCGTAGAAATGGCAAGCTTATGCGTAAACAGGAGTGGTATACGCGTAAGCATAAGCTTATGCGTAGGTTCTTGACTTACGCGTAAGAAATATTACGCGTAAGAAAAGAGGGCCTTATGCGTAAAGCTTACGCGTAAGCGTATATGGAACCTTACACGTAAGGCTTACTCGTAAGAGTCAACCTTATGCGTAGAGGTCACTGTTTACGCATATCTTCACAGGATACGGCGTAGTCCCCAATGTAGACCTTACGCGTAAACGTTACGCGAAGATTTCTCTTACGCATAAGGTGATCCTTATGCGAGATTCAAGTAACCTTGATTATGAATTTTCAAGCGTAGAAATCCTGAAATAAATTCATCATAACATCAACATTAACATCTTCATTCAATTCCCATCAGATTTGAGCATGTAAACTTATTAAGACAGTTATGCGAAGAACATACTTTACGCGTAAGATTAAACCCTAAGGCTCAATTTTTACGTGTAAGTTATCTAGCCATAGGAATTGCACCAAAATGATTCTGGGATGTCTAGGAAGCCTATTGAGTTGTCCTATCCAAGTTTTAACATCAACCTCTAAGCGAATCAAAAATACCTAAATTACAAGAACATAAACCCTAATTCTTAATAAACTAGCAATTCATGTTACTGGGTTGATTCTGAGCCTAGATATGATCAATTCAACATGAACACAACCTCATTCAACTACCTATTCAACCAGAAACACTCTCGTATGAAAATACCCAATTTCACGCATAAACCCTAGTTTCAAAATCAATCAATTCGTGTATCTGGGTGATGTTCAATGATAAAAATGGTTTTAATGATGTTAGATAAACGTTTTGACACACTCATTTTATCCACAAACACACAACCTTGATTAGATGTTCATACACTTATGCGTAGAACATTAAATCACCTCTAAGTTAAAATCTAACCGTTGGATTTGAAAAGATTTAAAACTTTGTTTAGATGATAACAAGAACATATAATCACTTACAAATTGATGATCAAGACTAAGGATTTGAAGATTGATTTTAGACGTAAGATTGGTTTGGTGAGATATTAAATGTGAAGAGTAATGTGGTTGGTGGATGTTTTTTAAAATAACTTTGAGCTTTGACATTTTTAGCCCCTCACCCTAACCATTTACATCCATGCCATAACTTCCATTTTGGTAACCAACAAAGGATTTTTGGAAAGAAGTTTGACGACACTCCCCCTCGACTTAAGAAATAATGAAATTTTAATAATTTTAGACCGAGGAGTGTCAGTAAACCAGAAATGTGACCACCATTAATAAAGAAACAACCGAGATAAGGTAACATGCAAGTACAATGTTTTATGAAACCGAAAAATTATTTGCTTTCTCCCCCTCAACACTTGATCGGGAAAATACTGAATTTTGAAAGAATAAAGTGTTGACGGAAGGTTTGTACTTGCCATGTTAAAAGAAATATAGCTAGAAGAATATTTTTGTTGTTTTATCAGATTTTATATTTTTGTATTTTGTTTTTGAAAAAAAATGTACAAAAGAGGTTTTGGTGTTTGACTGGTTTTAAGAATGTTTTAAGAGTTCATCAAGTTCCTCTGGAGTCAAACACCGCATACCAATTCGGTGGACCAACTCATTAAACCTAGCAGGAGCTAAGGCTTTGGTGAGGGATCGGATGTTGGTATTCAGTACCCACAAAGTATAATTCAAATGTACCCTGTTAACGTGGTCCTTGATGAAATGATATCGAAGATCGATGTGCTTTGATTTCGAATGTTTAACAGAGTTGCACGAGATCGCAATAGCACTCGATTGTCGCAGCACATGGGATGATTCTGTCAAATACATAACCATAGCTTGAGTAGTGTTCTCATCCAGATGACTTGAGCACAACACGCCGACATGGCTACATATTCTGCTTCGGTTGAGGACATCGATGTACAATCCTGCTTCTTCGATTGCCATGACACCAATTTATCACCAAGAAATTGTAATGCTCCTGAAGTAATTTTCCGTGAATCTAAGCATCCTGCGTGATCAGCATCTGAAAAAAGCTATTAGTTCAAACCAGTTCCTTCGGATACCAGATCCTCAAGTTAATGGTTCCTTGATGTATCGGAGGATTCTTTTAGCCTCAGAGAGGTGGGTTTCAGTTGTTCTCGACTGATAACGGGAGCAAAGATATACGGCAAAAACAATGTCAGGCCTGCTGGCTGTTAGATACTTGAGAGACCCAATGATACTACGGTATTTGGTAGGGTCCACCAATTTCCCATGTCAATCAGCGTCTAGCTTCTTGGTATGAGCCATTGGTGTGGCATAGGTGTCACAGTTTTCATTCCAAATTTGTTTTCACGTTCAAGGGCATATTTGGCGGACTCAGAGAAATACCACGGGTGATTGATGAACTTGCAGTCCTAGAAGAAGTAAGTTCAACCCATCATTGTCATTTCAAAATGTTTTCTTCATTAGTTTTGCAAAAGCGATGAGTACTTTTATGTGTTGACCCAAAAATTATGTCATCCACGTAAATTTGAACGATTAAGATATGTGCCCCGTGATATTGAATGAAAAGAGTTGGGTCGACCGAACCTTTGGTGAAATTATTGGCAATAAGAAGATGTAATTATCGTACCATGCCCGAGTGGCTTGTTGAGTCCGTACAGAGCTTTGTTCAGTTGTAGACATGGTTCGGGAAACTCGGGATCAACGAATCCTTCTGGTTGGTGGACATTAAACCGTTTCTTTCAGTTGACATTCAGAAAAGCAGTTTGACGTCCATCTGAAAGAGCGTGATATTCATATGAGCGCGAACGCGAGAAATATCCGAACGGCCTCAAGACGAGCAAACGGAGGAATGATTCTTCAAGTCAATACCCTCTTCTGTCTATAACCTTAGCCCCAGACGTGACTTGTTTCTGATTAGTTCCCTTCAGATCCAATTGTTCTTCCAAATCCATTTGAGATCAATGACGTAGACCCCTGTTGGTCTTTCAACCAGTTCCCATACTTCAAGACGTTTGAATGGTTGAGTTCTTCTTGCATGGATTCAATCCATTTGTCTTTGTCATGCGTCTTTAATGTTTTTAGGCTTAAATTGGCAGACAGTGAGTGCATAAATGCAATGTTCACCGTCTGTGTGAAGACGTTGTCTGGTTACGACTGGTTGATTGGGTTCAAATTATGTTTCAAGAGGATGGTCTTTTGTCCAACGATGTGTAGAGGGTTGATGTTGGTATACATTTTGCAGATTTTAAGGATTCAAATAGCTTGTAGATGATTCCGCGACATCGGGTGCAGCAGTTTCATTGGCAAACGGGTTAAAGAACGCATTTGGATCAAAATCTGCAGGTGGGGGTACTTCATTAATAAGAACATCATCAGTTGGGTCAGCGTCGTTGGATGCAGTTTGTTCAACTGTTGTTGTAGAGTCAACTGGTGGTGCTTCCTCAACAGTAGTTGTTGTAGCAGGTGTATCAGGTATTGGAATATGATCAGGTTGAGCAGCGGAAACATCGGATACACATGGAGCACGTTCATCAATGTCATCACTAAACAGCGGAGCAAATAGCTTTTCCATTTGTTTCCGAGTAAGCTGGGGGCTTGTTTCAGCTGATGATGGGGTTTGAGGGAAGTTTAAACGGTTGTGACCGGGTTCCAAGTTGTTATTCTAAGAAGCCATTTCAGTAAGCTCATCAAAATTTGCATGAATAGTTTCCATAACCTGCTTTGTACGACGATTCCAGATCCGGTAACCTTTAGAATTCTCACAATATCCAATAAAGACTCCAATGTCAGCTTTGGCTTTGAGCTTAACAAAGTCATCACGATCATTATTCGGATAGCAAAGGGATCCAAATACATGAAAGTGTTTGAGATTCGGTTTTCAGTTGTGGATAAGTTCAAAAGGTGTTTTGTTGTGACGTTTTGTAATCATTGAACGGTTCTGAGTGTAGCATGCAGTTGAGACAACTTCAGCCCACAAGTAATCTGGAAGTTTAGCATTGATTAACATCGTTCTGGCAGCTTCCACTAACGTACGGTTTCGTCTTTCAACAACTCCGTTTTGTTCTGGGGTAGTGCAATGGATTTTGATGCTCAATTCCCAATTCTCATAATATTCCAAGAGTTTGATTCAAATTCAGATCCTTTATCTGTTCGAATTTGTCTGACGGTGTTCCGGAGCTGAATTTGAATTTTCGTGAGAAAGGGGATGATCATCTATGGAGCTTGATCTTTACTTCGAAGAAAATAAACCCAAGTCCATCTTGAATAGTCATCAACAATTACCAAGATGTAGCATTTGCCATTAATTGTCTGCACGCGCATCGGGCCACACAAATCCATGTGAAGAAGATGAAGCAAATGCTGAGAGCTGTGTTCCACCTTTGAAGGAAAGTGAGCACGAGTGCTTTTCCCTTGTTAACAAGGCGAGCAAGTGATCTTTAGAATACCAGAATCTCGGGAGACCTTCAACAAGATTGTGTCGAGCAAGGTTGGTGATGGTTTGAAAGTTTAGATGTGAGACACGACGGTGCCATAGCCAGGATTTTGTTGATGTAGCCTTTGAAAGTAGACAGATAGGAGATGAAGAAACCATGTCTTGCATTGAGATTGTATACAGACTAGAATGCGAGAGCCCATACATAAGATCGTTCCTTGTAGATCACGAATGAAACAAGTTTTCTCCCGAAAAGCAAATCCAGTCTCATCACAGAATTGACCGACTGAAAAGATTGTGACCGAGGCCTTCCGATAAAAACCCTGCTAATTTCAATGTTTCCATTGATATAGTCTCCGTAGCCCATGATAGCTGCGAAGTGATCATTCCCGAATCTGACAGTGCCAATGAACTTTGCAACAAAGTTTGATAACAGTTTGAGATTGCCTGTCATGTGTCGGGAACATCCGCTATCAACAATCCAAAGGATGATCTGTATCACCTGCATTACACACAGACAACACAGATGGAATAGAAGTAGATGTGGAACCCGAAGAGTTAGAGGGTTCCAAAGCAGTTATGTTAGAAATACATACATCAATGATTTTAGGTATCCATTTAAATCCTAGTGTATTATGTATCCATTTCTGCCATCTCCAACTAGTCTTAGCTTTAGTCTTAGTGAATGCACTAGGTGGTACTACATTCCTTGGAGGTGAGACTGAAGCTACAAGGACATCAATGCGTTTCTTAGAATCTAAAGGGGGCGGTTTACCAAGCACAGACTTAGAAGCATTTGTGGGCCTAGAGGTATTCCGTTTCTTAGGATTCCGTAAACGAGACAAGATAGCTCTAGCAACACATTTATCATGACAATCAGAAAGTATACTTTTACGACAAATAACACAAGAAGCTTCAGACTAAATATCAAAGTACTTAAAGGTTAGCATTCGTACAACACTTTTCCATTACATTTGTCAGATGCAATATCTAAAGTGGGTGCAACTTGAGTCTTATTCAAAGTCCTAGGGTGTTCTTCTACTCCAGCATTCTTTATTGTTCTTTTCTTAGGTCGCAACTTCCTATTCTTCCATGTATTGCTCCTAGGATGTGAAGTGTGGCGTTTGGAAAAGAGGCAACTATTCCTGTTCCAGTAGAGGGAAGCACATTAGTATCTTGTGGTTTATCAGTAGGCATTCTGGGTTCACGTTTGCTAAGTGTTATAGGTGCAATTTTCTTAATGATGCTAGGCTGAACTGTTCATAACTTTCCTAACATCTCCTTAACTTAATGATAGTGTGCCACAATCTTGATTTCAGAACGAAGATTTCCAGAAAAGTTTATGACTTCTTATGTGTGTGCAAGATAATGATCAAGTTCTTTGATGCTTCATCACGAGTCTGTTTGAGTAAATCAAATATGACACCATATTCCTTTTAAATTTTACAAGTTCTTGTTCATATTTGAGATTTGGACATTTCAAAGACGCGTTTTGATCATCAGTTGCTCAAGTTTGGATAAACGTTTTGGAGTGCAAACTGATCGATTTGTTTGCAAAGAAGTTCACGATTTTGACAATCTTTTTGACACCATTGAAGACGACGTTTTGCATTTGAAAGGTCGGTTAACAATCGTTCATTTTCAACTTTTAAAGACTCGATTTGATGCACATTATCAGTATTCTCAACAATATCAACAGAATCAATAGAATCAGCAGAGATATGATCATATGCATATGCAACAGATTGTAATATGTAACATATAGGATTTCATAAACACACTAAACCATAATCACTATGGGGCGTTCAATATGTTTAGAGAGAGAAAGTTCTAGAGAGAGAAATGGAAGAGAGTTGGGAACTTTTAGTGAGAGAAAGAAAAATCTTATTATGAGCTCCAACTCTCTACCTTGGGAGGTAGAGAGTATTATAGTACTTACATAAACGACACCTACGGGCTGTGGATCAGGATACAGTGGGTAAAGACCGTCCGTCCTCCACGGTGTTAATTAAATAAATACTACTTAAAATTAAATAAAAATACGACTACGAGCTATCTAACGATTACATATACTTGAGGTGACCGACACTTTAACTAATGGATTTTCCAAATCCTAACAATCTCCCCTAAGGGAGGTTACCTCAACACACATTACATTACCATAGAAAACAAACAGATATAACATTGAGATTGTTCTTAGATTCTAGTTCTGTAGCTCGTAGTCTTTGATTCTTCATTTTTGCATGTTTTGGATTATCTGAGTGGAGGTCTTTAACTGATCCACGTGATACTGAGTTTTGAGCCGGCTTTGAGATCATCAGCAACATTAATCTTGACTCACTACCATTGTGGTGTTGGTAAATTAGTGATGTTGTGACTTTTGGACCGACATGCTCACATTCTGGATCATGATATCTTCTTATCAGAGCCGAGGAAGCTTTCGTTGATTCATGATATTGGCAGCAGCGTAGCAGAAGCATGGAGTGATAATATCAGGGTCATTGATGCACTAATCATGATTTCTTTAGATATGAATGTGTTGTGTGAGCATGCGGCTATGGATTGACCGCTCTATTCTGATCAGCTGCAAACATCGGGGTGTACCTGCATAAGACA
>OU343216.1:161729639-161781649 GCA_910596185.1 Chrysanthemum makinoi | reverse complement strand
AGAGAATTTCGTGTTACACAACCACAACGTGTTTAAAAAAGCAAATATATGTTGCATACCTTTTTCTTGTCCTTGATATGTTCTTCGCTTCCAGTTGGGATATTGGGATTAGGCGTGGTATATTCATGCATTAGCCAGGGAGTCTTGTGTTTCTTTTCGTTGAAATAAGCTAAGCACGTTCTGTTTCCAACAACTCTACTGGTCACATCCTTCACCGGTTCACCTTTAATAACCGCCTTCCAAGTACCACCGTCTCTAGTTTGTCTATTGGGTCTGTCTCCATTAGGGTGTTTCTGCTCCCTTGGTGTCAAAAAGTACCATTTGTTTTCGCAAGAACGATATTCTGGTTTTGCTATTATATATATCAAGAAACATAAAATCATCA
Source organism: Chrysanthemum makinoi (assembly GCA_910596185.1). Lineage (NCBI taxonomy): Eukaryota > Viridiplantae > Streptophyta > Magnoliopsida > Asterales > Asteraceae > Chrysanthemum > Chrysanthemum makinoi. The sequence goes on along the minus strand of OU343216.1, from coordinate 161,781,264 downwards.
ATTTAGAGACAATGTAAATATGTAATATTCAACTTGGGAAAAACCAACCGAACAGTATAAAAATACATACATCATAGTAACATCTAGACAATGTATATGATTGTCAAATAAGTATTTACTAACCTGTAAGTTCATCAGGGCTATAGTCTAAAATATTGACCTCGTAATACCGGCAATTGGGGTGACGTTTTCCTGTTTCAATCTTTGGTTTCAAGTAGTAAACAATGAGCTCCGGATCGATTGGACAAAAGCGATAGCCAGGTTCAAGCAAATCAGCATAGTCAGGTTGTTGTTGGTTATTAAGGTTAACGATTTGTTGGTTATTCTCGGCCATTTGTATGGAGTGATCAAGCGAATGTTTCAAGAAAATTTGAAGTCGAATAAGGAAGATGAAAAGTTGAAGAAAGTTGATCGAATGAGTACGTGTGCATGGCTGATATTTATATAGTCAAGGTGGCTTAGTAAACAATTAACTGATCCCCATGCAACCGACGTAGTAATTCCTAAGAAAATGGCCGAGGCCGAATATTATGACTTAAATTAAATATACAGTTTGATTTTGTGAGTTTTGTTTTGTATTTTTATATCTTTTTACATCGTTACCTATATGAAATTCTGTTATTAGTTTCTTAAGTTTAGCGAGATGCGTATTTTGGTCCCTAAGAGTGGACGGTGTGGGGGTCGCCGTGGCTCGCCGTCGCCTACGTGGCCGGCCGCGTGGCTGCGCGCCACAACCGCCACCTGTATTGGCTCGCCGTGGATACCAAATCGTGGGGACGACGAGGTGCAAACACTTGACACAAAGCAAAGTTACTATAAAGCGTAAACATTTTTCAAAACGTGAAATTTTTTTTTTTTTTTTTTTTTTTTTAAATTAACTTTTTTTTTTTTTTTTTAAACCCACCACTCCTATATAAACTATCATCATCTTCTTCATTTTACACATCTTCAAACCCAAAATACATAACAAATCTTTCTTAACCAACAATATCATTTTACACAATGTCTCTAAACCCACATGACGGAGGATCTTACACAAATCTACTTAACTCAAACGCACAACAATAACCGGGGTTCTTCAAACCCGCTCTACCCCTTCTTCGCCAATTCCAACCCGTCTCCACAAGAAATAATGCTTAACCAACAATATCAGCTTCAACAAGGTTCAGAGTTACCCAACCGATTTCCATCACCGCAGTTCTAGAACCCGTACAATCTCCACAGTTTTTAACCCGTCCCAGTCTCCACAATTGCCCCAAATGGAATCACAACCACGACGGTTCACAATTCAAAGTTCCAAAAGCACCGGAACCGGCAAAAGGCGGGGCAAAAAAAGGCAAAAAAAAAAAAAACTGCAGTAGATTTGGACAGGGACGATGACGAAGATGTTGAAGTCATAGCACAAGTGAACAGGAGGAAGTGGACCAAGTCTGAAGAAATGTTACTTGCGCTTGAGTTGTTGGATAGAAATTTCCCAAGATAAAGATATGGGCAATGACCGTCCGGGGAGTACTTTTTGGAAGCGACATTCTCGAAATGTTCAATTCTCCGACAACCGATAACCAGTGGCAAGAACATGATAAGCGGTAAATGGACAAGGATAACAGTGATTGCGGAAGTTCAACGCTATTTACAAACATCTTGAGCCGAAGTGGTGAAAATGACCAAGATCATGTCGAGAATGCAAAGTTAGCTTACGCTAGCTTGACGTTTTGGTGGGAGGGAATTTTGTATGAAAAATGTTGGGATGTTTGAAAATTATCCCAAGTGGGATGCCGAAGATCATTGACGCTACATGTCTCGAGGATATATTGGGGCCGGACAAACGACCTCGGCCACGAAAGAGATGTATGCAAACGAGCGGCAAGAAAAGAAGTCGATCAACGTCCAAGCGCGCAAGCCTCCGTTGGAAGTCAAAAGAAGTAGTTTTCGGGACATATATCCGAAATATATGCTCAAAAAGCCGATGCTCAAAGGGCTTGTTACGGGCGAGGTGGGAAAAGGAAACGTGGCAAGAGAAGATCAGATGGATTTTCTCATGATAGATCCGGCAGTACCAATCGACCGGTGAAAGCGTAAATCATCGCAAGAGGAGAACGTCTAGTCAACAAATATCATCAAATCATGGACGACTAGTACATTTTACTCGTGTGTTGTATTTTTTTTACGATGTCGTTTTTTTTTTACCCGTGTGTGTGTTTTTTTTTAACGGTCGCGTTTTTTCGTGCTCGTTTTTATTAGTAAAAGTGTTTTTTTTATGTATTGTATTTTTAATTTGAATGAAATGAATTTATTTAGTTTATTTGAAAATGAAAATTGAATAAAAAAAATAAAGTGGTAATGGTGGGGCCCAAATGAAGAGGTTGAGGTTTGTTATGAGTGAGGAGGGGGTTTGTTGTGGTTAGTTGTGGGAAAATGAGATGCTGATGTGGCGCTGAGGTGGCGCGACGATGAGGTTGAGGCTTGTTATGATACCTAGCACTCTAAGATTTCCATTTTGAACAATCTGTAGCAACGTGTCACTAAATGACAGCTAACCAAGATAATGACGCAAGGCTCCGGCTTCATGGTCGTTCAGTTAATGGGAGAATTGAAGGTCTTGCCATGAAGAAACTTATCGAGATCTTAACTCCACATATAATTAAGGAGGAAAGGATTTCACATTTAGTTCATTAGTATTTATAAAGGTGATTAGTTAGAACTCGAGTCAATCTGGCAAGAAAAGTAACCTATAAAACATTCTCACATATTCTCATGGGGAGATCACACACTCTAGCTAGTAGTTGAAAGGTTTATGGATAATTATTAATATTAGTATGACCGGATTCGAACTCGAGACTTCGGGATTGCACACATTACGTATGAGAATGGATGTAAATAATTATAATATATAAAACGTTATTATTATTAATTATTAGTCACGAAATAAATACTTAACGATGGTTAATATTTAACGAGGTTTGGCTAACGGTCGTTAAATGTAAAGCAAGGACTAGAGATGAAATTATAAGTCAGGAAGGATCTAGAATCCCTTTGGGATTGATTGGCCGATCGGTTGGGGTTCCCTAACCCAACCCACACATTAACTTGTCCTCCAAGATTGGTTAACTATAAATACAATCCTATTGTGTTCATTCTAAACCTAATCTTGGTGACTTGCAAACCTAATTTCTCTCCTTCTTCTCCTCTTTTCTTTGTGTGGCGGTGAACTCCCCTTCCCATAGGGTTCGATTTGCTTAACTAAAGAATAAGTATTTGGTTTGTTTAAGTGATCAAGAAACTAGCTTTTCACATCAAATCGCGAAATGCGTGTGTACAAGAACGAAGAACAAGCACGGTTGAGCTTGTGAATCTTGGTGGTCGATTTCATTGGTGGGTGTATAGGTGTTGGTCGACATTCACAAACCCTAATTTATTAGGGTTTTGGGTTTCTTGTTCTTGATCCTAATTTGGGGTTTTTCCATAACCCTATTGCATTGATTCGCAAAAGTGCCTTTTATACTTTTAATTCGGTTAATTAATTTACAAGTATTATTCCTATTACTTCCGATGCATGCTTTGATGATGTTTACTTGTTTTATATACTTGTTATGATTAGTAAAACCAACAGGCATCACGGTATTAATATGTTGTAATTAATTACAGAAACACATAAAAAATTGAATCTTTTAGATTATTATATATGCTTTATGGTTTCTAGGGTTTTGAAAATTGGAACCCTAATTTTTTATTATTGGGTTGATTACCCTTTAATTGTTTATTAGGTTTTATTTTTGTAAAACTTGTAGAAACCCTAGGATTGCATGTATATTTTATGTGGTTTTCATGAATAATGGTTATGTGCCATGATATATGGCATTATCTTGGGATTATAATTGTTGTGAGGATCCATTTGAGAAACATGCATGTTTTGCCATGGAGTATTGTTTTTTGATTAATTGTTAAGTGATATACACATGTTTATTTATTTGATAATATTGAATTGGGAAAGACCTCAATTATACTAATAAAAATTAGTTTATGTGCTATTTGTATACTATTGACTTTGGCTTACGCAATCGACTTGTAGATGTATGTGGCTCATCTACCTTGTAGTTGAAAGCCCTAGTTGATGTATGCATTATTTTACGCCTAGAATTGTTTATTAGGTTTTATCGAAAATAATGCATGTGGCTAATGTTTTTACATATGTTAATTGTTAAGTTATATGTATATTATTTGAGTTCCTTTTAATTTTATTAAAATGCCTTTTGTTTATATTGTATGACATGTTAAGTAAGCAAAAGGGTTTTTTAGAATAGAAAATTAAATGGACTAAATAATGGCGAAAAATTTGATTTGTTTTTCTAAGTATTAAAATCTTGAACTTTTAATCGATTGATGCGACTGTACTAAATGGTTAGAACGGCTCACCCACTAGAACAAACTATAAAGGGTTATTTAAGAAGTGAGCACAGTCTCACACGAATGGATGTCTAAGGTTATGCTTTACGCTTACCGGTCCTCTCACTTACAATGAGTTCGATTGGAGCTACATAGTATAACCATTCTATGTACGAAGCATCTTAGTGCAAAGTTGTAAGTTTCTCAACGCATCGATTAAAACTTTGTAGAATTAAATCTTAGCAATAAAAATCGTTATGTAAGGTTTTCGAAAATATTTGTTATAAAGTTGTATGCATGCTCTCTTATACATAAGTTTGATTACACGTCAAAAATTGTCCCCTTTAAAATTTAAGTTTATGCCATCTAATGATAGAAACACTTTGAAGTTGTAATTTAGTTATGTGAGACCTTGATCTAGATTACAATGACAAAGCGTGATTATTTTGTTGTGTGAGACCTCAGCTTAATGATTGCGGTTTCTAAATTAGACAACTTAATTAAGTTAGTTAGTGAGACCTATGACTTAAGGCATAAGATGGGATAAAACATGGTTACATTTTGCATTAATTGTTTTGGCAAAATTGTAAATCCCATATTTTCTAGGAATTGAAAACTTGTTTGTCAAATATTGTTCTTCGACATACTATTTCTATACTTTTTCATCACTAGCAGATCAACTGATGTGGTGAAACTATGATAATGAGGGTCCTAGATTCAAGGAAAATTCTATGGTTAATATGAATATTGACCTAGGGTATTTTATTTTCTTGAAAGATTTTATTATCGAAAATACTAAAACTGAATTTTGAAAATTCTTTTGATTGTATTAATGCAACATTAAACCGTAAACGTAGTTTGGGCTTTGGTAAATTGATCTAGTTCTGTTTTCAAACGAATGTTTGATCAAGAAAAATTTACTAAAAGACAAACATAAACTCTTTTCCATGGAAGAAGAGTGTGACTCAATCCTATTCCTTTTCATGATTGAGAAAGGTATGATAGGAACATTAGAATGTCAAATTCTAATATAACTCATAGCAACTTTAATAGTTAAGAAAATTGCACACCATGTTTCCTTAAGAGATTTCATTACCCTCTGTTGGTGATTGAATTCTTATATGACATTTTGGTCAACTAGAAAACATGTTTGATATTATATGAGTTATTACATTAGAATCTAGACTAATTACCGAAAAATTGGTAAAAGACAAACTAGTATATTGTATCTAGTTGTTTTGATTTGACCAATTAAAGGTGCTACACACCATTGTGGGATAGTAGACCTATTGAGGAAGAAATTGCATGCTCAATTTTCACAGTTAATAGTATGATGGATGATTCATCATCTACAGAGTAGAATACACTCTTTTAGTACCTAAGTAATTGTTACGAATAGTCTTTGAAAGGAGTTACAAAGTAATAGCACGCTATTTTCACTGGTTAATGAAACACTTACAATGTTGTCAAATCCAGTGGGAGTATGGGTGTATTACTGAATAAGACATTATTGTAACGCTGTCTAATTCGTGGGAGTTACAAGATTTATTATCGTGGTAGTGACTCGATTATTTCTAGATTTTCTTACATTACATTTAAAAATGTAGACATTCATATTCTCAAGGATAGTTATGAACGTTTCCTTGATAATTAAGTGCTCCTACATCTACTTGTAATGCTTATATATCTATGAAACTATCATATTGCTCACATAAACAAACGAATGTCATGGTGTTTATATGCTCTATGGTGTTGTTCTATGCACAAGTGGGAGAAGTATTAATTGTGTGCAAAAGAACAAACACATACAAATATGATTAATGGATTCTCTTGATCGTAAGATAAGAGATTATCGTTCTAATAAGATTGACTTGTTTAGAACATGTGTCAAGATTATAACATAGACTACTTTTATGTCTTATGTCATTCAAAATATAGAAACACTTGAAGTTACATTTTAGTTTAAGTGAGATCTTGGCTAGATTGTAATCTCAAGGTAAATCTCCACTTGTCGTGGGATTGGGCGTGGATGTTTTACAGATTTCTTAAGTTGAACACTTCTTGGAATGACATAAAAATAAATATAGTAAAGTAATACTATCTTAAATATTATGTATTTTTAGAATGACATAAATAGATAGAGTAGTATATTAACTTGAAAATAAATTAATTGAAACCATGATGTGGTGTTCATAATTACTTTAAATTATAAATGTTTATGTGTTTCTTTGTAAAGTCACCAACATGAAGTCTTTTAAAGACTTATAATATAAAGTAAGATATTATAACTGTTATGTCTTTTGACTTAGTCAAAGAATACTCATGTTATAAAGTATGCAATTGGCCTAAAAAATTCTATTATACCATTAAGTTGTCTTAGTTGGTAAATAGGTAAGCAAAAAGGAATATGTTTATCTTATATATTGTTAGATTGTCTTACAATATTAATTCTAACGAAATACTGTATGTATATGGAATGTTCAGTTAGAAGAATCAAACATTTGTTATATTGTTTGATTTAAGATAATAATATCTTCTTTCTTCCAAAAGTTATCAAGGTTAGAAAATTGAGTATTGATTGGATATACTTAATAAAAACTCAAACCTAGAAGATTAATAAGACACCATTTTAGTATGGAATGTGATGAATCACATTGAGTCTTATATATTGAAGTTTTGAATTGTTAAAACTACTTATGGAGTAGGTTATTAACAAACAAGATTTACGAACTGTCAATGTATTTTGTAATATCCCACAAGAAAACAATTTAGTGTTGTTCTAATTGCTAAAGTATTTATAGATAGTCTTTAAATTACAAAAAGCAAGTGGGAGTTTTGTTTAGATCTTAAAGAGATTAAATTACAATTACAAAACACATAATCTTCTAAAATACACTAGTGAATATCATGATGAGGTCAAATATGATATACCTCAAAATGATGGAATTCTCATTCATAGATCCGCAAGGATATCTCAGATATTTGATATGATGAGAAATATGATTTACAGGATCATGGTAAACCTGTTAATCATAATGATATATTACCTAATATTGAATTGTGGTAAATTATTCATACTATGAATGTAAAGATGTTGTCCAAAGAGATAATCAACTTTGTAAACTTGGTTTATCTTAATAAAGATGAGTTTCTTCAAAGGAAAGAAAACCCTAGCGGTTTAAAATTCTTTGTGTAGAAATCATATGGACAAAATTGTACATGTGTTTAATGCATGGCTAGTGACAAGATTATTAACACACTTAAGCAATTAACTGTGATTGAATATTCTTTCCTTGGCACATTAAATATATAATGATTATGATTGTCATACTTATTTTCATTGATATGAAAAATGACAGTTGGATATTAAAACTCTTTGTTGTGTGATTACTTTTACCAGAGGACGATAAGTAATACAAATGAGTTTTATGAATTCACATAATCTTTGGAAATGTACAAACGGCAAGAATCCATGAATGGATATATGCATGCATCTAGGAGATGATTCTTATGTTTAACTATTAAATCCATGTTTTGGTATAAAATTAAAATAAGATAATTTATAAGTATTCCTGAAAGCTAGTGGGAGTATTGTGTTTATTTTCTTTAAATCTTATATGTTGTGGGTAGTAACATTCCATCTAAGCTAAATGTTAAGTTTGGAATGGAATTTCACATGAAAGATTTAGAAAATAAGACATACAACCTTGGAGTATATGTTTATTGTTAATAAACATGGCGGTATTAAATTAATGAGTCTAATAGAACATGATATATCATTTGGAAAATGGATATGTAGAACATGAATTAAATCTTTGTTTAACATAAGGATTTTTCGTACATCATGTTATTGTTGTATCATGCTTGAATGCAAGATGATTTGACAACATTGATATCTAATGAAGTTATTAGATAACTAGTGTAATGAATATTCTAATAGAATACGTTTGAATCTAGAATTACATTCCTCACCTGGTTTGCTCTCAAAATTCTAAGGATGAGCAATACAGCAATTGTTGCATAATTGTCATAGCCAACAAACTTGAAAGTTTGGAAGGTATCAAACATTACACTATAGATATTGAAGTTTACGGAGATTTTAAAGAGCATATTGTTGTTTGTATACAATGATGCTGGTTTAATTGAGATGACACTCAATACTAGTCATGGGAGGATTTCATCCTTGTAAATGGTCATGTGAACTAGTTGTGCTCAACCAAGAGCATAGTTGCATTATACAATAAAGAATTAGAATGCTTTAAACTTTAAAATTGTTTGAAAGTTTGATTGTCATAAATTGGTGTTGAGGATGTCACACACTTTATGAAATATATTATGTGGCAATATCAAGATATTTTGAATGCACACATATAAGAACTTCACTAGTTGAATTCTTGAAATAAGTATTCTCAAAATTTCGATAGATCAAAGTTAGTTGAAATTATGCCTTGTCAACAAGTATGATTGTCATTACTTGAGACATAATTCATTAACAAGTATTATCATGCATTGATCTATTTAGTATTTGGATAAGGGATGTTATGAACAAACATTATTTAAATGGAATAAAAATATTGGTTATGTTTATTTTTCATTTTCTTAATATTATATCCTATATTTGCATGTTTAATCCGTGAATAACTTATGTTATTCAAAAGTCCGTTGTCGATCAATGATGTGGGAATGTCATTGAATTAAGACAAATCTGAGTTTTGGTAGAATATACTTTAAGTATATTGATGCATGGGACATGCCAAATTCACATGATATTCAATGAATTGAATATAGGACAGATCCCAACTTTACATGATGATACTTTATGGATTTTGTCATTAAGTATATCATGAAGTGTTTATCCTCAGACTTGAGATACCAGATAACTGTTGTGAATGTAGTGCATTTGTGTAAGATAGTCTAACGCTATCCGTAAATGGTAGTTATAAGGGCTATTTTCAGAAGTGTTACAAAGTTCATGAGTTATGTTTGTAGTCAAGAGAATTTGTTCATTTGAATTTGTTTCAAAGCATAATACTATATTTGGGCCCCTCGTAGGATTGGCAAGATGTTTGTAAGGCCTTACCCAAGATCTATCTCGAATACGTTCAGATGATTTGGTAATCTTGTTCAATCAAATACAACGAGAAACAGAATATTAACTTATGAAATGACTTGATCCATATTCATAGTTAATGTAGTATTAGTAACAAAAGGATAAGTAAAATGATGAATCATTAAATGGTTTTTTCCAGGAGACCATACTCGATTTGATCTGGGGCATTGGCGTGTGAAAGCTAGACTAACCAATGTCATTACTATATTAAGTAATATCCAAGTGGGAGCTGAAAGGTTTATGGATAATTATTAATATTTGTATGACCGGATTCAATCGAGACTTGGGATTGCACACATTACGTATGAGAATTGATGTAAATAATTATAATATATAAAACGTATTTATTATTATTAGTCACGAAATAAATACTTAACAGTGGTTAATATTTAACGAGGTTTGGCTAACGGTCGTTAAATGTAAACTTAAAGGACTAGAGATGAAATTATAAGTTGGGAAGGATCTAGAATCCCTTTGGGATTGATTGGCCGATCGGTTGGGGTTCCCTAACCCAACCCACACATTAATTTGTCCTCCAAGATTGGTTAACTATAAATACAATCCTATTGTGTTCATTCTAAACCTAATCTTGGTGACTTGCAAACCTAATTTCTCTCCTTCTCCCTCTTTCTTTTGTGTGGCCGGTCGAACTCCCCTTCCCATAGGGATTCGATTTGCTTAACTAAAGAATAAGTATTTGGTTTGTTTCGTGATCAAAAAACTAGCTTTTCACATCAAATCGCTATTAGTACGTGTGTACAAGAACGAAGAACAAGCACACTTGAGCTTGTGAATCTTGGTGGTTGATTTCATTGGTGGGTCGACATAGGGTGGTCGACATTCACAAACCCTAATTTATTAGGGTTTAGGGTTTCTTGTTCTTGATCCTAATTTGGGGTTTCTCCATAAACCCTAATTGCATTGATTCGCAAAAGGGTACGCACATACTTTTAATTGGTTAATTAATTTACAAGTATTATTCCTATTACTTCCGTTGCATGCTTTGATGATGTTTACTTGTTTTATATAATTGTTATGATTAGTAAAACCCAACAGTAGTGAATTGCTCAAGTGAGGAAACACAACAAAGCTGATATAAGAAAAGAAAAATGAACCGGCCAAAGTTACTAAGGTTGAGAAATTAAATGATAGAGAGAAAGATTGATCGATCAAGCTTCACATTATTTGCTGACAAGGTCGGGGCTTAGCCCCTTCTTGTATAAGCAAGGTTTAGCTTGTAGTTGTCATAGTTAACTAGTGACTCATTAATTTCAAAGGGTGACAAGGTAAACTTTAAACAAACGAGTATGGGCTATAAGCCTTAATAATTGGAACGTCTGCTAGCTGAAAAAAGAAAGTAAGCTTTGAGTTTAGATCACCTGAAACATTAGATAATGCTCTTTGACTAAGGATGGTGATCAATGCGTTAGCCTTGGAAGTTCTGTTAGCGGAAAAAAGAAAGTAAGCTTTGTTTTCTTGCAGCAACGAACTGCCAAAATAATCAAAATCTCATCACAAGTGTGTCAAAATTAGCGAAATTATATGATGGAAATGGCTGGCAGTAACTTCATGAGTGTGTTGTTAGATTCTGTTTTGGTTGTGATTGATTTGAACTATTTTAGACCGCATAAGATCAATCCAAATACAATAGTTAAACTGGCTATATATAAAACTTAGTGGTTTGGACTATGCTCAATAATGTCTCGGGTTGGTAATAACTCGTAATCTCGTATTGTTTATGGAAACAGGCTGATACAATAACGATGTCAAAGCCAGCGGCCCAATGTAAAGGTGTACGGATTATAATTTTTTGAGCAATAGTTGCATAAACGGGAGACACTCAACGCAAGTTTCACCCATACATATGAATTGAATTGCTCTAAACTAATCCTAGAGAAAAAAGCCAACAAAGAGATAAGCCAATAAGATGGATGTATAACTGTTATGTATAGGAGCAAATGAGCAATACCTTGAGGGGTGATATGTAATTACTAATTCGTCAATTGTAAATAGACTAGGACTAAAACTTTGTGTCAAGGCTGTAATTACTAATTAGTCAATTGTAAATAGACTAGGACTAAAATTTTGTGTCAAGGCAGTCTAAGACGTTTCAGGATTATAAACTGAGTAGGATTGACATTAAGTGTATGTCGATTGTTTCTAAAGTCTACAAATGGAGGCTTTAATTTAGTTTTTACGTGGTATTATTCTTTGTAAATTTAACGTTAAAAGCTTATTTAAATACGTAGTAACATAAATGTTTAATGTTGTATTGTTTTGTGTGTAATTTTAGGTGATGTTTGTTTATTAAAAGGCTTTAAGTCTAAATATGATTTGCATGTCTGAATTTAAATTTATGATTAAAAAGTATGAATTTAGTTTCATTTTAATCTCAATAAGTGATTGAGAAATTTGAATATGACTCAAATATAAATATCTGATGTGAACAAGAGTTAAGTGAATGAAAAGTATTTTTTAATTGATCATAATATATGAGATACAAAAGGGTATATATAAGATAAACATTAGGGTAAAACCCTAATAGCTAATTAGGCCATGGGATTCTTATAGGTTATATGGGCATCCACATAATATTATTCCTAACACTCCCTCTTGGATGTCCATATTATTAATACGCTTTAAGAATGCTGCCTCATTAAAAACCTTGTCAGGAAAACCCAGTGGGACAAACCATGACTAAGGACAAAAAGAGTGCAACGCGTATTGTCTCCCTCTGATGACTATATCACTTGAGCTCTTTAAGTCATCGCATTCCAATGTTGTAACTTAGTTTCCTAAATGTTGATGTAGGAAGTGCCTTGGTAAATAGATCCGCCAAATTGTCGCTTGAACGAACTTGTTAATATCACCATTCTTCTGTAAGTCATGAGTGAAGAAGAATTTTGGTAAAATATGTTTCGTCCTATCGCCCTTGATATAACCTTCTTTAAGTTGAACAATGCATGTTGCGTTATCTTCATTTAAAACTGTTGGTGCCTACTTTTCTGAAGAATTTCCACATGATCTACATATGTGTTATATCATACTTCTTAGCCAAACACATTCTCGACTTGCTTCATGTATCGCTAGAATTTCTACATGGTTGGATGAAATCGCTGAGATCGTCTGCTTACCTGAACACCATGAATTTGCGATTCCTCCACTTGTAAATGCATATCCAGTTTAAGATCGACCATTGTGAGGATCAGACATTATGGAAGATATATAATCTTATAATATAACTCAAATACCTCTAATCAGTATCCTATAACATATGGACATCCATATTATAATTATCCATAACACTCCCCCTTGGATGTCCATTTGAGGATTATGCCTCGTTAAAACCTTACTAGACAAAAACCCAGTGGGACAAAAATCTAGTGAAGGAAAAAAAATACATAATTCCTTTATACGCTCGAGGATGTTACCTCATTAAAAACCTTGCTGGAAAACCCTATGGGGACAAAACTATGGTCAAGGGAAAAAGAGTGCAACGCGTATCTTCTCTTCCCCTGATGATCACATCACTTAAGCTCATTGAATCAGTGAATGCACCTTAATGTGTCTTGATAGAATCACATGAATAAATACTCTCTACCGTTGTGGTGCATATCCAATTTAAGGATTAAGATACGTCATACATCTCATTTAAGTACATCCTTGTACTTCACATATACACATTTTAGTATGACACATGTAAATTGATATTGTGATCATCATCTTTTAAAGTAAAGGGGTCTTTCTTCATCAATTGACCTCATAAACATGAGCATCATTTATCCATATAAAGATATATAACATATTTCTTTACTTTCATTATGAAAAATGATTTCATCTTTAAGATGTTTAATTCATAAAACAAGACAAAACTTTGTATTTCATTTCAAGGTATTCAACCGTCTCGAAAATCTCTTCATGAGTTTCATTCACATTTACCTCATCAAAACATATGTAACTTATACCATATTCAAATATAAATCTCTTTAAAACTAACATGGGTAAATTTTGTTATTTCAATGGCTCATTTTTAACCAATACCATATTGCCTTTCACTTATATAGTGATATATTAATATTGATCAAGTGTTATTCTTGAAAACTTTCTTATAGGCTTTCAGCATGTTAAATCACGAGACATGCTTCATGCATTTTATATCCCTCATGGAATCTCAACTTCAAATGAGCTCTATTCATTTTCTTTTAGACGCATATCGATTTGTTATCATATCGCCAGACTTATAAATATTAAATAGATTATTGGATCAACCACATGAGATCATGTCTCTATATGCAAAGTCTTTGCGAAAATATTTGTGTGCCATCAATTATGTCTTAAATATAATAATTTCAATTTACTTTAATTTCGCTCTCTCATAATGACCAATGCATATCCAATAATTTAACATATTCATATGTACGGACTTCAAGTCCCAGTAACCATGTCTCGTCACAAGAGATTTTAATCTTTCATTAGTTCTTTGCGTCTTTACTTCTTTTGGCTATTCATTTATACATCTGCACTTCTTGCAGGTATGCTTCCATGATCCTCACCATGATTATAACGCTATCTTATTTATTTACATAATCATTACCATATGTATTATTGTATACAATATCACCATCGACGTCGATTAATTTATATTTTCGATTCCACACTTTACTAGACATTGCAATATATCATTTATTGATATCTCATAGTTTTTTAAGTACCTGGGGTTTTTCAATTACCTTCATGTCTAGTGTCTCTATAGGAGAATTATTATGGGGTCTTTATTACCTAGATTAGACCATCTGAATTTTCTTGCTCTATTTTATCTATTCATTCGAGGAATTTTATTTGGAATCGATTAGTCTATCACGTTTCAGACGTGACATAGACTTACTACCAATCATTGGTTTTCATTTTAGGACATACATTATAATTGGAGCACTAGCAGGGTATATATGATCTAGTCACTTCTTTATGTCACTAAAACAAGCCTGGAAATTACTAGATCTGGATTGTAAATTGTCCCTTCAAGTTCATATCCATTGGTCTGAGGATCAACATTTATATTATAATTCATTTCATATCTCTCGCTGCTCATTCTCCCCCCCTGAATGAATTATCAATTACAACATCCCATATTTGTGCGTTGTGGTGGATTTTCAATACAAGTTTCGCACATTTACATAAACTTTAATGGGAAACATATGGTTCGTGACCATAAAACAATTTATTTGGGGGTATTCATTAATCTTGTTTGCATGATGCGAATTCATATTCATATTTTATAACATGCCCCATAATCTAAGATTTTTGTTCTCATAATTATTGGCTTTGCAATCAACTGAAGATGTTTTATGAACATTTCATCAAAAGCAATTCGCGTATGAACTTGGGCTACATAAAGTTCAACACTTATTCCAATAATCGCCCCCACCATTCTCAATAATACAATGTGGAAAACCGTGCTCTCATTTTATAAGTCGAACCACTAATTACGCTAACCTTAAGTTGCGTATTTGATGATCAATTTGACGATGCATCGATTTTAAAACTCAAAATGATCCACATGGCAGATGTATAGGCCTACATACATCCCTTTTATATTCTTTTCAAAACTTCATAGGACAAAGTCCTTACTTTAATTTGGTAATAATAAGTGAACAATGCACTTCCATTGAAAACAATAAAACTAATCAAATAACCTTTGAAGAACTCAAGGTTCTTGTATATGGTTCGCATCATTATTGATCCAGGATGGTTAACCAGTCATGCCAATAAATAATCCTGGCTCATAAACTCTAGTTTATGACCACATGTGTTTTAGTTGCATCTTGTTATATAAAAGTCAAATTTTCCATAACACGAAGAACTTAATGCATCATCACATTTATCCAATTAAATTGATATAAGTGCTTTTATCGCTTCAACTTAGTTCACTATAGTATGCACATTAGCCCATAGCATTATCAAACAAGAAACACATTTTTTTTTTACTTTTATAAAATTGTACAATTTGCTAAACACATATATACCACTAACCATTCAATAAAATGTCTTGCAGCTAAAATCATATATAATAAATAATGCACACATAAATAACAAACTCGATTACACAATTAGAATCATATAAGACATCTTATTCTTATATTTGATATATCTATATACATAACGTCCATAATTGCTATATTTATTCTGACCAAAGTATTTTCATACTGAGTGAAACACTTTCAATTGGACGAGTTTCATAATATTTTACTAAAAGCTCACTTTTATATCTGGTCATACGCAAATAATAGTCCAAAATTTATCAAGGCACGTCACGTTTCATTTAACCGTTATCTTACACTTTATCATAGATTACCTTAACACAACACAAATCAATTTAGAAGTAATTACATGGCTGATTTCATTCACCAAGTAAGGATAATAATAAGTGAAAGTGATATTATCTATGACCAAGCTTAAGTCACAAAATAATTAACATCGAAATAATCAACCTTAGAATTTATAGATCTCCGTCATTATACAAAATAATCAATTCAAATAACTCATGCTAGAGGGATATAAATATCAAAGTTATAACGTGGCCATATATGATCAGCTATAAACTCAAATTATGCGAAGATTTAACATCAAAATACACTACTATATTAGCATTTTAAAATGATCAAACTCGTATACATATAATCTTTCATCAGTATATGTTAAGGCCAACTTAGTTATAATTCAATAAGATACATTATGACATATAAGTCACCTATGAACATGCATTAATTTACCTATAATACAGTAGTGGTAGTAACACAGTCTTTCATTAATAAATAATTAAGATAAAAAGTGTAGATTTATATAAAAAAGGATAGCTATCTTAGATGGCAAAGAATCAGCCACATCAAACCATAGATGAATCAATTAAGTTAATCATCCTATGTTTTATTTTAATAAAAGCCCTGCTATATGTACATGAGAATACACATAACCGTCAATAAATAGATGAAAAATAATACATATTTAACAAAATGTAATCATATGGGTCACAAGACTTTCAATATAATACATACATAGATCATGCCCAGTTACTGATATAAACTATTGCATTTGATTAACTTTTTTTTTCTCTTATGATTATCAGTATGAAGATCTTAGTACAACATCATAATTCTTCATACAGTTGACATCAAAATAATTAAATCCATGGCATATAAAAGCAGATATCAAAAGTATTGAGCAATTCATAATAGGTTGGAGAGAAATACTTAGTTTAATATACACATGTCATAATTTTACACAAATTAAAATCATTTAAGCTTCACGTAGGAAGAGACAATCACTTAGAATAAATGTAACATCAAAATCAATTTATATGAGAAGTTTTATAAGTTATATTATCAGTCATATGTAGTCATATTCTCGCATGTGATGAGTGACATAATCATTAAGATGCAACTATAATCATTCCTAAAACATATACTAGCAAAAGTGTACATATTGCATATGTCTAGATTAACTTAGCTATGTGGCTTTGTTAACATATAGTATGCTAATATCATTATCGTCTAAGAATTTAATGTGAAAAGGCTAATTCATCCTTCAAACTTTTTTTTCTATTAGCTAAAACTAGAAGGGGGTTGAAAAACTAGAAGGGGGTTGAATAGTTTTACCAATTAAAACTTCGTTTTAAAATATTTAGATCTAATTATGTCAATCTATTTATATGTGTATGTTGGATGTTGATAGATAGGTATGTAAATATGTAAATGCAAAGGTAAAGAGTAAGAAACACAAAACCATGACACGAGTGTTTATAGTGGTTCGGCTACAAGGACACTTTCCTTGTCCTAATCCACTCCCTGAGTCACCTACTCGAGAGTTTGTAAGCACTACACAACACAAACTCCTTATGGCGGAGAAGCCTTCACAACGTCGCCTACTCTTTTTCCGGTACAAGGCTAGACACCGGGTTCTTCCACGAGGTAGAACCAAACCTATCACAACGTCGCCTACACTTACAAGGCTAGATACCGAGTTCCATTATAAAGGAGGAACTACTACCCAACACTACACAACACCTATCCCAAAGGAGACCCACTCCTTATTACAACTTCATCAAGGATATCAATATCCTTGGATACAACCTATCTCTATTTGTACATCGATGCATGATAACATCAAATAGTCCTGAATATTAAGTGTCAATTTCCCCCGATAATGCTCGTTATTTATATCATTTATATGGATTTACGCTTGTTTTCCATTGTTTTCCACTTTCAGGTAAATTACGAGCATTGGAGCTAAAGAGACGCGGAAATGGAAACATTACTAAAGATTTATCACAGTATGCTTATTTTGAAGAAGTACGGCGTAACTCTCTCTCACATCACGCGTAACTATTGCGGACTCAGTAATACCAACTTATCAAGAGGTTACGGCGTAACTCTTCCCAAAGGTTACGACGTAACTACATTAGGTCAAATGAGGATCCACGCCGCTGATACTTACGTCGTAACTAATGCATCACTTACGACGTAACCGTGTTATGTGAAGACTACGCGTAACCAATTATTAGGTTACGCCGTAACTAGCAGATCTAGTGCATTTACGACGGAATAGAAGGTTACAACGTAAACCCTATATTGGTTACGCCGTAACCCGGACTGCCTATAAATACCCCACGAATTCCAGCATTTCTAATCATCCCATTCCACACACAACTCTCTGAGAACGTGGGAAAAAGCTCAAGGCAGGTCTAGGGGAGCATAAGGAGCTGTTTCCAAGGGAGAAGTCACTCCATTATGATAAGCTTTAGCGTTTTATATTTCTTTTACTTTCAATTCATGTATTTCGTACCTTTGAATATTGAATTGATTTGCATGATTAATATGAGCGGCTAAGCACCCTTTGGTGCTAGCCTAGTTATGATTCCTTAATTGTTCTGTTTGCGTTTACCTTTACTTCCGTACAATTATTTCTAAGTGTATGCATGCATAGTTCTTTGGTAGTCACCATTGGTTCGGTAGTTTTGAATGGCGGTAGAGGCCAATTGCCTAGGAGATATGACCAACTGACCCTAGGTGAGCGGACTGAGACGGAAAGGGTAAGATATGACCAACTGACGACCCTTTCTACTTGTGCGATTTGACCAAATGATCACCTATCGTTTGGATGAACTTAAGAACTGGGGGGTGTAGTGTCTAAGTTCCTAATGGCCGGTCACATCTATTTTGAATCTAGCATGTAGCGGTACTTAATGACTTGTCTTAGGGGACCAGGAACAATAGGACTTATGACGGTGCGCCTGATTTCTCCTGTGGTGGCATATTTGCTGATAGGTTAGGGCGAATTGACCAAATGCTGTCCTCTCGAATTTGACACCACCTGAAGTAATTGGAAGTAGGTAGACGTAGACATAACTAGCTAGGAGGATTGACTAGGTTAGCACCACTATTCCTCTATTGATTTCCCTTTACCCATTTATTTACTTGCTTTTATTCTGCATTAGTAGTTTAATTAATTAATCCTACTATCGAAAACAATTATTCGTGACACTAGACTTAGTAATAATCCAACACACATAGCTCTTGGGACGACCTCAGCTTTACCATTTACTACACTACATGCGACCGGGTACACTGCCCGTTAGTGCATTAGGGTAGACCATAGGTATAGAGAGACACTATTAATATTAAGACTGGTCAAGTAAAACCTGCATCAAGTTTTGGCGCCGTACGGGGAGTTATATTAGGATTTTTATTTAAGTCCTTTAAAAATTTTGTTTTGATATTATGGCTCTTACTATGAATGATTATCTCACCACCTCTAAAAGTAAACAGGGAATCACCATTCCAGCTCTTGAAGAAAATGTTAAATTCAATTTTGGGGACTCGTCTTGATGAACTGAAAAGATGCTGCTTTTATGGAACCAAAGACAAAGAAGCACACGAGCACATCGCAAAGGTATGCGAGATCGCCGATTTATTCCATGCACCTAGGGTCTCCAGAGATCATGTTATGATGAGGGCTTTCCCTTTTACCCTAAAAGGAAGAGCTAGAGATTGGTTAAAGAAACTTCCATAAGGATCTATCACAACGTGAAATGCATTTAAGAAGGCTTTTCTTAAGGAATACCGAACCCCTGCAAAAATCCTTCAACAAGTTGATGAAATTAGAAGGTTTAGCCAAATCTATGATGAACCACTATTTACAGCTTGGGAAAGATTTAACGAAACCATCCTAAAGTGCCCCGAGCATAAACTCAACAAACACGAGCAACTGCAAATATTCTACAACGGGTTGAACATAAAGACTCGGAAATTGTTAGACTCTAAAGAACCTATACCATTGATGACTACTGATAAAGGATGGATAAGAGTTGAGGAAGTTGCGCTCCATTCGTCATCATGGAATGAAGATCGAGATGAAGATCCTATCGAGATACAATCAGTGATAAAAAATCTGGAGGAATTTGAAGTAGATATGCAATCTTTGACTGAGGAAGTCAAGATGGTAAAATACAATTTCAATAAACTCATTGATGGGAGAGTAACGGATCTTGAAAAGGCTGTGAAGATGCTAGTTAAAGAATCTAGCAGAAAACATGATGAGAGCGAAAAATTGGTTTGGAATCTCAAGCGAGATTACGACAAAGCACTAAGAACACAAGCAGCTGCTATTAGAAGACTTGAAAATCAAGTGGGAAAACTCGCGGAATCTATCTGAGTAAGAGATGAACGGGACTTACCTAGCACGACAGAAACAAATCCTCGAGATCTGGCTCACGCTATTACAACCAGAAGTGGATTAAACTATAAGGAACCAGCTTATCATTCGAACTCGAATGATCTGACTAACGAAACGCCCCAAGATAACAATAAAGAAACCGAGGAGGCTCAACCTTCTGTCGAAAAATTCCGTCCCTACATTCCACCAATTCCATTTCCGGGAAGAATTAAGAAGGAACAAGAACGGGTGCTATTTCATAAATTCATGGAGAAAATACAACAACTCAGCATTAATATTCCTCTCGTTGAAGCTTTGGAGCAAATGCCGAAATATGCCAAATTTATGAAGGATCTCCTTACCCATAGAAGACTTTCTGATCGGACGCAGATAACTTTAAATCAAAGATGCTCTGCTGCTCTTTTAAAAGACATGCCTCTCAAAGAAGAAGATCCAGGGAGTTTCACTTTACCTTGCACTATCGGGGGAATTTTATTCAACAAGGCCCTTGCCGACCTTGGGGCAAGCATTAGTCTTATGCCATTCTCTCTTTATTCACGTTTGGAGTTGGGAGAGCTAAAACAAACTAGAATGTGTATTGAGCTGGCTAATAAAACTACTCAATATCCGAAAGGGATTGCTAAAAATGTTCTTGTCAAGATCGATAAATTTGTCTTCCCGGTCGACTTCGTGGTCCTTGATATGGAAGAAGATGATATCCCTATTTTGCTCAGAAGACCCTTTCTTGCAACCGCACATGATATGATTGATGTCTTTAACAAGAAGATTTCGTTGGAGATTGGTAATGATAAGATCACCTTCGATCTTTAAAAGTCAATGAGATATGCTTCTTTCACTGATGACAACCTTGATGATCTCGACCTTATCAAAGCTAACACTCAGAAACATGCCCAAGAGTGTTTTCTTCCTGACCCTTTGAGATCATTAAAATTCGAAGATAATGATGGGACATCTAGCGATGAAGAAAGTGAAACAGAGGAACTGACCACAAAGAATCAGACGGTATGTTCAGCAAATACCCCGAAAGAAGCTGATGCTCCCCCAAAACTTAAGGAGTTACCTCCTCATTTAGAATATGCATTTATCAATGGAGATCGAAGTTATCATGTTGTGATTTCCTCTATATTATCTAACGAAGAAAAGGAGTCATTACTACAGGTTTTAAGCAAGCACAAAGGGGCAATTGCATGGAAAGTCTCTGACATTAAAGGAATTAACCCTTCATATTGTTCCCACAAGATACTTATAGAAGATGATTTTAAACCTGTAGTGTAACCACAAAGGAGATTAAACCCTAAAGTACAAGACGTTGTGAAAGACGAAATCATTAAGCTCCTGGATGCGGGTCTAATTTACGCTATTTCTGATAGCCCTTGGGTTAGTCCCATTCATGTTGTGCCAAAGAAAGGAGGAATGACAGTGGTCACCAACGAAGATAATGAGCTGATACCAACTAGGACAGTCACTGGCTGGAGGGTGTGCATTGATTACAAAAAATTAAATGATGCTACACGAAAGGATCACTTCCCCCTTCCATTTATCGATCAGATGCTAGAAAGACTCTCTGGACATGAGTATTACTGCTTCCTCGATGGATTCTCAGGTTACTTTCAAATTCCTATTGCCCTTGAGGATCAAGAGAAGACAACGTTCACTTGCCCTTACGGAACATTCGCCTACCGAAGGATGCCTTTTGGACTATGTAATGCTCCCGCCACATTCCAACGGTGCATGACTGCTATATTCTCTGATATGTGTCAAGATTTTATGGAAGTCTTCATGGATGACTTCTCGATTTTGGTAACTCTTTCTCATCTTGTCTTAATAATCTATCTAAAATGCTTGCCAGGTGTGAAGAAACCAACCTTGTCCTTAATTGGGAAAAATGTCATTTTATGGTTAAAGAAGGGATTGTTTTGGGGCATAAAATTTCTCAAACTGGGATATAAGTTGATAAAGCTAAGGTTGACGTTATTTCTCGACTACCTTATCCGACCAACCTAAAAGGCATTAGGAGTTTTCTTGGGCATGCAGGATTCTATAGACGATTTATAAAAGATTTTTCTAAAACTGCAAAACCTATGACCCAACTCCTAATGAAAGATGCTAAATTTGATTTTAACGATGATTGCAAAAAAGCTTTTGACATTTTAAAAGAAAAACTGACTACTGCCCCGGTTATTATTGCTCCTGACTGGGGGAGCGATTTTGAACTCATGTGCGATGCTAGTGACTATGTTGTGGGTGCTGTTTTAGGACAGAGGGTGGATAAAAAATTTAAACCCATTTATTATGCTAGTAAAACCTTAAATGAGGCACAAAAATGAGGCACAAGAGCATTACCCAACTACTGAAAAAGAGCTCCTTGCTGTAGTCTATGCCTTTGATAAATTCAGATTTATTTAGTAATGTAAAAAACTGTTGTCTACACTGACCATTCTGCTTTGAAGTACTTATTTAGTAAACAGGATGCCAAACCAAGATTGATAAGATGGGTACTTGTTAGGAATTAGAAAATTCAGTCGTTAAAGAATCGGTCACCTCAAGTATTTGTATTCGATAGAAAGCTCGTAGTCATAGTCAAGTTATGTTAGTAAGTAGTATGTTAAGTAACACCGTGGAGGACGGACGGGTCTTTACCCACTGTATGCCTGATCTACAGCCCGTAGGTGGCGTTTATTTGTAAGACACTATAAATACCCTCTACCTCCCAAGGTAGAGGGTTGGAGCTTCGATACCATTTTTCTTTGTTTCACATAGTTCCCAACTCTCTTCCCTTTCTCTCTCTAGAACTTTCTCTCTCTAAACTACTTGAACGCCTCATATGATTATGGTTTAGTGTGTTTGTGAAATCCAATATCTAACAATTGGTATTAAGAGCCATGGTTTGATCACTCATCTTTCATGCTCTTTGTTTTGGTGGATTTCATAAGGTTTTTGAGGTATTAAGTGTTTATGAGAGTTTGAATCATTTGGACAAGTTCTAGTGTTAAAGTTTTGAATTTTGCTTGTACTTTTGTGTTTAGGATCATCATATGTGTTTATGTTTTGAATTGGAAGGCTTAAATCAGTGTGGTTTGGTTGTTTTTGATTGATAAAGTGGTTATTTGTGAACTTTGTACAAAGCGAGTTGAGTCTCGTACTTTTGTTTCTTCGAAGTGAGTTGCTTTGTTACTGGATGCGAGTTGGTATATGCGACTTGGATATTTAGCGAGTTGACTCTTTAAGCGACTTGGGTTCTAAGCGAGTTGTTTCTTTAAGCGACTTGAGTTCTAAAGCGACTTGGCTATTAAGCGAGTTGTATAGCTATCGAGTTAGTTTAAGCGACTTGGCAATTAAGTGAGTTCTGTCTGTTTGCGACTTGCTATTAAGCGAGTTGTCTATATATGCGACTTGGCTATTAAGCGAGTTGATTCCTTAAGCGACTTGTTTCATTAAGCGAGTTGGTTCTTTAAGCGACTTGTTTATTCAAGCGAGTTGGGTGGCTTGCGTGTTGATAACTAAGTGAGTTGATTGTTTAGCTACTTGTCTATTAAGTCTTGTTACTTCTTTGTGCTACATTCTTACGGTTGTTCTTTTGGTTTAGTAAAATCTCGTGAAAGAATTAATTTCCCGGTTTAATTAAGGAATAGTAAAATCCCGAAGAGCTTGTAATCATGTCAAACATCATACCTACTATCGTTTCTTCTGTAGCTGAGGACGTTCAAGCAGCTGGATCAGATACTCGTCCACCTTTGCTTGATAGAACTGATTATGACTCATGGGCTCAATGAATCCGATTGTACTGTCTTGGAAAGGAAAATGGGGTCAACATTCTCAAATCCATTGATGAAGGACCTTATCAGGTTGAGACTACAAGAGACTTAATTGATACTGTTGCAGATGGAACAATGATGTATGGAATGGACAGACCAAAGATGTATGATGAGCTCAGTGATAAGGAGAAAAAGAGATTCGATGCTGATATCAGGGCTTCTAACATTATTCTTCAGGGTCTTCCAAAAGATATCTACAAGCTTATCAATCACAACACTGAAGCCAAGGCAGTTTGGGATAATGTCAAAATGCTTCTCTCAGGTGAGAGTGTCTATGAATACTACGTGAGATTCCATAAGCTTGTAAATGACATGAGGAACATCAAAATGACCATGCCAAACATTCAGCTAAACTCAAAGTTTGTGAACACCATGAATCCCGAATGGCACAAGTTTGTCACCTCTGTGAAGCTAACAAAAGGATTGAAGAATACAAACTATGAGCAACTCTATGCATTCCGTCTTCAGAATGAGAGGCATGCTATGTTTGAAAAAAGGATTCTTGATCAGTTCAAAACCAACCAGGGAGAGACAAGCTCATCAAATGATTCAACTGCCTTTTACACAAATGTAGGAATTACTACCAAAGCTTCTCAAGTTATACCCATAGGTAATGGTAATCTCAAACTCATTCCCGATCCAATGTTCAAACAAGCTGATGCTGATGCAGCCATGGGAAACCTCATTAATCAACTAGCTCTCATGATTAGTCAAAACATGAACTCTCTCCCACACACCAACAACAACCTCAGAACAGCATCCAATCCACACAATCAAGCCACTGTCAGAGATGGGAAGGTTATGGTGCAGCCAGTTGAAGAAAGGCAGTACGAACAAGGAAGAGGTGAAGTTGGTAGAGGATATGTGGGAAATCCGAATCAGGGAAGGATTGGAAATCAAGGACATGCAAAGCCAATCAAGTGCTACAACTGTGGTGGTGATGGACACATAGCAAGGAACTGCACATCTCCAAAACGTCCACAGAATGCAGAATACTTCAGAGACAAGATGTTGCTCGTGGAAGCTCAGGATAATGGTGCAGCTTTGGATGAAAAGGAGTTGTTGTTTCTTGCTGAGGGCAATGCCAAGACATATTGTGACAATCCGTCAATTTTCCGGCTATTATTTATATCAGAATACGCGAGTTATTTATTTTCTGACCATTATAACTCTTAAACGAGTAGTTATCTAGTGTTTTCCCAAGTCTTGGCACCACACGCGTACCGACACCATAATAAAATTGACGTAAAATTTATTTTCTAATGTCAAAGTAATAATAATACCATATTAATCCACTCGTCAAAACGTCTCCGAAAATATAAAATTTATAAAATACGGATACCCGAATAATATTCTACATAATTTAACGTTATCCTGTACGGAACAAATTATACAGTACAAGGTACATATAATACACTAAATAATAATAATAACAAAAATACATCTCCTTGTCTTCTTTCCTCACTCACGACAAAACAAGAAACAGAGAAAGAAAATATATGCAATCTCCATCTTCAACCTCTAGACCTATACCACCCTAGCAAATCGAATCTCCCAAAAGAGATAATCCAACATGCCTAAACCTCCATATCCTCATCTCTCTTACCATATTCATGAAAGTTTTTGATCTCACCAAATCCTCCTTTGATGCGCCTGTTACAATTCGTACGAATCCAATGAGAATCAAGATAAAATCACACAAGAGAAACAAATCTTCACACCAATCTAGCTTGAGCCAAAAGTCCAAGATATTCTTTGTTTTTGGAAGCTAACTGAATTTGGCTTCAAACCAAGACCAAGAGAAGAAAGATAACCAAACTCCTCCTCAACATACTCCTATATTTCTAGTCGAATTTCAAAAGCTCCAAACTCAGTTTCTCATTATCACTTTCACAAAAATTAGGGTTTGGTAAATCAAAGGGCTTTTTGAAATTACCAAAGGGGTTTTGTTATTCAAGGTCTAAGGAGTCCAAATCAAGCTTCAATTTGTTCAAATTCATCCTAGTTCGTGTGCAATTGAAGTTGTTGTGTTGGTTCTTCATCACTCTCGACCCACCAATTTATTTTGTAAGAATAAGACTTGTTATTTTGGATTATTATTCAATCTTTTTATAATTCGTATTTTGTATGTCAAGTTGGTTAATCTTGTGTGGCAAAATACTAACTAACTCTAGATTTGGCTCATAGATTAGAAGTGCTTATTTTTGTTTTCTTTTGCTTAACTTTGTGAATATTGGCTTATTATGTTAATATTGAGATAAAAATGGTTTTGAAATGAGTTTTAGTTGGCACCCTTTGTATGACCGAGACCCACTGTCAATAGTGGGGTTGATGCCTTTCTTGCTCATTTGCTCACAATATGAAATATTAATAACTTAGTAAACTAAATGGTTTTGGTTTTGTATTTGTTTGTATGTCGATATTCTCCGAGGGTAACTTTGTTATGTTCACTTTTCTCTACACTCAGTGTTTCAACCTCAAAACTTAATGAATAAAATGCGTATGTTTTGTTATACTTACTGATGGTCCAAGATTAGTATTAAACATGGTTTAACTTTTTCCTTATTTTTATCTATTGTACTATGAAAATGAGTTAAACTAGTACATTGGGTAGGTTGTGTGCGTGAGCCATTTTGACTGTGGGTCGAGCTCTCTTGAGCCCAACAAAATCCAACAGTAAAAGTGCAATTGGTTTTACTCATTTTCTAAAATTTTCAATCTCTAATTCACTAAACTAAATGGTTAAAAGGTAATGATTTTTGTTTGGTTTTGCTATTAAAAGGCTAAGAGTTGCATTGGATGGTTTGGTTGTTTGCCGCGGGTGTGTTGGGCCGAAGCCCACACCGAACCAAACTAATGCCCGAACTACTTATTTGATTCCGGCTTTAATTTACTAAGACGATCATGACTTAACTTTTTGACATGCTTAAAGCTACGCGACTTGTTTTATTCTAAATCATATTTTTTTTAAAACTAAATATACTCAACATGTAAGACTATAAGCCATTTATATAAATCTAAAACTTATAAAAACTAAATTTGACATTCGATTTTAAATATTAACTCGAATATTGAAACTTGATAGAAACTATTATTATAAAAACTTTCGACATTAGTCATCAAACAAATAAGGTTAGACATCCGGGTCATGCCCAATCTTTTTCCAAAAACTTACACTTATAGCTAATAAAAGTATTTCAATATAAACTCTTTTAATAAAACCATCACTTATAGTATATTTAATATACTTTTATCATTAACTAGTATTAATCATATATAAATATACTTTTAATAACTTTTGATTATAATCCATTAACGTCTAATATTATATGTAATTATTTTCCGTACGTTGTCTTTCGGTTGCCATCGAACCGAAGATTCTTTCGTCATTGATATTTTCTTATTATGTGCTTATGCACTTCCAAGAGCCAAAATCTACAAAAAATTATATTAAACATTAATCATTGCCACACAAGCAACAACAAAACAATTATTAAATCTTGTCGAGTCAAAATCATGAATAAAGACTAAATTTGCCATACTAATCTAGGTCACGTGTCGGTGCCATCCAATAATTCTATTTGACTGTTGCTTTAGACTACTAATTGCCAAGGTGAGTATTCACAGCCCCCTTTTTAATGTTTTACTTATTTGGGGTGAAATGCATGAATATAAACTTAAATTGTTTTCCTTGAACTATTTGATATATTTTGAACCCTTAAACTTAATTATAAATTTATGACTTGTTTGAACTTGATGGACCGTACGTCCTTGACCAAAATTCTCCCATGTTCGGAGCAATGCCGAGTCTCCCATGTTCGGAGCAGTCTTAATTGATAGTATATAATAGTTGTTATGATGTACTGTTCGTACATTCGCATTGTTAGTCCCCTATTGGTTTGCCGTTCGCACTCCAATTATACGTACCGTTCGTACGGCTCCCTTGTGTGGAGCAGTAGATAGTATGGATAGCGCTATTAGAGGTCGGCCAACCTCTCGTTCCCCTGTCTACGGAACGCATATTATTTATTTTAGGGGCTTTGCCGCATACTTTATTATATACGAGGCTTATTTTGACCATATGTGCATTATTCACTTGACTTAAAATATGGAAGTGTATGTGAATTTATATGTTACAAGTCTTGTATGGGCGGGATTTTGTAACATAGCGATTTGACATGACATTTGCCAATTAGACCTTCAAAAATCGGTATTTTATTTTACATAAAAACCGTGTACTCACCAACTATTTTTATAGTTGACCCGTTTTTCTCATGCATTCTGTGATCGTTGTTTAGCTTATATTATGAAGATCTTAAATAAAGGAGTCGTCACAAGTTATCTGGGTCGTCATGTAGTAAAATGTTATCTTTTGGAAGTCAAACTTTATGTTTCAATTGCCAAGGTCGGCTAGAACCTTGTTGTAATGTTACAATATTTCTTTAAATTTAAATTATGGTATTGTACTATATCTCTTTGCGATGTATATTGATTATGTTACACCTCGCGTTTTCGCCTCGGCGGGTGTGACAGATTGGTATCGAGCAGGTTATAGTGAATTCCGATTTTTCTAAAATAAAAATCGCAACTATAACCCAAAAATAAAGTTTCTTAAAACACGGAACATCATACGAGACGACTAGCACCAACATTGCATCGTTACTCCTAAATTATGCATAGCCTGTACACCTATGCATAATTCAGGAGGAATCATATGATGATGAGATTAGTAGCCTCGGATCATGTTTGGTCGAGTCTTAAAGAGTCTGATCACCTAGAACTGCATTAATCGCGTGAGTATGCATAACATGTTTATATGTCCATTATACCTTATATACATTTTATGTATGCATTCTTCTTGCTATATATTATGACCTGATAGGCTAGGCACGTTCTTGTTCTCGTCACATTACACTCACTACCTATCGCCGTACCGAACATCATCCGCAATTGTCTCACTCAACCAAACGCTTTGGCCTATTGTAGAATCATGACTACAAGGAACACCCGTTCAGGAAGCATCAACAATGAAGCCCCAAGAGACAGTGCTGCTGGATTGGCGGATCTCCTCACTCAGATTGTCGCACACATTGATGCAGGACGAGCCAATGAGGGAGCTGGTACCTCGACCAATGGCCACGGATGCAGCTATAAGACCTTCATGTCATGCAGGCCAAAGGAATTTCAGGGCACTGAGGGTGCCATTGGCCTGCTATCATGGTTTGAGAATGTAGAGTCGAAACTTAGCATCACTAAATGTGCTGAAGGAGATAAGGTTGAGTTCTCTGCGGGTCTACTTCAGGGTCGGGCACTGACCTGGTGGAACAACCAGCTGCAGACCAGAGGGAGAGAAGCTGCAAATGGATTATCTTGGGAAGAATTCAAGAAGCTACTAACTGAGGAGTATTGCAGGAAGGATGAAGTGCAGAAACTGGAAGCGAAATTCTGGAACCATTTGATGGTAGGAGTAGAAGTCGACAAGTACACAATTCGCTTTCACGAGCTAACCAGGATGGTTCCCCACATGGTCTCTACTGTGGAGCTGCTGATTGATCGCTACATTTGGGGTTTGATCCCTGAGATCAGGAGAGATGTCACCTCATCCAAGCCAACTACTCTGCAAGCTGCTGTGGGAATGGCATACCGCTTGACTAATGACGTGATCAGGTCTGGAGGTCTAGCAAAAACAAACGACAATAGGCGAAAGCGACATGAGGATCACCATGGAAGCCGAGACCAGGACCATCAAGACAAGAGGCAACGAGTGACCAGGAACTATGGAGTGACGACTCAGGAGCGCAGAGGATATGCAGGTCCACATCCTAAGTGCACTCGATGCAACCTCCATCACATAGGAAATTGCCCTAAGTGTAACGTGTGCCGAAAGACTGGCCACATTAGTCGGAATTGCTCAGACAGAAATGGAAACCAAGGACGAAGGCTAACATGCTACGAGTGTGGAAGTCCGGATCACCTTCGGAACACATGTCCTAAGCTGAATAGGGCACAAAAGTCGGAGCACGGTAGCATGACTCTCGCGTTAGCACTTGATGAAGATAACCCAAACCGTGGAGGCAATGTCAGCCCAGCTCGCGGTCGAGCATACTTCTTGGGCACTAAGGAAGCTCGCTAAGACACAAGAACTGTGACGGGTACATTCTTTTGATCACCCACCTTATTTCAGTACCTTCTAGTTCTAGTTCATGGCATTGATTAGTGTAGGACCTTGCATCATGAGCCTTAGTTTAATTGCTGCCTTATCACTAATCTGAGCACCCTACTATTAGTTGATTTGATTGGTTTAGAAGATTTCAAACTCGAGCCAAACTTTCAAAAGGTCTCTTACATATATGAGAAGCCATCTCTCTTTGACAACTTGTTTCCTAGCTTGATCTAGTGACAGTTCTTGTTTGATGAGTTGCGAAAACCAAGTTGGAATCAAGTTGTTACTCAACCTACACAACTTAAACAAAAGACCGGTCAGGTCGACAAGTTGTGAAAATTCACCAACTAAGAGTCTTTTGAGGGCAAGGCTCGAGAATGAGAAAGTTTGAACCATTAAAATGTACGCCTGTAGTGTAGACGGACTGAATCTCGAGGACGAGATTCTTTTTAAGGCTGGCAGACTGTGACAATCCGTCAATTTTCCGGCTATTATTTATATCAGAATACGCGAGTTATTTATTTTCTGACCATTATAACTCTTAAACGAGTAGTTATCTAGTGTTTTCCCAAGTCTTGGCACCACACGCGTACCGACACCATAATAAAATTGACGTAAAATTTATTTTCTAATGTCAAAGTAATAATAATACCATATTAATCCACTCGTCAAAACGTCTCTGAAAATATAAAATTTATAAAATACGGATACCCGAATAATATTCTACATAATTTAACGTTATCCTGTTCGGAACAAATTATACAGTACAAGGTACATATAATACACTAAATAATAATAATAACAAAAATACATCTCCTTGTCTTCTTTCCTCACTCACGACAAAACAAGAAACAGAGAAAGAAAAGATATGCAATCTCCATCTTCAACCTCTAGACCTATACCACCCTAGCAAATCGAATCTCCCAAAAGAGATAATCCAACATGCCTAAACCTCCATATCCTCATCTCTCTTACCATATTCATGAAAGTTTTTGATCTCACCAAATCCTCCTTTGATGCGCCTGTTACAATTCGTACGAATCCAATGAGAATCAAGATAAAATCACACAAGAGAAACAAATCTTCACACCAATCTAGCTTGAGCCAAAAGTCCAAGATATTCTTTGTTTTTGGAAGCTAACCGAATTTGGCTTCAAACCAAGACCAAGAGAAGAAAGATAACCAAACTCCTCCTCAACATACTCCTATATTTCTAGTCGAATTTCAAAAGCTCCAAACTCAGTTTCTCATTATCACTTTCACAAAAATTAGGGTTTGGTAAATCAAAGGGCTTTTTGAAATTACCCAAGGTCTAAGGAGTCCAAATCAAGCTTCAATTTGTTCAAATTCATCCTAGTTCGTGTGCAATTGAAGTTGTTGTGTTGGTTCTTCATCACTCTCGACCCACCAATTTATTTTGTAAGAATAAGACTTGTTATTTTGGATTATTATTCAATCTTTTTATAATTCGTATTTTGTATGTCAAGTTGGTTAATCTTGTGTGGCAAAATACTAACTAACTCTAGATTTGGCTCATAGATTAGAAGTGCTTATTTTTGTTTTCTTTTGCTTAACTTTGTGAATATTGGCTTATTATGTTAATATTGAGATAAAAATGGTTTTGAAATGAGTTTTAGTTGGCACCCTTTGTATGACCGAGACCCACTGTCAATAGTGGGGTTGATGCCTTTCTTGCTCATTTGCTCACAATATGAAATATTAATAACTTAGTAAACTAAATGGTTTTGGTTTTGTATTTGTTTGTATGTCGATATTCTCCGAGGGTAACTTTGTTATGTTCACTTTTCTCTACACTCAGTGTTTCAACCTCAAAACTTAATGAATAAAATGCGTATGTTTTGTTATACTTACTGATGGTCCAAGATTAGTATTAAACATGGTTTAACTTTTTCCTTATTTTTATCTATTGTACTATGAAAATGAGTTAAACTAGTACATTGGGTAGGTTGTGTGCGTGAGCCATTTTGACTGTGGGTCGAGCTCTCTTGAGCCCAACAAAATCCAACAGTAAAAGTGCAATTGGTTTTACTCATTTTCTAAAATTTTCAATCTCTAATTCACTAAACTAAATGGTTAAAAGGTAATGATTTTTGTTTGGTTTTGCTATTAAAAGGCTAAGAGTTGCATTGGATGGTTTGGTTGTTTGCCGCGGGTGTGTTGGGCCGAAGCCCACACCGAACCAAACTAATGCCCGAACTACTTATTTGATTCCGGCTTTAATTTACTAAGACGATCATGACTTAACTTTTTGACATGCTTAAAGCTACGCGACTTGTTTTATTCTAAATCATATTTTTTTTAAAACTAAATATACTCAACATGTAAGACTATAAGCCATTTATATAAATCTAAAACTTATAAAAACTAAATTTGACATTCGATTTTAAATATTAACTCGAATATTGAAACTTGATAGAAACTATTATTATAAAAACTTTCGACATTAGTCATCAAACAAATAAGGTTAGACATCCGGGTCATGCCCAATCTTTTTCCAAAAACTTACACTTATAGCTAATAAAAGTATTTCAATATAAACTCTTTTAATAAAACCATCACTTATAGTATATTTAATATACTTTTATCATTAACTAGTATTAATCATATATAAATATACTTTTAATAACTTTTGATTATAATCCATTAACGTCTAATATTATATGTAATTATTTTCCATACGTTGTCTTTCGGTTGCCATCGAACCGAAGATTCTTTCGTCATTGATATTTTCTTATTATGTGCTTATGCACTTCCAAGAGCCAAAATCTACAAAAAATTATATTAAACATTAATCATTGCCACACAAGCAACAACAAAACAATTATTAAATCTTGTCGAGTCAAAATCATGAATAAAGACTAAATTTGCCATACTAATCTAGGTCACGTGTCGGTGCCATCCAATAATTCTATTTGACTGCTGCTTTAGACTACTAATTGCCAAGGTGAGTATTCACAGCCCCCTTTTTAATGTTTTACTTATTTGGGGTGAAATGCATGAATATAAACTTAAATTGTTTTCCTTGAACTATTTGATATATTTTGAACCCTTAAACTTAATTATAAATTTATGACTTGTTTGAACTTGATGGACCGTACGTCCTTGACCAAAATTCTCCCATGTTCGGAGCAATGCCGAGTCTCCCATGTTCGGAGCAGTCTTAATTGATAGTATATAATAGTTGTTATGATG
The DNA here is from genome assembly GCA_910596185.1 of Chrysanthemum makinoi. Lineage (NCBI taxonomy): Eukaryota > Viridiplantae > Streptophyta > Magnoliopsida > Asterales > Asteraceae > Chrysanthemum > Chrysanthemum makinoi. Next base: position 161,747,852 of record OU343216.1, on the reverse strand, counting down.
TACTGTTCGTACATTCGCATTGTTAGTCCCCTATTGGTTTGCCGTTCGCACTCCAATTATACGTACCGTTCGTACGGCTCCCTTGTGTGGAGCAGTAGATAGTATGGATAGCGCTATTAGAGGTCGGCCAACCTCTCGTTCCCCTGTCTACGGAACGCATATTATTTATTTTAGGGGCTTTGCCGCATACTTTATTATATACGAGGCTTATTTTGACCATATGTGCATTATTCACTTGACTTAAAATATGGAAGTGTATGTGAATTTATATGTTACAAGTCTTGTATGGGCGGGATTTTGTAACATAGCGAGTTGACATGACATTTGCCAATTAGACCTTCAAAAATCGGTATTTTATTTTACATAAAAACCGTGTACTCACCAACTATTTTTATAGTTGACCCGTTTTTCTCATGCATTTCAGGTGATCGTTGTTTAGCTGATATTATGAAGATTTTAAATAAAGGAGTCGTCACAAGTTATCTGGGTCGTCATGTAGTAAAATGTTATCTTTTGGAAGTCAAACTTTATGTTTCAATTGCCAAGGTCGGCTAGAACCTTGTTGTAATGTTACAATATTTCTTTAAATTTAAATTATGGTATTGTACTATATCTCTTTGCGATGTATATTGATTATGTTACACCTCGCGTTTCCGCCTCCGGCGGGGTGTGACAGATTGGTATCAGAGCCAGGTTATAGTGAATTCCGATTTTTCTAAAATAAAAATCGCAACTATAACCCAAAAATAAAGTTTCTTAAAACACGGAACATCATACGAGACGACTAGCACCAACATTGCATCGTTACTCCTAAATTATGCATAGCCTGTACACCTATGCATAATTCAGGAGGAATCATATGATGATGGGATTAGTAGCCTCGGATCATGTTTGGTCGAGTCTTAAAGAGTCTGATCACCTAGAACTGCATTAATCGTGTGAGTATGCATAACATGTTTATATGTCCATTATACCTTATATACATTTTATGTATGCATTCTTCTTGCTATATATTATGACCTGATAGGCTAGGCACGTTCTTGTTCTCGTCACATTACACTCACTACCTATCGCCGTATCAGAACATCATCCGCAATTGTCTCACCAAATGCTTTGGCCTATTGTAGAATCATGACTACAAGGAACACCCGTTCAGGAAGCATCAACAATGAAGCCCCAAGAGACAGTGCTGCTGAATTGGCGGATCTCCTCACTCAGATTGTCGCACACATTGATGCAAGACGAGCCAATGAGGGAGCTGGTACCTCGACCAATGGCCACGGATGCAGCTATAAGACCTTCATGTCATGCAGGCCAAAGGAATTTCATGGCACCGAGGGCGCCATTGGCTGCTATCCTGGTTTGAGAATGTGGAGTCGAAACTTAGCATCACTAAATGTGCTGAAGGAGATAAGGTTGAGTTCTCTGCGGGTCTGCTTCAGGGTCGAGCACTGACTTGGTGGAACAACCAGCTGCAGACCAGAGGGAGAGAAGCTGCAAATGGATTATCTTGGGAAGAATTCAAGAAGCTACTAACTGAGGAGTACTGCAGGAAGGATGAAGTGCAGAAACTGGAAGCGGAATTCTGGAACCATTTGATGGTAGGAGTAGAAGTCGACAAGTACACAATTCGCTTTCACGAGCTAACCAGGATGGTTCCCCACATGGTCTCTACTGTGGAGCAGCTGATTGATCGCTACATTTGGGGTTTGATCCCTGAGATCAGGAGAGATGTCACCTCATCCAAGCCAACTACTCTGCAAGCTGCTGTGGGAATGGCATACCGCTTGACTAATGACGTGATCAGGTCTGGAGGTCTAGCAAAAACAAACGACAATAGGCGAAAGCGACATGAGGATCACCATGGAAGCCGAGACCAGGACCATCAAGACAAGAGGCAACGAGTGACCAGGAACTATGGAGTGACGACTCAGGAGCGCAGAGGATATGCAGGTCCACATCCTAAGTGCACTCGATGCAACCTCCATCACATAGGAAACTGCCCTAAGTGTAACGTGTGCCAGAAGACTGGCCACATTAGTCGGAATTGCTCAGACAGAAATGGAAACCAAGGACGAAGGCTAACATGCTACGAGTGTGGAAGTCCGGATCACCTTCGGAACACATGTCCTAAGTTGAATAGGGCACAAAAGTCGAGCACGCGGTAGCATGACTCTCGCGTAGCACTGATGAAGATAACCCAAACCGTGGAGGCAATGTCAGCCCAGCTCGCGGTCGAGCATACTTCTTGGGCACTAAGGAAGCTCGCTAAGACACAAGAACTGTGACGGGTACATTCTTTTGATCACCCACCTTATTTCAGTACCTTCTAGTTCTAGTTCATGGCATTGATTAGTGTAGGACCTTGCATCATGAGCCTTAGTTTAATTGCTGCCTTATCACTAATCTGAGCACCCTACTATTAGTTGATTTGATTGGTTTAGAAGATTTCAAACTCGAGCCAAACTTTCAAAAGGTCTCTTACATATATGAGAAGCCATCTCTCTTTGACAACTTGTTTCCTAGCTTGATCTAGTGACAGTTCTTGTTTGATGAGTTGCGAAAACCAAGTTGGAATCAAGTTGTTACTCAACCTACACAACTTAAACAAAAGACCGGTCAGGTCGACAAGTTGTGAAAATTCACCAACTAAGAGTCTTTTGAAGGCAAGGCTCGAGAATGAGAAAGTTTGAACCATTAAAATGTACGCCTGTAGTGTAGACGGACTGAATCTCGAGGACGAGATTCTTTTTAAGGCTGGCAGACTGTGACAATCCGTCAATTTTCCGGCTATTATTTATATCAGAATACGCGAGTTATTTATTTTCTGACCATTATAACTCTTAAACGAGTAGTTATCTAGTGTTTTCCTAAGTCTTGGCACCACACGCCGCACGACACCATAATAAAATTGACGTAAAATTTATTTTCTAATGTCAAAGTAATAATAATACCATATTAATCCACTCGTCAAAACGTCTCCGAAAATATAAAATTTATAAAATACGGATACCCGAATAATATTCTACATAATTTAACGTTATCCTGTACGGAACAAATTATACAGTACAAGGTACATATAATACACTAAATAATAATAATAACAAAAATACATCTCCTTGTCTTCTTTCCTCACTCACGACAAAACAAGAAACAGAGAAAGAAAAGATATGCAATCTCCATCTTCAACCTCTAGACCTATACCACCCTAGCAAATCGAATCTCCCAAAAGAGATAATCCAACATGCCTAAACCTCCATATCCTCATCTCTCTTACCATATTCATGAAAGTTTTTGATCTCACCAAATCCTCCTTTGATGCGCCTGTTACAATTCGTACGAATCCAATGAGAATCAAGATAAAATCACACAAGAGAAACAAATCTTCACACCAATCTAGCTTGAGCCAAAAGTCCAAGATATTCTTTGTTTTTGGAAGCTAACCGAATTTGGCTTCAAACCAAGACCAAGAGAAGAAAGATAACCAAACTCCTCCTCAACATACTCCTATATTTCTAGTCGAATTTCAAAAGCTCCAAACTCAGTTTCTCATTATCACTTTCACAAAAATTAGGGTTTGGTAAATCAAAGGGCTTTTTGAAATTACCAAAGGGGTTTTGTTATTCAAGGTCTAAGGAGTCCAAATCAAGCTTCAATTTGTTCAAATTCATCCTAGTTCGTGTGCAATTGAAGTTGTTGTGTTGGTTCTTCATCACTCTCGACCCACCAATTTATTTTGTAAGAATAAGACTTGTTATTTTGGATTATTATTCAATCTTTTTATAATTCGTATTTTGTATGTCAAGTTGGTTAATCTTGTGTGGCAAAATACTAACTAACTCTAGATTTGGCTCATAGATTAGAAGTGCTTATTTTTGTTTTCTTTTGCTTAACTTTGTGAATATTGGCTTATTATGTTAATATTGAGATAAAAATGGTTTTGAAATGAGTTTTAGTTGGCACCCTTTGTATGACCGAGACCCACTGTCAATAGTGGGGTTGATGCCTTTCTTGCTCATTTGCTCACAATATGAAATATTAATAACTTAGTAAACTAAATGGTTTTGGTTTTGTATTTGTTTGTATGTCGATATTCTCCGAGGGTAACTTTGTTATGTTCACTTTTCTCTACACTCAGTGTTTCAACCTCAAAACTTAATGAATAAAATGCGTATGTTTTGTTATACTTACTGATGGTCCAAGATTAGTATTAAACATGGTTTAACTTTTTCCTTATTTTTATCTATTGTACTATGAAAATGAGTTAAACTAGTACATTGGGTAGGTTGTGTGCGTGAGCCATTTTGACTGTGGGTCGAGCTCTCTTGAGCCCAACAAAATCCAACAGTAAAAGTGCAATTGGTTTTACTCATTTTCTAAAATTTTCAATCTCTAATTCACTAAACTAAATGGTTAAAAGGTAATGATTTTTGTTTGGTTTTGCTATTAAAAGGCTAAGAGTTGCATTGGATGGTTTGGTTGTTTGCCGGGTGTGTTGGGCGAAGCCCACACCGAACCAAACTAATGCCCGAACTACTTATTTGATTCCGGCTTTAATTTACTAAGACGATCATGACTTAACTTTTTGACATGCTTAAAGCTACGCGACTTGTTTTATTCTAAATCATATTTTTTTTAAAACTAAATATACTCAACATGTAAGACTATAAGCCATTTATATAAATCTAAAACTTATAAAAACTAAATTTGACATTCGATTTTAAATATTAACTCGAATATTGAAACTTGATAGAAACTATTATTATAAAAACTTTCGACATTAGTCATCAAACAAATAAGGTTAGACATCCGGGTCATGCCCAATCTTTTTCCAAAAACTTACACTTATAGCTAATAAAAGTATTTCAATATAAACTCTTTTAATAAAACCATCACTTATAGTATATTTAATATACTTTTATCATTAACTAGTATTAATCATATATAAATATACTTTTAATAACTTTTGATTATAATCCATTAACGTCTAATATTATATGTAATTATTTTCCGTACGTTGTCTTTCGGTTGCCATCGAACCGAAGATTCTTTCGTCATTGATATTTTCTTATTATGTGCTTATGCACTTCCAAGAGCCAAAATCTACAAAAAATTATATTAAACATTAATCATTGCCACACAAGCAACAACAAAACAATTATTAAATCTTGTCGAGTCAAAATCATGAATAAAGACTAAATTTGCCATACTAATCTAGGTCACGTGTCGGTGCCATCCAATAATTCTATTTGACTGCTGCTTTAGACTACTAATTGCCAAGGTGAGTATTCACAGCCCCCTTTTTAATGTTTTACTTATTTGGGGTGAAATGCATGAATATAAACTTAAATTGTTTTCCTTGAACTATTTGATATATTTTGAACCCTTAAACTTAATTATAAATTTATGACTTGTTTGAACTTGATGGACCGTACGTCCTTGACCAAAAGTCTCCCATGTTCGGAGCAATGCCGAGTCTCCCATGTTCGGAGCAGTCTTAATTGATAGTATATAATAGTTGTTATGATGTACTGTTCGTACATTCGCATTGTTAGTCCCCTATTGGTTTGCCGTTCGCACTCCAATTATACGTACCGTTCGTACGGCTCCCTTGTGCGGAGCAGTAGGTAGTATGGATAGCGCTATTAGAGGTCGGCCAACCTCTCGTTCCCCTGTCTACGGAACGCATATTATTTATTTTAGGGGCTTTGCCGCATACTTTATTATATACGAGGCTTATTTTGACCATATGTGCATTATTCACTTGACTTAAAATATGGAAGTGTATGTGAATTTATATGTTACAAGTCTTGTATGGGCGGGATTTTGTAACATAGCGAGTTGACAGGAAATTTGCCAATTAGATCTTCAAAAATCGGTATTTTATTTTACATAAAAACCTGTGTACTCACCAACTATTTTCATAGTTGACCCGTTTTTCTCATGCATTTCAGGTGATCGTTGTTTAGCTTATATTATGAAGATCTTAAATAAAGGAGTCGTCACAAGTTATCTGGGTCGTCATGTAGTAAAATGGTATCTTTTGGAAGTCAAACTTTATGTTTCAATTGCCAAGGTCGGCTAGAACCTTGTTGTAATGTTACAATATTTCTTTAAATTTAAATTATGGTATTGTACTATATCTCTTTGCGATGTATATTGATTATGTTACACCTCGCGTTTCCGCCTCCGGCGGGGTGTGACACATATGATGCAGATGTGGATGAGCAACCAATTCAGGAGATAGGTCACAATCATTAGAATGCCTTTCAAGTCGCTGACTGTGATGCATACGACTCTGACGTCGATGATGAACCTACTGCACAAACAATTTTCATGGCTAGCATTTCTCCAATGGTCTCTCCTAAAGCCTCATCATCTAAGCAAGATGGTCCATCCAAAGAATCAATCATCTCAGAGGTATTAAAACTATACAATGATGTTGATGTGCAAAAGATACATGACAAAGTACAGTCAACAGAAACTTTTGAGTCAGATATTGAAAATATGGGTAATATCAATGTTGTCCCATATGATCAATATGTGAAACAAAGTGAAAGTGAGACCGTACCAAGTGATGCATCTTCTGCAGTCAATGATGACTATATTTTTAATGAATACACTGCATGTGCCCATGATGATTCTGTTGTTTCTGAACTGAATGCCTATAAAGAACAAGTTGCTATCTATGAACAGCGTGCTAAGTTTCAGTTAACCACCCGTGAGCAAGAAATGGATGAGCAAATGCGTACAACTATTAGAAAAAGTAAGTTTAAAGAAGAAGTATTAAAACAAGAGTTAAACTCCTTACAAGAAAAGCTTTCTAAAACTGCTAAGCAAAAACAAGAACTTCAAGAAAATGTTAAAATGCTTAAGCAAGAATTCAGTGCTAAGGAATCAAAACTTTTGAATGATTTTTCTAATCTAAAACCTTGAAAAACAAGCTTGAAAATAAGTTGTACATACAAGGGAATACCATTTAGACTGCTCACATGATCACTAAGCATAGAGTTCTCAGCGATAAGCATAGTATCCCATTATAAAAGGAATCCACCCGAGTATGGTAAGATAGCAAAAGCTGCTCAAAATGTAATCTATGATGGCAATGAGATTCTTAAACCTAGACAGAAACCTAGTTGCATTGAGTGCACTAAGGAAGATAGAAAACTAGATGATGCATCTAGGGAGAAAATGAATAAGAAGCTTAACGATCCTGCGTGTAAAGATAAAAACATAACGATCAAACCCCATGATTACACTAAGGAAAATTGGATATCCTTGAACATGTTTAAGCCTCAAACTCAATTAACCCCTGAACAGATCTTTTGGAAGAAAGACATGGATAAGTTAAAAGTTAATGTACTTGTTGAAACAAACACTCCCCTTAGGAAAATGCCTATAGCTACTGTGTATCCTCCAAATACACCAATGCATCTAGTTCCTAGATCTATTGCCACTAATAGCAAGACCTTAATCAGCCTATATGTTGTTTATCAGCTGTTTGTTGATTTTGAGAAAACTTGTAAGAAGAGAATCACACCTATTGGGATAAGCGAGGGGAAAGGGGTTTTGAGCAAACTAAAGAATGTTATTTAGCGAGGTCATGCCTTTCTTCAAACAATTAAAAGGTCAATTTGAGAGTCTTCAAAAAGGGATAAATTCAGATATTAAAGAAATAGAAAAGGAATTTGATGCAATGATAGTTGAAGTCAATGATTATGAACAGGAACTCAAATATAATGAAGTTGAAAGAAAGAACTTGCACATCTTAAATGAGAATTTGATCTCGAGTTGTGTTGCTCAAGATGTGTTTTATACTGTTACTAAGCACTCTATTACTACTTCTCGATTTCATGAATTATCTATTGCATTGAAAGTTTCCCATGATCGTGTCATTGAGCTTGAAAACAAAAACTCAGAGTTAAGTGAGAAAATTGATCAGGATGATCACGATAATCTGGTAAAACATCTTTCTAAACTAGAAGTTGAACATTTTGATTTACAACTAAAATATCAACATCTTAAAGAAAATGTCAAAACCTCAAATATCAAGACATCCTCAAATGTTCCAGAGTTTGATGCAGTTTTTCAGATAAACAAACGTGACGAACAGATTCAAGCTCATTGTAACACGATCAGAAGGTTGAAAGCCCAAATCTCTCAATTAAAGGGTGAAAAGAACAATGTGACTGGCTCCCAAATGCCTCCTCCTTTAGATTCTCAGTATTCTCAAACTTTTCATCTTCAAAACCTAGTTAATGCTTTACAAAAAGAAAACGAAAGGTTTCTAGAAGAAAATGAAAAAGTTAAACGACACTTTAAAGAGTTATATGATTCAATAAAAGTCACTCGTGACAAAAACAACCAAAAAATAACGTCTTTACAAAAAGAAATTGAGAATCCGAGGAGTCAGGAGAAAGGGAAACTGCTACTAGTTTTTAATGAGAATGTTGCATCAAAGTCATCCTCAGACTGCAAATATACTGTGACTGTTAAATACATTCCTCCTCATCTTAGGAATAATGAACCTGTGTTTCACAACTATTGTGCTCACCTTAAGGATAGTCTAGAATGTCTCCGTGAGATTGTGGAAGAGGATTTTATAAATAAGCCTCTTGACAGTGAAATTAGGTTTGCGTGCATTCAAGCCAAACGATCTCAAGAACTGCTAGAATGTTTAATAGCAACATGTCCTAAATCCTTAGGTGCAAAAGGAAAAGCTGTGATGCCTTGTTCTATGCCTAGTGCCAAGCATACAAACCATTCTATGCCCAGTTTTAAGAAAGTGAACACTAATGTGCCTTCAAGTAGTTCAGATCCCTGCACTTCTAGTTCAGGAATGCAAAAAGTAGCAAAACCAACTAATGTTCCAATTCCCTCTACAGGAGTAAGAAGTGACACCAAAGCAAGCGGGTCAAAGCCTCAAGGCAACACAAAGAATGATAGGACCTTGCATGCTAGGAATGCTCAGTGAAAGAAAGTAGAATATCACCTTAGGGAGAATTTGAATTAGATGAATCGTGTTGATTCTAGTATTAGCTATAAGCGTACTGTAATTAATTCGAATTCTGCTACTACCTGCAAACCATGTACTGATGATTGCTTGAATTCTGTTACTAATCATGAAGGTGGTGTGAATGATTTGTCTAATGTTGTTAAATTCCCAGTTAAAATTGTTAATGTTAAAATTCAAGCTAAGAAGGCAAAAAGGCAAAGGCAAAAGAAAGTTAGAAAATAGTGGAAACCCACAGGAAGGAAATTTAGTAATGTAGGTTATCAATGGATACCTAATGGGCGTAAGGTTAATGAGTCTTGTCCTAAATTTTTTAAGTCTATGCCCAGTAGAAAATGGATGCCTACTGGTAGAACTATTCCCTTAAGAAGTGAACATACTTTGAATAGGTCAAATATGGACACTAGCACTGCATCTATTTCTAATGATTCCATTGCTTCTACTTCTGATGTGGGTGTTCCAATCACTATTACTAACCAAATAGAACCCATTCTTGCATGGGGATCCCAATTATCCAGTTATCCATTCTTGTCTGTGTTCAACTGCAAATCGTTCAAATCGTTCGGTGGTACCTGGACTCAGGCTGTTCCAAGCATATGACTGGAGACTGGTCACGGCTCATGAACTTTGTTAGGAATTAGAAATTCCGGGTATTAAAGAGTCGGTCACCTCAAGTATATGTAATCGTTAGAAAGCTCGTAGTCGTAGTTATTTTATGTTAAGTAGTATTTAGTTTTGTGTTAGGAATTAGAAAATTCCATAGTGAAGTATCGGTCACCACAAATATAATTTAGCATAAGTTAGCTCGTTGACATTACGTTTTTTACAAGTTATTTAGTTAGTTATTTAGTTTAGTACCGTGGAGGAAGGGCGGGTCTTTACCCACTGTATGCCTGATCAACAGTCCGAAGGAGGACTTTTAGTTTGTAACTATAAATACCCTCTACCTCCCAAGGTAGAGGGTTGGACCTTTCATCATTCTCAATCTAACCTTCTATGTTTTCTTTTACTTTCTCTCTCTAGAAAGGCTCCCACTTTCTCTTTCTAAACTCTATACTAATTCGACCCATATTATTGATGTGTAATGTGTTTATGAAATCCAATATCTTACAATTGGTATCAAGAGCCAAGGTTTGATCATTCATCTTTCATGTTCTTTATTTTGGTGGATTTCATAAGGTTTTTGGGGTTTTAAGTGTTGAGGAGAGTTTGAATCATTTGGACAAATTCTAGTGTTAAAGTTTGAATTTTGCTTGTACTTTTGTGTTTAGGATCATCATATGTGTTTATGTTTTGAATTGGAAGGCTTAAATCATTGTGGTTTGGTTGTTTTTGATTGATAAAGTGGTTATTTGTGAGAGTTGCAAGAAGCGAGTTGAGTCTCGGAGTTTTTGTTTCTTCAAAGCGAGTTGCTTTGTTATTAGAAGCGAGTTGGTATAAGCGACTTGGCTACTTAGCGAGTTGACTATTTATGCGATTTGGTTATTAAGCGACTTGTTTCTTTAAGCGAGATGATTGTGTAGCGAGTTGATACTAAAGAGAGTTGCCTATGCGACTTGTCCAGATTCAACGTATCTAAAGAGAGTTGCCTAAGAGAGTTGCCTATGCAAGTTGCTTAAGAGTTGTCTGTTTATGCGAGTTGTGTTTCATGCGACTTATCTATTAAGCGAGTTGTCATCTTATGCGAGTTGTGCCTTAAGCGAGTTGTCGTTTAAGCGAGTTGTCTTGGAAGCGAGTTGTCCTAGATGCGAGTTGATTGAAGCGGTTTGACCAAAAGTTGACTTTTTACGGTAAAACTTCAAACGGCCATAACTTTTGAACCGTAACTCCGTTTTCAGCAAAATACCAGTCAAAACGAGCGGAACAGGCTGAATATGGTGAGGTTTCACAGCAAAGCTGTGAAACGAATTTTTGAGCCCAAATCGCCGACGGAAGGAAGTTATTGAGGTTTTTAAGTTTTTAGACCTAAATTTCTCCATAAAATCGTGCATCAACCAATCCAAATCTCAACCAAACAACATCTCTGCTAATCCTACAAACAATCATAAGTTCTAACACACAATTGTCTATCATTGTGACAATCCATCAGTCATCTTAACACGTTCCATTGGTCATTGCTTAACGGTTTGGTCATGATTTTAGTAAAATCTGCGAAGATTCTATTTCGGTTTAAATCATAGACTTGTAAAATCCCGTGGATTCATCAACATCATGTCTTACACTCCCATGATTCAAGTGATTTGAAGTACTCAAACTGTATGATGCTGTAGACAACCATGAGAATATTAGCTACACTGAACGGTTACAGATGATGGAATCAATCAATGATGATTTGAGTTCTTCATGCTCTGAGTCCAATGAGAAAGATTTGCACCTGTTCAGGCGACAGAATGCCATGCAAAAGGAAAGTAGCATTGAACCTTATCAAGAACTTCACTCACACCTCATGTTACTCACACCGATAGGAATGGAACGAACATGCAATGCCCTTTTTCGTCAAGATTCATCCAGATTAACGGGAACATTACTATTAAACTTAGAACAATTGGAACAACAACTTGATAAAGAAAAGGTTCAAAAGGACAGTTCCAGTGCTGCACTTCAAGTGATCCACAACCAATTTCAGTCATTCATTAGAAGGGAATTTACATCAGATTATGATCAAGACATGACTGAAATGTCTTTCAAGAGATACACTGGAATGGAAATTAGCATGTTCATAGAGACACTTATCCAACTCATGGATAATGTGGAGAAGTATATTGAGGAAGTTACTCTGAAAGATGAAAATGTGGATAAGAGTCTGGTGCAGTTGAGAGATAGTTGTGATGAGACGGGTAATGTATTAGTTGAAAGATGGGGTGTCTGAATGCAGATTAACAGAGACAACAAAGAATGATGTAACGACGGTTCATAACTCAGTCAGACAAAATGTGGATACAGAAATCGAAGGGTGAATGAATGTCGAGTGCAATCAAAGAGATTGTAGCGTTGAGTCGGGTAAAAGCAACAGATGTTGGATCGATTAACACTGAATACAGAGGCTCTGATACGAGATAAGCTTGAAATAGCAAGAGTTCAGTTGACTCTTGTTACACATGATGTGGATGCAAATATCAGACCGACAAATGAACATGTGTCATATGATGAGGTACCCTTAACTGTTCAACATAGTGCATCTGCTAATGTACCTAAACAATCTGATCTTATTGCTGAACATAATTCTGATCAATGTTCCTTGGTTGAGGTGAGTCGAGATTAAGTGTTTCAAAACAAAAGATATGGTTGATAAAAAGGCTTTTGATGAACTTTCAAACAAATTCTCAAATCTTGAAAAACATTGCATTTCACTTGAAATTGCAATACAGAGTCAAAAAGAAAGTTTTCAACTTAACAAACCATGTAAAAATCCGGAACTTCCTGAATTCAGTGAACTTTTTGAAATAAATGACTTAAAAGCTCAGCTTCAAGCCAAAAACTCGACTATTAACAATTTGAAGAAACATATTTCCGGTATGCATGTGAAAAGTAATTTGGTTACAAGTAATTCTGATGTTAATGCTATTTATGATATTCAAATGAGAAATGATGAATTAGCAGTTTGTGTAGCCAAATTACTAAAGGAAAATGAGTCTTTGAGAAAGCATCACGTAGAACTAAGTGACTCTGTCAAAGAAGCTAGAACTAAGTCAATGGAACAAACAAATTCTTTGATAGCAAAAATTGATGAACTCAAAGCTCAACTTCAGGAAAAGAGTTTCGCTATTGTTGCCTTAAAAAATGAGCTCAGAAAAACAACTGGGAATAGTGTGAACACTAATTTTTCAAAACCATCAATCTTGGGGAAACCAGTTATTAGACAACCGAATGCGTTTAGATCTGAACTACCAAAATTTTCAAAAACGCGGTTTGCCTCCCAAGTTGATGCGAAACAAGTTTTGACAAAACCAGTCACTTCACCTATCTTGCCTAGGAAAAATGCTATGAATGACTTGTATAAGAACTCTTATCTAGAAATGGCTAGAAAGAAGGCACAGAATCGCAAAGACGGAATTTTAGATGCGAGACCTAGGGTGATAAATTCTTCGAGATTTCAAGGCACTGCTAGTAGTTCTAAACCATTACCTAGGAACACTAATCTAAAGACTAGGGATTGGCTTACATCTAAGAGTAGTTGCGTTTCAATTAAAGCTATTCCCATAGCAGATCACTCTAAGAACTCTAGATCACTTTCTGAATCCAAACAAGCTGTTTGCTCAAATTGTCTGAAATGCATCTTTAAGGCAAATCATGATAATTGTTTTTCGAAATCCCTAAAGAAAGTAAATGCTCATACAAAGGTTCAACCTGTTAAGTCTAGGATTTTCACTAAGTCATCTATTGTGCATATGAAGCAAAACAAACCAAAATCTTCGCCTAGATGGATACCAATTGCTAAATCTGTGGAAACAAGGAATACGGATAAGTCTTCCACTATGCATAAGAAGCCTAACAATCCTAGACCTTGCCATAAGTGGATACCATATGGTAGAATGTTTAAGGATGCTGGAGTTAGGTGGATACCTACTGGTAAGCTGTTTACCGATGACAAAATCAAGGTTGACTATGAAACCCCAAAGGGTTTGGATACTAATGTCACTAACCAATATATCTGCAATCAAGCTTGTAATGTTAGTGCAGGTAGTCCTTACTCTGTTGCAGATACTTCAATCCTTCAATACATGGACTGGTTTAAAGTATGGATAACACAAGGATTGATATCTCATAACTCACGGGTTCAAGTAACTCAACCTTGATATTCACTTGGCTATGACGTCTGTTCAGTTAGTTCAGGCCTCGTACTTCATCATTATGGCGTCTGCAGATAACATTTCAGGCCCCGTTCCTCAAAGAAAAGAAAGGTGTACGCTTCAGTGCGCTTTATCTTCAGAAGAAGAGAAATCTTCATGTTTTTGACCATTCTCATCGACATTCTTCATCAACATGCTTCATGCTTTTTCCATGCGCTTCAGTCATCAAGTGAACTGGACTACTGATAATTACTCTTATTCCACTTGCTCAATATAATGAAGATGGCGACATCATGTGTGAATTTTGCGGGGGAGAAGTGTGAATAGAATACATTTGGATGATAATCACTTGTTTAATCAAGAATGGCATCTCCATATGCAATTCTTGAGGGGGAGAAGAAGTGTGAATTTTTTGCATGGTTGATTGATATTTGAGAATATATGGTCAAACGGCTCCTAACTCATGTAAGAACCAAGATTCTTATTATCGGATCATCTTCACATGTAGTTTCTTCTAAGAGCCGTTGGTTGACATCTTCACCGGGTGATATGATTAAATGACAAAGTGCTTCTAGTTGCTGGGTTGATTTCTTTGATGAACATCTTTACGTTCTTGTTTGATTGGGAGAGTTTTTAATTAAGGGGATTTGCTATTTACAAGTTAACGGGAATGCCTTTGGTGTGAAGAAGATGTTAACTTTCTATTCCCCATTCGGACAATCTTGAAGAAGGTCGAGTCTACAGTCTAATCTACATTTTTACGCTACATGATTAGAAGACTAAAGGCGAATTGCATTTGATGATCTAAAGACTTCTTCTTAATCCAAATTTGGCCAGAAGAACACTTGAAAATCTTCGTCAGTTTAGGGGAGAGCACTAATTGGGGGAGATTGAAAAGCCAAAATTTAATCCCCAATTAGACTTGTTCATATTCTTTAGCAATGATTCACTGCTTGATTTTTGATGACACTCCTCCTACGCCTGATGCTTCAATTACTAAGGATAACTGGGATTCATTATTTTTCAAAGATATGTTTGATGAGTACTTCCAACCTCTAACGAATGTTGATCATCCAGCTTCTGAAGCTCATGCTCCGGTTTCTACTGACTGCATCAATTCAACTACTTGGGGGAATTGTTCTCTTGACACCTTTTGGAATGGATTGCCTCAGACTTCAGTGGAAAAGGAATTTGAGAAGATTATTTAAGTGTGGGATGTAACGTTGCTATTCTTCTATTGGATGATATAACCCCGAATGGAGATCCTCGATTATCGTTCTTAAATGGAGCAGTGGGATTTATGATAATGGTGTGCTTCCTTGTGCACCTGGCTAAAGCAAGCTTGAAATAGAGCTTCGAATCTGCTCATCTAATGGATTTTCGGTTTTGGGGGAAGCTGCCAAAGTCTCACTTTCAGATGGTTCAATTTCTTTCTTCAGTGCAAGAGACTTGGAAGCTTTGGTGGTGAATGTTTAAGAGATGATGACTTCTATCTTCTACAACGAGGCTGCTCGATATCCTTATCTCGGTACTCGTATCATCATCTTTCTTAAACTATATCATCTAATCTATCTTTGTATATATTTTTCAGAAAAACCAAATACAAAAATATAAAACCATCAAAACAAAATAGAAAAATATAAAATCAACAAAAACCCATAAAAATCAGAAAATTTCAAAAATACCAAAAATATATTTTCTCATGACATGTCTTCTGGTATCGATAACATCTACGGTCTTAGAAATGTCATTCAATAATGGCACGGGACCATAGATGAAGTTCGAGCAGGAGGTGTAAATATTCTTTTCCAAATCATGTCACAAACTATTGGCTGCGCTACTTGATTATGACGTAACCCATGCTTAAACCATGGCTTGCTATAATTTTTGATAGCAACCCGTTCTTTTAAAGGAAGGAAATGTGCGCTAAACCTATTTTCAAAATATTTCGTGCACTTATCCTAAAAATAAAACAAGGAAAGTATGTGAAGGATCACTATTTGTTCCTACACAAATGTTTCTCGTCTAAAATTCTTTAGAAAAATATTTGGTGTTTTCTAAAATGGTGGTAAATGAGTTGCTTTAAAACAATCGATTCGAGTTTTTGTAAAATTGAAAACTCAATCAATGACTTAGACTTTTAACTTTTCATAAAATGAGTCATGGATTGAGAGGGATGATGTTTTTCAAATCTACATCATCTAACGGGCTTTCTTAATTATCCTAATATGCTTAATTAAAAATGATGATAACCTATGTTGAAGGACTAGGTGCCTAGGATATGATTGCTAGGATTAGATGATTAGAGTTTGATGAACACATTATTCTCATACATTTATATGATCGATTGATATGTTGCATTGACTTTTATTAGTCGATTGTTGTTTGGGTGATGACGACCACCATATATTTGTTGTGTGTTCACTAACGTATGCGGTATATTGGTATAAAACAATGTTCGATCCGGATCCCACAAATGAAAATGATTGGATGCGAAAGGAAAGGGTAACTATATCTTGGGTTGATAAATGAAGAAACGGAGCTTAATTAGACTTCTATGGAGAGTTGGCATGAATGCAACGTAAGAGGTCTCCTTGCATCGGCAGGATGGTTTTTCTTCTAAGTGATTGAAGAAACAGAGCTTAATTTGACCTCAGTTGGCATTCAAATGCAGCGTAAGACAAAGTCTCATCGTGCATGTGAGATGGTTTTTCTTCAAACCCTACAGCAACAACAACGGAAGCTTCTCAACCACTAATGTATCTTTGTCAGAGGACACCATTTTCTAAAACTTTGTTTAAAATTGTTTTGAAAATGGAAAAATATTGTTTTGAAAATAAATTGGACTCAAATTTTGAAAAATCACCGGACTTCATTTTATCAAAACCTAAGTCACTCAATTATCGACTTCGGTCATCGATTGAGGGGGAGAGTGATTTAAAATATAATATTTTCATACCATATTTCTTCATAAAAGTTCCGGTTTGTACGTTAAAATGTGGTGATCTAAAGATTTAATGTTATGTCATGGTATGATTTTCTTTAAAACTCAAAGATCTTTCAAAATGAAATTTTTCTATTCTTGTTTGATTGTGAAATTGTTTTATTTTACTTAAAGATCTCTTAAAACAATCATACCCGACACTAACAATCTTTAATGTCTTAAAATGGTCCTTATCTGTCATTTTTCAAAATCAAATCTTGCCACGTCTTTTCCCCAAAATTTTCTAAATTATTTAAATCTTTTGGGATGACTAATCTCAAATGGTTTGAAATCTTTGATCGGGTGAGAGATCGTGATTTAAATCTCAAATCTGTTTTAATGGAATTGGTTTTAGTACTTCAAAGGCACTCCGCCTCCATGTGCTTAAGCGATTTCAATATACATAATGCACATGTTGAGGGGGAGCATTTATCCAAAAACTAGATGAGTTTTTAAATCTAGCACATTTTCTCCCATGTTTTATAAACCTTATTAAATCACTTGGGATCCAAAATCTCAAATGGTTTGATATTTTTGATCGGGGGAGAATTTGTGATTTAATAATGAAATTTGATAAAAGGTGATCGTTTTGATTCAATTATGCAGGCTGCTCTCTCCTATGTACTAAACGCTTTCGAATCTCGAAGCATATATTGAGGGTGAGCATTTTTAAAAAGAAAATAAACTATCGAGGTACAAAAGCTTTTATGTTTTAACATAAAGTACATTGATTGAGTTTTCAAATGGTTTTCTTAATGGCTTTTGTGATCGTGAATGTGCTTCAAAAGAACTCTTTCCTCTATGTGATAAAATGTTTTAAAATATCCTATGCACATATTGAGGGGGAGAATTTACCAAAGAAAATCAAATGGCTTTTTCTATGAAAATTGGCTTTTTCTATGAAAATTGTGATCAAGAAATTATTTCAAAGAACTCTTGCCTCCATGTGCTAAACAATTTCAATATACATAATGCACATGTTGAGGGGGAGCATTTCTAAATGATCAAAACTATTAAGGTACAAAATGCTTTGATTTTATATCACAAGTACCTTGATTGTTTTTCCAAATGATTTTTCAATTGGTTTCAAGGAAGAATGAACTGTACCAAAAGACCGACCATTTTACTTAAAGCATGGAGTTATAAGGATGGTGAGGTTAGGATTAGTCCACCGATCCGCCAGAACTGGAGGGATCTACCCAGGGATAATCCACTAGATAGTGTAGAGTCCTTAGGTATATTGAAAAAGGAGAAAAGTGAGGAATGGGAAGAGTGCGGACTGAGACAGAGCTAGTACTGGAATAAACCCAACAAGGTTCTAGTTATGAAGTCTCGGTAAGCACTGAAGGGGTTGAAGAATGAAAAAGAAATGAATATTAAAAGGGTGAAAAGAAGTAGCCCTCCAATTATTCAACCTTAGGGCAGAA